>JARFIZ010000086.1:0-549587 GCA_036325965.1 Sinopyrophorus schimmeli | reverse complement strand
AAAACCGTCCGACGCCACCCTTTCGTCCCCGCGGAAAAAAATGTGTCCCAGAAAGTATAAACCGACCCCCATCGTATCCCGAAAGCGGATGTTGCTAAGAGTCCCCGTTCGAAAACTGCATGGAAAACCGTTTTTGAAAATAGTCAAGGTCGCGTTTGCGAACTCGTGTACAGCCAAAAGTAAACCGCCAATCAATCCCAAATTTTCAGGTGTGATAGCTCAGAGATCGGAGGGTGCCCATGCTAGGTGAATATTACTTCCGCCACGTTATCCACCTGGTGTTCGTGAAAAGAGGTAAAATTTGTGTCGTCAGAAAACGTAGTTTTTTGTGTTCGAACGGCCCTACGTCGCTTAGGAAAAGGAATTCGGAAATTTCGATTTCGGTCCCTCGTAGCGGCATTATTTCGCTACAACTTTGATCTAGAAATCGATGCGCCGAGAACGACGGTGGCGGCGGTGCACGAGCTGGAGGCAAAAGAACCGGAAAAGCACCAAACGGGCCCTTTTCTTGCCTAGCCTCGGAGAAGATGCCGCTTGAATGGCTAGCGGTATCTAGGTACGGGTCTCGGACGGACCACCTTAATGATGTAGCCTCGGGGTACGTCGACCCTCTAGATTTCGAGATATTTGCAAAAACGCATTTTTTGGCGTCTCGGAGCTTTTATTTCCTCCGTAGCTCCACGGAGGTTGGACCTACGGAGACGAGCCCCGGTCTCATCTTAATTTTTTCGAAATCTTCGTCGACCGGGTGCTTAAGCTCGAAAATCGGACGATAAATACGGCAGTTAGACCCCGAAAAGTAGGTTTTTCGAAGTTTTTTTATAAGTATATAACTAGCAAAATTCGCTTTGCGAATTTGCAGACAAAATCGCTTTGCGATTTTGTGATGAAATTAATTTCATTATATAATTTAAATGCTTTGCGTTTAAGACATTCGATTCATGGTAAAAGTTATATTTTCTTAAAAACATCCAAAACTTTAGAATGGTGTGATCAGAACAAAATTGCTTTGTGAACAAAAAGTAAATTAAAGTAAAATTAATTCCTTTACCATCATTAAAATAACTTTATCAATATTGTATGCCGCTTAATAATGAAATAACTACTTGTTCATTTTTTTGTAAATAAACGCTTTCGCGTTTAAGGCCTTCGGCTCCTAGCAAAAGTATGTAGAAACATCTTTTCAAATAACCATGGAACTAAAATATTTGCTAAGTTATTAATTTTTCTTAAAAAGTTTATGTCAAATTGACCATTCTTACACTTTAAAAATTCATTGCAAATGTCGTCAAATAGAGCTTTTGATTTTGTTTTTGGATTGTGAAGTGCCGCTGCCGACAGTGCTAGGATACGATATTTACCTCCAGAAGAACAAAATTTCCACGAATCATTTGTGATCCGCAAGCTCTGTTATCAGAGGGGCGAGCTGGTGTAAGGCCTTTTAAAACTTTTTCTGTTTACTAAAGCCGCGTCATATCGTGTATACCATAATTTTAAAGCTTTTTCCATTTTCCTTTTAAGCCTTTAAAAGTACACGTTTTATAGTGACAATTGCAATCGGCAAAAAATTACCTTTTAATTGGTTTCTTAACATTTTTAAGCCAAAGTTAACGTTTAAGAAATTAAAATTATAAAGAAAATGATCTTGAAACTTTAAGGATTCCGTTCGTGTACATCACGGGGTGCCATTAAATCGTTTAGGATGTAAAAACCTCAAAATTCATTCGTTTTAGCTAAACAATATTCTCATTCGACATTTATCGGCAAAAGACGTAGGTACCGTTAACAAAGGGAAATTTGCATTTAATACGTAATAAGTAGCAAGTTTGACTCTAAATAGGGTAGTATAAGACGAAGATATATTAAACAAACAATCAAAGTCTATAAAAACAAATTTTAATATCCCTGTTAAAATTTTCCATGCTCGCTGATATGTTAACTTTTCTATAAGTAAGTATATTTTGAAAGCATTCCATGTGATTAGCAAGAGTGATGCAACCTGAGAAATTTGACAATATAATCAATTTTTTAATTTTTTGCAATTCTTTCGAAGTTATTAATCAAGTCCATTCACGCTCGATTCAAAAAATGGCAAATTAACCTTTAGCTAATTATATGATTTCTTTGGTTCTTTCGATGTTTTTGATTACATGTATACCCTGTGACTAAATCATGGATCACTCGATTTAATTTACAGTAAAATCTCTCGTGGCGATCATCTCTATAAGGAGACCACCTCAAAAGCGGTCATTATGCTTCAGAACAGATATATCGTAATTTATTCTTCTTAAAAATTTTCTTTTAGGTGACTACTCTTTAACCCGACCGCGACTATTAATTGGGCGACCGATACTTTTCAAAATTTTTTAAACTTAGAAAATTTTGTACCTATAGATAATAGCTACAAAAGCGAGTGTACGTTAAACAAAATGCATTTACCTGCATTATTTATGATTCTAAGCCCGATTGACATTTTAATTCTTTCATTCTCCGTAAAGTAAAAAAACTTTATCTACGGTATATTGTATCCGTGTATATATAAGAATACTACTCTGTTCATAATAATTTTGATTAATAACAATATAATTCTCTACGGAGAAAAAATATCGTCAAAATAACTATCTGACGTATCCTCAATTGATGTATTGTCAGAACAACTATTCGCTTGGCTAATGTAATGACATTTATAAGTTAATTTGACAGTTCATAGTATGATCAAAACAGCGCTACATATTATACTTATAATGAGGATTCATTTATTTGATTCAAGCGTTCAACGAAAACTCTCGTGAACGTGTGCAGTTTCCGTCGTATAGGTAACTGTACAGTCAATTTGAGGATTTGTATAAATAAAATAGCGATACGTATGGTCATTTTGACGATATTTTGTTCTCTGTGCATAACCGTTTAATCACCATGACCAAAATCGTTTGGATGTCTAAAACAATAATACGTATCGTTACTTTGAGGATCCGCAATAAGGAAACTCCGGATAGCTAAATTAGCTATACGGTGTAACCTCGAAAGATGACTATACAACGTATAGCTAAAATAGCGATACGTATGGTTATTTTGACAATATTTTTTCTCCGTGTGATAAATAATAACTGCCTTTAATCTAATATAGTATTCGTTATTATATTTTGCTTTTTTGTCCTTTCTCTCTAAAACGACCACCTCTCCAAAAACAATTTGAGCAAGAATCGACTCTAGTCGTGTTAGAGAGGTTTTACTGTAGTATATACTTTCAGTCAACAACTTGGCTCGGCAGTACATTTACTACTACTGCAAAAGTTTTGAATGTGGTTTTCGTAATAAAAAAAATTTTTTAAAAGTAAAATATTTATATTCAATAAGTGACCAAACAATTTTAAATTTTAGATTATTATAATTTAGATTATTATATCTTGTACACTACTAAAATCACAATGCTTTCCGTTATTTAAAATTTTTAAGGTTTGCGTATTGTAAAACGGGGCTGGCCTAATTTGTATATTTTGGGACTTTCATTGCAGCCCTATAGTCGTAAACCAATGAATCATAATTTGTATCTCCACTTAATAGTCGTAAAAGTATATATGACATCTGTCTCTGTATTTAAAATGTGGAGTTATCAAACTGTAAAATATTTGTTTATAAGGTTCTAAACTCGGCATCCTCTTCTAAAAACTTATTCTAATAAAAAAATCTTGTTCTATAGAATCTAAAATTTTGAAACAGTTCTTGTAACGAACTGACATAATACAAATAATTCGTGTTTAAATAATTGAAAAACAAAGAATGGTAACGTCATCAATTTTGTTTGTTTATTATGAACAAATATATCATATACTGTGTCCATATTCCGATGCTTACCATTAGTCTCTCGGTTATTAGAAGATACAGACCAACGATTAAATGAAAATGTTTTCCAAAATTTAATACTGCAACAAATCTCATTTAAAATTTTCTCTGATTTTTTCAATTTGTAATATTTGTAAAGAAAATTGTCGATCTCAAGTTCTCTTAATAACTCGATAATGTATAATATTACCATTTGTAAAATTTAACACTGTTCAAGCCATATTTTTTCAATAATTTTAAGTAGGTTATTATTAACTGTAAGTATGTGAAACCTTAAAACCATGCCCTAAGGTGGTTAACTTTGGGGGTTCATTTCACTCTTTAAAAATGTTTTTTCGCATAATAGTATTTGATGTAGAATAACATACCGGGTCTCTTATTTAAAATGCCACGAACTTATAACTGGTACATTAATACGATTTTCAAAAAACTACATGTATAAAAATTATTTACTTTATACAATCTATTCATTGGCATCAATATTAATTTTGTTTGTTTTAGTTTTGATTTAATCGGAAATAATGTCAACCCTCTTATCTAAAATAGCAAGATACTAATTGTTTTAAGAAACATAAGTTGTTTAATTTATATGATCTATCCGCTGCAATAACTATCAATTTTGCTCTACTTCCGGTTTTTTATAAAGAAATGGGTTATTAGTATTTTTTTAATGTAGCATACTATTTTAATCTATTTAAGTATTTGATTTGTTATTTTACATCGAAAAAGATAAAAACAATTAGTTTCAAAGTGTTTCACAACGTTATCATAAATTAAAAAGAATATTTCAAAAAAAGTTTCTAATGATTACACAGCTCGGCAAAAGAATTTTTGTCTTTGTTCTAAAATTTATTTTATGATTTTTCTATTCATTATGCTCCAAAATAAAGGAAAAACACCCATTTTCCTTAAAAAGATTGCTTTTGTGGTAATTATAATAATAATATCTTTTTTTGAGTTGCCGTATATAAAAAAAAAGCATTTAATAATTCTGGTATCTTTTAAAATACCGCGAAAGTCTTAAATCTAAAAATCATATGTTTATTAAATAAATAAATGTGTTTTTTATATTTATTTACTTTAGGTTGATATCGAGGTGAAAAAGTAAAATGGGCAATACATTTAGGGTTTACTGAGAGAAAGTACTTATAAACATGAAAAAAAAGTAATAAGGTTCACTTTTATATTCCTTTTCACTATTTTGTAATTTGATATGATAGTAAAAGTTGATAAAATTTATATATAAATATATTTCTTTCTATTTATCAATAAATAAAAATTGAAAATATGGATTTTCTAAAATATATATCAACCGTTCTCCTGCATACAAAAGCAAACTTTATCAGGACATATTTTATTTTTTGTCTAACTATCGATAGATCTATCGAAATTTCATACTCTCTTATCTAAGACAAAATTCGTGTTGACCTGTGTTATTATTAATATTATAAGCTGTTCCTCTGCGGAGTATAGCCTTTATACCTATACCTCTATAATGTGTCCAAATTTCATTAAAATCGGTTAAAACGTATTTAAAAAATGATTTTTTTTTATTTATTACATAACTAAAATAAAAATCTGAAACTTGCACGATCAACGTATGTTATTACAACCAACCTACTCTCGAAAGATGATTCCGATATTCCTCTGCGAGTAATCTACTTATGTCCTTTATAGTAAAATATAGTTTTGGTTTTTTTGGGGCGCACCACGTAGAATCAATTGAAAAAATATATATTATATAAAAGAGTGTAAGTGTTCTAAAAAAATTATTTCATTATTTGGCCCAAATAATACCAAAACATAAAAAAATATTTTTTGATTTTTTTTTTTACTGGTTCATGAAATCTTATACGACTGTTATTTTGTCCTGCGATACTATAACACACTCAAATTTTATCAAGATCGATTAAGCCGTTCCTGAGTAAAAAAAATTAAATTTTTTAGTATTTTTTTAATTTCTTGAAAACAGGCTGATTTAAAAAATCTGAGATTTTCACGATCCTAATACTTCATAAGTACCTTACGTACTCCCAAAGTGGCGTATAATATTTCCCCCGGCAATTTTGACACGCCTTTAACCATATGCCCTTTAAAGTTCTTTTAAAAAGATTACACAAAAACCTATTTTTTTATAATAAGCTTTACCTTGCTTTTTTTTTAATATCCTCACGTCCTGCCATTTCGTCCTGCTTTGGTGGACAATCACACATGCACAGACAAACGCACCTACACGCACACACACACACACACACACACACAAACACACACACACAAACACACACACACAAACACACACACACAACACGCATATATATATATATATATATAGCGCACCGATCTTCTGGACATAAGTTTTCTAACTGAACAGACAGCAAAATAGATGTTCAGGAACCCCTCAAATTTTGCCTCTCTAAAACGTCATAAAATTTAAACTGCATTTATTATGGTTTTTAAACTCAAATCTAGTATCTACCGTCCTTTTCTTAAAACATAAATCGCCATTGATAGAAACTAAACAAAGCGTTACTTCCTGCCCATTGAAATCTAAATTTTTGACAGCTACCAATAAAATATAATGTTTATGATTTTCTTAAATTGCACTGCTTGGTTAAAAATTTTAGGATACTGCAATAATAAATTTTGAAATGTTTTTATAACAGGCTAAGAAACAATCGCTCGCGTATTTACAGAGAATTTTAAATTAATGTATATAAAGCGTTAATATGGTAAAACATCCAGCGAATGACCGATTTGTTGTATCGAGAGCTATTTCGATTTAAAAAATTGTAAACGTGTTATGTCTATCTTAATGTGAAAATATGGGGTTTACGTTCCACGATGGTTGATATACGTTGTATATATGTTACCGTGTAAACCCGATGTCTGGTAAATGTCTAAATCTTCCAGTAAATGGCAATATTCACCAAGTCGCTTTATGTATGTCCTAAATATTTGCCAAATATGCACTGATAGCGAATGTCGAAATAATCATAATTTTAGATTCTTCTAATTCAAACAAAATGAAAATTTTTATTTATATTATAAAAAACAATCTAAAATAGTATTAATAATAAATGTACACCTAAGTAATTGTAATAAAACCTAAAATATAAAATAACACAGCCTGTCAAAAACACCATAAAATATCGGAAATTTTTGACCCTTTAATTTTTGTCTTAGTGTATGAGAAGTATAAATTAAAGCTACATCATAAAATATACAAATTGGCAAGAAAAAATAGCAGGTACCTACTAAATACATATAAAAATTCAAAACTGATATTTTTAAATATGTTAGTAAAATGCTTATTTTACCAAAAGAACTGTACATTTAACGAATTTTGTAGAAAATAATTATTTTAATTGATGTGTTTAAAATTTAAAGAAACAAAATTGTTATATATATTAACGATTGACAATGGTACGCCAAAATGCTGCTTTATATAAATAAGTGAGTTTAATCCACCTCATTCTATTTGGTTTTATATTTTTTCTATAAAATAATGTAGATGGCGACCCCTATTTAAAATTTTTAACGTTAAAACATATTCTAATGTTTAGGTAAAGATCCCCATATAAAAAGACCAAGGACGAAACACTTTCCGAAACCCAAACAACTACCTGCTTATGGACCCTTCGTTAACAAAGAGAAGGGATTCCCGTTATATTGCAGACAACAGATATTTGAGAAATCAAATTTCTAAATTTTTTATTAACACATGTATAATGTTTCCAAAGCGGGAAAAAATCTTAATATCATTCGTAACTATGGAAAAACAAAAAAATTGCGAATTTTACGTGCAAAACCGACTTTTAGGTCAAAATTTGCAAAAAGGGTTAAATTTGCATAAAACTTGTTAAAACCTCTTAGAGAAACTATATCGAGTCGTCTATATCTTTTTGTTTTAAAACGCTTAAATTACGGCAGAAATAAGGTTTTCTTAAAAAACCGTCCCGACGCCACCCCCTTCGTCCCCCGCGGAAAAAAATGTGTCCCAGAAAGTATAAACCGACCCCCCATCGTATCCCGAAAGCGGATGTTGCTAAGAGTCCCCGTTCGAAAACTGCATGGAAAAACCGTTTTTTGAAAATAGTCAAGGTCGCGTTTGCGAACTCGTGTACAGCCAAAAGTAAACCGCCAATCAATCCCAAATTTTCAGGTGTGATAGCTCAGAGATCGGAGGGTGCCCATGCTAGGTGAATATTACTTCCGCCACGTTATCCACCTGGTGTTCGTGAAAAGAGGTAAAATTTGTGTCGTCAGAAAACGTAGATTTTTGTGTTCGAACGGCCCTACGTCGCTTAGGAAAAGGAATTCGGAAATTTCGATTTCGGTCCCTCGTAGCGGCATTATTTCGCTACAACTTTGATCTAGAAATCGATGCGCCGAGAACGACGGTGGCGGCGGTGCACGAGCTGGAGGCAAAGAACCGGAAAAGCACCAAACGGGCCCTTTTCTTGCCTAGCCTCGGAGAAGATGCCGCTTGAATGGCTAGCGGTATCTAGGTACGGGTCTCGGACGGACCACCTTAATGATGTAGCCTCGGGGTACGTCGACCCTCTAGATTTCGAGATATTTGCAAAAACGCATTTTTTGGCGTCTCGGAGTTTATTTCCTCCGTAGCTCCACGGAGGTTGGACCTACGGAGACGAGCCCCGGTCTCATCTTAATTTTTCGAAATCTTCGTCGACCGGGTGCTTAAGCTCGAAAATCGGACGATAAATACGGCAGTTAGACCCCGAAAAGTAGGTTTTTCGAAGTTTTTATTTAAATTTTTTTAAAAGGAAAGATTTAAATTTGGGGTTTTTTTTTTTGAAGAACAATATAGTTTTTAAAATTTTTAAAAAAAATAAAAAAACCAAAAAGGTATTTTAGTTTAAAGAATTTTTTTATTTTTTTTAAAGGTTTAAATTAAATTCAAATTTTTTTTTATTTTTCAAAATTTTTCCTTTTAAAATTGGAAATTTTCGAAACCGGGAGAAATGTTTTTCGAAAAAAAATTTCTTATTTATTTGGAAAAAAAAATTTGTTTTAAAAAATTCCCGGGTTTTTTTCAAAATTAAAATGCTTTTTCGTTTTTGGGAAAAAGGGATTTGAAAATAAACCCTAAAAGTTTATTTAAATTTAAAACCCCAAGTGGCTTTTGAAAAAAGTATTAAATTTAAAAAGTGATATTAAAAAAAAAAGGGGGAAATAAACCCGGATTTTAAATTTTCAAAACTTAAGGCTGCCAAAATTTTAAAAAATTTTTTCAATTGGTTTGGAAAAAAATTTTGGTATTAAAATGAAAAGTAAAGTTATTTTTTAAAAAGAAAAAAAAAGAAATAATAAAATTTTTAAAGACTGACCACAAGATTTAAATTTTTCAAAAATTTTATTTTTAAAAAATGTAAAATTTAAAAAAAATTAAATTTTCATATTACTTTTCCCAAAAAATTTGGGTTATTTTTTTTTAAAACAAATAACTTTTTCCAAAATTTAAAATTTAAAAAATTAAAATTTACCTTGTGTTTTCTATTTTGGTTTTAAAATTGAAAATTAAAAATTAAATTTACCCTTTTTTATCTATTAATTTTTATTTAATTTTAAGTTAAATAAAAATTTTTGTAACAAAAAAATTTATTTAATCCGCACAAAAAATTTTTAAAATTGTACCAAACCCAAAGGTTTTTTCCCATTTTGTTTATTTTCTTTAAAAAAAATTACCCCTAAACCTATTGTTAAAATTGTATTAAAGGTTTATATCTTAGGATATTAAAATTTTGGCCATTGATTAACTACGGCTTTTCAATTTGAAAAACATCCCAATGCTTGGGAATTTACCTTTTAACAATGGGGGTTTAAATTTTTTTTTAAAAGAAGGAAAGAAACACATGTAATGCCATTTTTCCAAAGTTCCTTTAAAAAATTTATAAAATTTTTAACATTTACTTAACAATAAAGTTATGGAAAATAGTTGTATTTCGGTATAATGTTATTTTAAATATTAAAATTAATTTTAGGATCTAGATAATTCGCATTTATAGTTTTAATTGGCGAATGGTCATTAAATAATATAATCAAACGGTAAATATTTATATTTTAATTGGAGATTCATTTAATTAAAACCAGACAAAAAAGTTGGGGGACTAAATTTAAATGTTTTGTTCCTTTTTAATGTTTACAATTTTTATAAAAATTTTTTGTAAGAATCTTGTTCATACAATTTTCATATATTTTTTCTCTTTTTGATAAAATAACTTTAACTCCAATTGTTATAAACCCCTTTAAGAAATTTTGTTTTTTAAAAATTTTAAAAAATGAAGTAAAAAAAAGGGGGCAATACCTTTAATTATTTAAATAATTATTGAATTATTTTAAAACCAACAAAGTCTTTTTCATGGATGGGGGCTATTTTCCAATCGATTCAAACAAAAAGAAAAGTGGAAAAAACGTCGAGGATAATATATAAATAAATTCGAAATTTTTTGAAATGTTCTCCGGTATCGTAAAATCCAATATGATTTAAAATACCATACCTAAAATTGAATTTAATAATTTTAAAATTTTTAAATCTAATCCTTGGTCATCTAATAATTGATAGTGATGTTCAATCAAAAATTTTGGAAGACCTTTAACCATCTTTCAAACATTAAATGAGCCAAAGCTATTAAGACTTCGGTGACAATAGACGCCAAGCTTTCATACAAATGCGGCAAATTTAAATCTGAACTTTTTAATTCCACTAAATTAAATATTAATCATTAATTTAAAATGAAAGAACAATCAATTTCACTTAGAACGAATTGTAAATATTATTTGTTTTTTTGATAGATTTTTATGAGCCCTTTGAACTGTGAGCAAGGCATATAAACTTTTTTGGGCTAATTTTATATGCTGGTTTGTCCAGTTTGCCTTCTCCTCATTAATTTCTGTAATATTTCATTCTAATTTTTTTGGAAGAAATATCTTACCTTTACTATATTTATTGAAAGGATGTCCCTATATTTTAAAAATCGAACTTCGGGAAAAATCAGACCTTCTGGGGTCCCGTCCAAAGAATCTTGTAAATTTAGTTATGGCGGTTCTTTTTTTAATTCTTCCACATTGATAGTCCACTAATGGAATACTGTAGTTTGGTTTTTTCTGCATAAATCTTCGACTTAAATTTAATTGAAGCCTTTTGATTCTGTTAAAAATAGATAAATATATTTCTTTTCTCCGGTAAAATTTGATTGATTTTCTTGAAATGGATCGTATTATAAAATCCACTTTATTTATGAATTTTTACTAAAATTTTCTTGTGAATATGAAAACAATATTATATGTCAATGTTTTTGATTTTACCATTATGATTAATTTCAATATGTACCTTAGCAAACGTTTTATTTGTTTCATAGAAATTTAATATAATTTTTTGTTTCTATTTTCACAAACTGCAACTTCTGCTTGTTTTAAATATTCCATATCAAACCTAAACAGGCAAACCAAAAAACCCCTGAGATTTGAAATTTTTTACATAAAAATAAAAAAAATTTAATTTTAAACCATTTAAAAAATATAAAAAATAAAATAACTTTAAATAATTTAAATAATTTTCTATTATAAACACATAAAAATTGTTATTTTCAAATATTAAGAATTTTTAAATTTCAAATTAAAAAACTTAGACCTTTCCAATAAAAAAATTTAAAAACAAATACAATCTTTCTGAAAAAATAAAAATTAAAGTACTTAAAATTTTATAAAATTATAAAAAATAGAATTGGTGAATTTTAACAGTATCACATTAATTTTATTTCAATAAAACAAAATGAACAAAACTTTCATAAAATTTTAAAACTAATCAATTTTTCTAAAATAAAATGCTTTAAACTTTAAAACTTAAATTTTAAATTTTTGTTGAAAGATTTAACATTCAATTTGTTTTTTCCTTGAATTGACAATTTTCATTTCAAATTCTAATAATTTTCAAAATCATGTCTCTTTAACATATTTTGCAATTAATTAAATTTAAGCCGGCCTTTCCAATTCTAAATTAAAAAGTTTTAATAATTTTTAAATTATCTTTTAACAAAAAAAAAAAAAAATTTTTTTAAAATTTTATAATGATAAAATCTAACGATGTTTGAAAATGCTTTTAATTAATAAAAGTACCTTCACTTTTGTATTGATGACTATCATTCCAAAGCCTTGTTGCCTCCCGATTTTTTTTATAATCAACTCTATTTAATGTTAGTAATTCTTTTAGTTGCTTTACTGATAAATTCCTAATTCTTCAAATTAAAATCTGATAGTTTTGGATATTTAAGAGTTCAAATTGATTTCCTAAATTTATTAATTGAATCCCTTGATTTACTACTTGAAGCTTTTTGGAAGGAAATGTTTGAAGATGTTGTTTTAAAATTGTAAGGATAGAATTGTGTTCCATTATTTTCAAAACTTTGATTTTCTTGCCCTCTTCCATTTTTGTCATTGAAACAGTTACCTTTCTTCTCCTATGTTATATATAATTTTCACAAACCAAATAAAATAATTTATATGTATTTTAATAAAAATACTTGTATTTTTATTTTGCACAATTTTCTAAACTATTATGTATTTTGATTTCCAAAAGGTCGAAAAATAGAAATAATGCCATTTTCTTTTTTTAACTGGAATTGGTCTTCTTAAAAAATTCACAATTTGATTTTCTAAATAAGTTTTTTTTAATCATAATAATTGAATTATTAATTAAACTAAACCTGGTTAAATATTATTTTATTTAAATAAAAATCCTTTACTTTAATTCCATTATTATCCACGGGTCCATTTAAATGAAATTTTAAAAAAACCTCAAATTTAAATTGGAAATTTAGTTTTATTTATTGTATTCACAAATAGCACCCATCAGTTTTAAACCTTTGTGCAATAATACTGTTGAATAAACATTAATTTTCCAAGTTAATAAAAAATCCTTTACCTTTTGGTATTTTTATTTATGATTTTAAATCTGTTAACACATTAACAACAATCAACACCTAACAATTTGAAAAACCAAAACTACGGATATTTATAACAAAATTTATTGTAACAATTAAAATGAATTCAACATTTTCAAATTAAAAACTTTAAGTTGATTTCTAAATGAAACAATTTTTCATTTGTGCTATTTGAACTTTAATTTTAGGTTAAAACACATTAATAGAATAATTTTTTATTCCAAACTTTCAATGAATTATTACTTTTAATTTTTTAGTTCTTCTCAGTATTTTAAAAGTTTAATTTTAGTTTAACCAGTTTAATAACTGGTTTAATAAGAAATTATAAAGGAATTATTAAATTTGGAAACCGGCCCGCCAAATGGAAGAACTAAAATTAAATGGGAATTTAAAAAAAAAAATGGGACTTTTGCTTCCAGAAGTTTTTTAATAATCATAATATTAAATAAATTCCAATTATTTTTTTTTATTTATTCTAATTATTTAAAAAAGAAAAAGTTATAATTTAATTTATTTTTATGTCTAAACAATTCATAATTTTTAATCTTTAACCTATTTATTTCATTGTTGTGAATTAAATTGTAAGTTCTAGTTGTAATACATATTACATTTTTTTAATAATATAGAATTAATAGGGTTATTTTGTAAGCCATTTTTATGTATATTGTTATTAATTACTACCATAAGATTAGTTTTATTTCAAAATTTTGGTAAATTCTAGTACACAATTATTTACATTTTGATTTTGGATTCAAACTTTTCTTTTAGGCTTAATGATGACAAAAAAGCATAACAAATGGTTTATAAAATATCCTTGTATGTTAAAAATAATAAGTTTGTTTTATTTACATCTTTTATGTATATGTTTTTCAATGAGAATATCAAATAATAAATTTGAATCTGCCGCTGATTATATGTAGTTCTCTTGCACTGCCAATTGCGGCGTGGTAGTCGAATTTTGTTTCCCTTTTTTTAACGTTGATCTGAACATCTTACTCTGTTTAATCTATGTGACAATCCAGGGTAGGGCAACTAACATTCAGAACTGAGCAACACACAAATTGTTTCCCATTTTAGAAGCTTGGACTGAGGGGTAAGGGGAAATTTGAATCTTACAATGATCTGAATATTGCATTTTACAATGCTCTGAACATAGCATTTTGTTAACCTAGAAATTACATTCGTTAGCTTTGTGTTTTTTCGACATTGTGTGTAAGAACAGTGTTCTCTCTGAGTGTTTGTGTAATAGTGTTTAAACGAGGATTTCTGAAAAAACATCAGTTAATAAAACTATCTGTAAGAGGCCACAGGATATTTATTATTGCACCATATGGCCGAAATGAAAATGCTACATAATCATACAAGGATATATTCCATGTTCAGTGAAATAAACTTAAGACACCATAGGTTCTTGAACTTTAGAATGTGCTATTTGATGTAATTTTGTAGCTATTATATGTAAACATATTTGTTGCCAATGTGAATGTTTGATTTGTTTTATTGTAAAATATTTTGCATTTAATTTTGTACTTGTTAGGTATATTTGTTCTACATTTGAATGTTTGATTATTTTTATTGTAAAATATGATTTTTAGTTTAATTATTGTACTTGTTATATATTTATAGCGCAGTTCAATAGTATAACAACTTAAAAACTTATTTTTCACATTATTTATGATTAAAAAACTTATTAGTACATCATTGTGGAATTTTGTGTTAAGGAATTTAGGGATCACATTCACACGATTATTTTCTAAATAAGAGTTGTATAATGGCAATTTTATGAATTCATTATTTTCAGAACTTGAAATTTGTAAAATCGTAGAATAGTTAAACTATTAAACTTAGTATTGTAGTAAAATTAAGCTTTTTGCTAAAATAATATGAATAGCAAGTCGAATTTATGAATTGTAATGTATTACAATTAGTAATGAGTCCTATTTGTAAATTTTTTGTATTGTGTGTACAATTTATTTTTTTATTAATTTAAAAATGTTAAATTTGCGTTATACTTCTGAATTGATATTTGTAATTGATTTTAAAGTATTATATGCTGTTTCCTATTTGTACTTGATATATTAAGTAATAAATGCGAAAAAAAACTAATTGTGTTTAATTTATTTAATATTAATAATTATTGAATAAAACTATCCGTGAAGCGGGAAAAGGAATGCCCATGCCTAACGGTTGTTTTTTAAATTCGCCGATATTAATTTTAGTTCTTCCACCACATAACCAGAGGGCCGTGTTGCGCACGATTTATATGGAGATTGCACTTCTCTCTATATCTTTTCTCTGTTCAGAACTGAGCAACACACAAATTGTTTCCCATTTTAGAAGCTTGGACTGAGGGGTAAGGGGAAATTTGAATCTTACAATGCTCTGAATATTGCATCTTACAATGCTCTGAACATAGCATTTTGTTAACCTAGAAATTAAATTCGTTAGCAGGGGGGTGCAACTTACATGCAGAATTGAGCAACACGGAAATTTGTAGCCATGGAACTTCTGAAGTATGAGGGGTAAGGGGAAGAACCATTCTACAATGCTCTGAATATAGCGTTTTGTTAACCTAAAAATTAATTTGCTTTGCGTTGTTCAGTTCATTAAAATTGCATTTTTTTTTATGAATGTAATGTGACAATTTTTGATTAATTAAAATGAATGGATTGCACAAGATAAAATTAGAAGTTAAGAATAGGTACGTAAACAGATTAAATACACTTAATCAATTAGTTTTGTTTTTAGTTAAAGCTGCAAGGGATCCATTTTGTAGATTCTGGTCTATCAAGCATTTGCATAAATCGTGATTAAAAAAAGGAAAGAATTGGAAAAAAGTAATACCTTTGTAAGTACCCAGAATGCAATAAGTGGTATTATAGTAAAATTAAAAGTCATTTTGTAAATAAGCATATTCATTATTGCACTGTATGGTCAAAATGAAGATGGTACATAATCATCTAAGGATATATTATATAATCAATATTAAATAGGTCAGACTTACGAAAAAAGGGCTGCCTTAAAAGGTAAGTATTTCGTTAGTTTGTTATTCATATGTAGTATATTTAACAATATTAATGGTGAAAACGCAACAAGGAATAAAATATAAGTGTTTTCCTTTTGCTGTTTTAGTTACAAAATCGGCCATGACACTTGCCTAGTTTGGTTTAGCGAACGTTAGGTGGCGCCTTCAAGTCAGCTGTAAATTTGAAATAAACAGCGGACTCAAGCAAGAAATAGATTAAATTTAATTCACCTGTATTCAACTCAACTACTGTTTATATTATTTAAATTTAATCCAGGATACACTAATTTAATATCCGTTAAGAAACGTCTTAACACTTGGTGTGGATATTGTTCAATGTCTTTTAAAAATAATTTGGGATAGAGGAACTCCGATATATATGGATTAGCAGTATTGTCTTCGTCATTTTCAAGGAAGATCTACAAGACTTGATACATTTTTAGCTCTTGCCACTGCCTTTCGATTTTGTTCGTCACAACTTCTTCTCCAGTTACGGATGAATTCCATGGATGGTCGTTGCAAATTCTTAGGAGTGTTAATTTGTAATGCTCCATTCCACCATTAATGGATTATAATCTTCCTCGACGTTATAACCAGCCCAAGAATCTATATGGATGAAGGATAGGGGATGCATGTAACGTTTTATCAGTCTATGGAGTTTCATTTGCCGAGAAACAAATCAAATATTTGTAGTGCCCGTTACGTTCAGAACTAGAAGGGAACTCCATAGACTGATAAAACGTTACATGCATCGCCTATCCTTCATCCATACAGATTCTTGGGCTGGTTATAACCGCGTCGAGGAAGTTATAATCCCATTACCGGATTTGGGTGTGGAATGGGAGCATACTTACAAATTAACCACTCCTAAGAATTTGCAACGACCGTCCATGGAATTCATCCGGTAACTGGAGAAGAAGTTGGGGTGTTGTGCACGACGAACAAAATCGAAAGGCAGTGGCAAGAGCTAAAAAAATGTATCAAGTCTTGTAGATCTTCCCTTGAAAATGACGAAGACAATACTGCTAATCCATATATATCGGAGTTCCTCTATTCCAAATTATTTTTAAGACATTGAACAATATCCACACCAAGTGTTAAGACGTTTCTTAACGGATATTAAATTAGTGTATCCTGGATTAAATTTAAATAATATAAACAGTAGTTGAGTTGAATACAGGTGAATTAAATTTAATCTATTTCTTGCTCGAGTCCGCTGTTTATTTCAAATTTACAGCTGACTTGAAGGCGCCACCTAACGTTCGCTAAACCAAACTAGGCAAGTGTCATGGCCGATTTTGTAACTAAAACAGCAAAAGGAAAACACTTATATTTTATTCCTTGTTGCGTTTTCACCATTAATATTGTTAAATATACTACATATGAATAACAAACTAACGAAATACTTACCTTTTAAGGCAGCCCTTTTTTCGTAAGTCTGACCATTAAATAAACGCAGGATACATAGATTCTTGAACTTGAGAATGTACTATTTGATTTAAGTTTTGTACCTATTATATATATATATATATATGTCAGCTTGGAAGTGACAGGGTTTGTAAATATAAACACTATTCTTTTGATCAAAAGACCAAAATAATAATGGCAATCACAATACACAGTCTTGATTTTAACACAAAATATAATTGAGCAATCACAATACACAAAATATAATTGTCACTGCAAGAATCGTGACTTTAATAATTCCTTTCCTGGGTAGGAAAGGCTTTTATACCCATCTCCTTACTATTTGTTTTTCTAAAAGGGCATGACCTCTTTCGTACCCAGAATTGGTACAATCAATATTATATTAATTACATCGGCAATAACATAAAAAGGCACGTATAATGGCCTTACATGAATGGTGCTCTTTGAAAAGCTTAATAGGAACAACTTAAGTTTATAACAATATATGCCACAGCAATAATGCCAAAAGGCACGTATAATGGCCTTACATGAATGGCGCTCTTTGAAGGGCTTAAATAGAAACAATTTGTATGTTTATTTTGAAGTATTGTATGCTATTTTATATTTGTATTAGATACTCTAGATACTCTATACTATTGGATCTAGTCTGTTAAAGTATGTTTTTTAGTTTAATTATGGTACTTGTTAGGTATACATATTTCTTGTACTTGTTATATATTGATATCTCAGTTCAATAGTAAGACAACATA
This sequence comes from Sinopyrophorus schimmeli, assembly GCA_036325965.1. Lineage (NCBI taxonomy): Eukaryota > Metazoa > Arthropoda > Insecta > Coleoptera > Elateridae > Sinopyrophorus > Sinopyrophorus schimmeli. The sequence continues at coordinate 531,579 of JARFIZ010000086.1, read as the reverse complement.
AAAATCTTATCTTTCACATTATTTACGAGAAAAAAAACTTATTGGAACATTATCGTGGCATTTTGTGTTAAGGAATTTATGGATTACATTTACACGATTATTTTCTAAATAAGAGTAATATAATGGCAATTTTATGAATTAATTATTTTGTAGAACTTGACATTTGTAAAAATCGTAGAATAGTTAAACTATTGAACTTAGTATTGTAGTAAACAATTAAGTTTTTTTGCTAAAATTATATGAATAACAAATCGAACTTATTCATTGTAATGTATTACAATTCGTAATGAGTCCTATTTGTAAATGTTTTACACTGTGTGTACAATTTATTTTTTTATTAATTTAAAAATATTTAATTTAAGTTATACTTCTGAACTGATATTTGTAATTGATTTTAAAGTATTATATGCTGTTTCCTATTTGTACTTGATATATTAAGTAATAAATGCGAAAAAAAAACGAATTGTGTTTAATTTATTTAATATTAATAATTATTGAATAAAACTATCCGTGAAGCGGCAAAAGGAATGCCCATGCCTAACGGTTGTTTTTTAAATTCGCCGATATTAATTTTAGTTCTTCCACCACATAACCAGAGGGCCGTGTTGCGCACGATTTATATGGAGATTGCACTTCTCTATATCTTTTCTCTACAACTGCCATTTATTAGTGCTGTGTACTAAAATTTTGAGAGTTCGTAAATATTAACCACAAGACTTTTTTGCAGCAATCAATAACTCCAATAATTGATAGTTTTATTGGAATTATTTGTGTAAGCTTTTACGGCTTAGGGCGCGTCCCTATCACTCAGTCGATCAATAATAATAACGTGTTTAATGAAAATCTGAAATGTCACGTTACGGATCCGAAACCAAGGTTTATGTAGGAGATTTGGGTAATAATGCTTCAAAACAGGAATTGGAAGATGCCTTTGGTTATTATGGACCATTGAGGAATGTATGGGTAGCTCGAAATCCCCCTGGATTTGCTTTTGTAGAATTTGAAGACCCACGAGACGCCGAAGATGCAATTCGAGGATTAGGTTTGTTTAATTTTATATTAGGTAAGTATGTATATAATGTGAATTGTTTTAGATGGAAGAACTATTTGTGGACGTCGAGCTCGAGTTGAAATGTCAAATGGTAAAGCTGGAAGTGGTAGATATAGAGGTCCACCACCTAGGTCTCGAGGAAGACCATTTCATCCTGATGATAGGTGTTATGAATGTGGAGATAGAGGACATTATGCACGTGACTGCCATCGATATAAGAGAAATCGTCGAAGGTATGATGATTCCCTGATCATGCTACGGCAGAGTTTGTATTTAATATGAAATCACATATCGCTTCCTACAACACATCAAAATGAGAAGTTTATGTTGTCATTTTTATTTTATTAATTTTGATGAACTATCACAAGCAATTTTATGCGTCGAAATGTGCATTGCAACTGGATTTATGCTTTTATTTTAATTATTCACAAGTGGCTTGATATAAATTACTTTTATTCTGTCTGTATACAGTTTTAATCATTTTTTGTTAATTTATGTTGATTTTTATTTATAGTAAAGACTAGTTGCAATGTCTCGATTACATGGAAGGCGCTCTGTATAGTTGGAGGTGACTGGCTGACAGTACTGCCATGTTATAGGTATAAACTGTGACCCATAGTCAGGTAAACCACTGAGTCTCATTCACGTCTCGCGTTTGCAACCCACTAACTGCGTAGACAGCCACAACGTAGTGTACTACGATGATCTCTCTGCACACGTCTGCTAAATTCATAAGACTACTGTGAGCCAGTGAGTTACCAGCTCTTTCGGGCGTACGCTAGTTGATTTACTACCTATCTACTGTTTACTTCACGTCTCACAAGCTCACATACAATGGTAAAAATTTAATTAATCAAATTAATCTCTAAATATCCTTAAAGTATATCACTCAGTTTTACGTTTGCGATTGATTATTGGAAAGTCATATACAAATCAGTAAGTATACGCATCTTCGATCTTCAACAACATGACATGATCTTTAATTAACGTCGAATCCGCAATACGTCAAAAGCTTCGCAAAAAGTCGGTTTTATATGAATTAATCAATCAACAAATGATCTCTGGCAAACTTACATACAAAGTATATCAAATTTGATGGCATTTATGCAGTTAATACTAACAAAAGTAAGTTGCTTTTAGGAATACTTATAGTGATATCCTCAACATTCTTAAGAATTTAACTCCTGAAAAAAAAAACCGTTAATGAAAAATTATTAAATAGTTGGTAGATCAAAAATGCATTAATTAGGTATTTGAAAAAAAAATTATTGATTTTTTTATGTATTTTAAAACTTTATTATTGATAATATGGATATTTAATGCAAAATACTTAAAAAAATTTTTTTTTCAATTATAAGCAATTAAAAATTGATAAAATTAAAAAAAATCACGTGACTATGAACGCGCCAAGATTGGTCACCATCTTTGTGACGTCATAATGTTGTAGCTGTTTAATAACAGGACAGCGTTTACCGCTATTACACGTGAGTTGACAATAATTACTACGTTTCCACAGTCATTCAATACGGGTTGAATACGGATTCAATACTGTTGTCGGGTGAAAAGTGGTCATGGAAACCCTGATTCAATACGTATTGAACACGATTTAGATTCAGATACGATACGGTAAATTTTAGGATCGTATCTGAATTTCAACGTATTGAGTTCCATGGAAACCCGTAACTCGCGATCGTGCATGCGCAATTGGAGATCACTGGCGCTTTCTAATGATAATTTAAAATATATACACCTTTATATTAAATTGTCATGAAATTTAATAGAATTATAGCACACAATAAAATACACAACACAATTTTATTTCGAACCTGCTCTACGTATTAACCTAGAAAATAAGTTTTCCTAAAACAGCTGATTGCTGTATCGTAAATGTATTCAATTCGTATTCAAAACTATTTATGGAAACACGTACTTGTTGGATCGCAAATCCGTATTCAACCCGTATTGAATAACCGTGGAAACGTAGTAAATAATATTGAAAATTTACTGCTAAAAAACGATTTGATAGTTAATTCCAATTAGCTCTGTGTGATAAAGGATTTATAAAGGCAAAGTCTCATAATATTCCTGATGTTGATATATTTTTGACTGAATTCTACTTATTTGATTTGTATACTTAGATAAATAATAATTAATAACAATAGTGTTATAAAATACTTACATCGAAATGATCTTCACAACAAAAAAAATTCGATTTTGTTTTGGGATTATAACGATGCACTGCTTGAAACCATTTATTTCGACGTTTTTCATCTTGGGGAACATTTAAAAACATTTTGTCAGGAGTTGTTTTTGTAGTATTCGTACATAATGGTACAAAACAAGAACGATAACTTTTGAGGTTCGACATTTTCAATATAAACTTGAGTATTTAACTATGACAACAGAATTAAATAGATCAAAACACTGCATTTATTATTTCTGTATAAGCTGCAATGAATGAAAACTAACATTATGACGTCACATACGCTCTGGTTTGTTCGGGAGCTGTCGGCTTGTTTTCGGTACTGGATTCAAAAATTAATTTTTATTTTGATATAACTTGAAATATTGCGAAAAAAATAAAAATAAAAATAGTTTTGTTATAAAACTTATATATGATCTTTCCATTTATCAAAAAAAAAAAAAAATTCAAAGACCTAATTATTGTTTAATTATTCCTTTTTTAATGTGTGATGTCCGTTGGTCAAATACCATTTTATCTGTTAAATATTTCAGCAATACGGCCAAATTTTATTACTTGCTTTTACAGTTATACATTTAATACCATCAATTTTGCTTTACTTTGGATTCGGTTTTCGTTATCACTATCAGTACTACTTCTATATTACATCTTCAAAATGCATTATATCAGAAAGTGACTTCTAACATCTTTAATTGTGAGACTGGATTAGTATGGCTCTACAAGTATATTGTTACTAAATCCACCGGGTTTTTGTACAAAACAACGACATATTTAGTCATTTATTGATTAAATGTGGTTTACAATTATTTCATAACTGTTAACTGTAATATTATATTTTCAGATCACGTTCTCGAAGTCGTTCTCGTGATCGCAGAAGCCGATCCAGAAGTGCATCGCGTTCTCGTTCTCGTAGTCGTTCTCGTTCCAGGTCTCGGTCGCGTTCTGATTCTGCAAGACGTAGCCGTTCTCGTAGCGGAGACAGAAAGTCAAAATCTAGATCCAGGAGCCGCTCTGCTGCACCCAAAGAAAATGGAACGACTACACAAGATTAATCTTTTTTTTTTAATTCAGCTTACTTTTGCTGTTATTAATTTAGGTATTAGTTGTCCTTAGTTTTTATACTACATCAATCTTTAGCTTGTAAGGTTTTGCTCCATTTTCGATCTCATTTAATGAAAATTTATTCAACGCATTGTGTTAGGATAGCTATTAATATTTAAAAAAAAATATTATTGCTAACTAAACTGTAGTCAAATACAAAAATGTTACATATTTCTTTGTCACACATATGTAAATTTTATATATTTTTAGGTGTTTCTTAATCTTAGTAATTTCACTATTAAGAATCACTTGTGTAACTGGAGTACGTAATTGACTTGATGATACTTTATAAATTATTACAGGATACTGAATGTATTTGATGTTTTAATACTAAATAATTAGATCCAATGCTTGTTTAGTTTATTTGTGCTTCTAATGAATAATTTTAAATGTGAGTAAACTGTAACACTTTAATACGTTTTTAACAAGACTACCCGTGTTTAAATTGCATATAGAGCATAATTAATAATGTTTAGTAACGTGTTGCATGTCATGGGGGTAGTTGGGTTATTATATTATTTTTCTGATTTATAATACATTTTATAATGGCTATTTAATTTAGGAAACAAGTTAAGCAATTTAATATGACGATGTTTAGCTTTAGTAAATTTGTATGTAGTTTAATAATTGTGGAGTGAAAGTTTTTGGCGTAGGAGGTCAAAACTGATATTGTAATACCCAAGACGCACTCCCACGCCGAAACATTAAGAATTTTTAGTTATTTCAATTTTTTCTTGCGCGGATCGTTCTGGAGGGGAGAGGGAAGGAGGTAGAGGGTTGAATTTTGGATATGTCGTAGCCCCATTAAAAGCACACGTTTTCGTTTTTTGTGCGCCGCGATAGCTTTATTGGGGGCCGATATATTCGCCTCCAAAGGACCGCTTCTGCGCAAAAAATCTCCCTCCACTTTTTTTTCAAATTCGTTTTTCGGCTATTTTCCGTACTCGAATCAAAAAAAGTTTCCTCTATGGAAACCACATCAAGAGCTGCCCTATCAGACCTTTATTTTTGTTTTTTAAAAATACCGCCCTGGAAGGCCCCAGATGCGAGCAATTATTTCAAACTCTAATTACTCGAAAACGGTAGCCGCAAGCTGCGTAAAATATTTAAATTCGAATAGCACGCGTTATTTTACGTAGGAAAAGTTAAATTTTAAATGGGGCAGAGCCCCGGGGGCTCCGCAAAAAAATCTTAAAAAACAAGCTTTTTTTGGTGTTTTTTGATTGCTAATATCTCCGAAACTAAAAACGATAGAAAATTGGGGTTTGCGCAGGTAGAAAGAGCGGTCTTTTTAGATGCTAATAGTCATCTTTCAGAACATTAGGGCTGCGTAGGGCTCCGCCTCGATTTTTTTACCAACACCTTTGAAAGCGATCGTTTTTACGCTACGGAAGACATCATTTTAATTCACCAAATACAACATTTCTAATTCTTCCCATCGTCATATCTAAGACTTGGAATTTTTAAAAGGGGTTAAATTTATATTCGCTAGAAAGCCCAAAAAAGAGCGCTTCTTACTGTTAATTAAAAAAAAAAAATTCTTTAGGCGTTCGGCCCTTAGAAGCCTCTAAATAATTAGGCGGAATTTCTGAAATAGGGGTATGTTCGACGCAGCATACCGGCTTAGGGGTTGAAGATAGACCCCAACATAAAGCGAACGAAAGTGTCATGAGATCTTCCAGATTCATTTAAAAAAAAGTTTTTGTAAATCGGTTCAGCGGTTCTCGAGATATTAGATTAATAAGAAAAAATTGACGGCTCGCGCACGAGTTTTGAAAATTTGACGTTTCATCTGACAGAAGGAAATTTATTATAATTAATCATTTTGATGTACCTTTGATTGCTAATATCTCCGAAACTAATAACAATAGAAATGTGGGGTTTGCGCAGATAGAAAGAGCGGTCTTTCGAAATGACAATATTCACCTTTGAGGACACCGGGCTGCTTAGGGCTCCGGCGCCAGGAACCCTCCTACACTTTTAAAAGCGACCGTTACGACATGAAACACAACCTTGAGAGGAATTCACGAAATACAACATATTTGAATAATTCTTCCCATCGTCATTTCTAAGACTTGGCATTTTCAAAAGGAGTTAAATTTATATTTGCTGGAAAGCCCGAAGAAGAGCGGTTCTTACTGTTCATTTTGGAAAATTTTTCGTTTAGAGGTTCGACCTCAGGACTCCCTAAAAATTGGGCGGAATTCTAACATAGAGGTATGTTTAACGCGGCAGACATGTTTGGGGGTTGAAGATACACCCCAACATAAAGCGAACAAAAGTGTCATCAGGTCTTACAGATTGAGATAAAAAAAAGTTTTTATAAGTCGGTTCAGAGGTTCTCGAGATAGTCGATTTTAAAGGAATTGACGGATCGTGCCTGCGTTTATTAAATTTGACGTTGAACTGCCAAATGAATGAAATTAATTATATTATAATTATACAAAGCAATTTATTTATGCGGTTTTTAATATTAAACTATTAGAATACTTACTAGAAAACGTTAATAAATATCAAATTTTTATAAATTAGTTTTAACAAATTTGATTACAAAGTGCATTAATCATTAATTTTTGCAGTTTCGTACATATTTATTTAAATTAGCGCCTTGGATCGCCTACTTGCAATTTTAAAACGTCGATTTACATTTTTTACTATCACTACAAATAATTATTTATTTCTTTTAAATTATGTATTGAAAATACTCTCCAATAATGACTAACAAGAGGTTTTCTTCTTGAACAGACGTTTTTCTTAATGAAGGTATTGTTTCTTCTCGTCTTTAACCGTAATGAAACAAAAAAAATGTTTAAATTCGAATTCATGGCATTGTGGGTTAGAAATATGAAATTTTGAAAGGCGCAAAACACTGGGAGCTTTGCAAATCTTAAAAGGCGGGCTTTTTCGGTAATTTTGTTGCTAATATTTCCGAAATTAAGAGATTAACAGGCAGATTTGCGTAAATAGAGCGGTTTTTGAAACCTTAAAACTCGTATGCGAGGAAGGCAAGGCAACCAATTCTGTAACACTTTTAAAAACGAACTTTTTACTCTACGAAATACAATATTTTATTTAGCGAAATACAACATTTTTAATGGTTCTCATGTCTTATCGCAAACATACCCAATTTTATTTTTTATAGTAGTACAAAATAACTGACTAAAGAAACAAACAACACTTCCACATAACAAAATTAACAACGAATTTTAGAGAGGTATTTACATAAACTAACCCATGGAAAAAACAAACTGTACTAAGATCACAAACTAAATTTCTTTCTTTTTAAACGCTCAAATGAAGGGACGTTCGAGAAGCTGATATTTACAATGTAGGGTCGGCTAAAATCTCCCAATTCGTAACGCTCATCGGCTGGTCATAGAAACCAGTTTAGAAAAAAAAGTATTTTAGAGGTAATAATAAACAAAAATGTATATGCTGTATTTGCAGCTGATTACGGCTATCTACTATCCAAGTAAAAAGTATTGTCACCTCACTTTGAAGGCTCAGATTTTGAAAAACACTAAATGTATTTTAATCAAACTAAAATCGGATTATAGTCAAAATATTTCTGCACGCCCATGAATAATGTTATAATTTTTTAACAAGGGGGTAATTCGTTACCTTAATTTTATGTTTCAGAAAATGTTTTTACTTATATTTAGAAATGCTTACCTTTGTTCATTTTAATTAAATATATTTTTATATATGTATATGATAGATATATTCTTTTAATTAAAAAATTATGTTATTGCGTTAATTGAAAAAAAGAGTTATAAAAATTGGTTTTATTCTATTTCAATTTCCTCATTTGATAAAATATTTTGTAAAAGTTGATTGGATATTGAGAGATAAAACCCAATAAATTGTTCCGTAGTATTATTAATAAAAATAATATTAATTGAATTTTAAAATTAAAATTATGTTACGAGACGCGTAAGTGAAGCGAAAAATGCAACAAAATCGCAATGCGATTTTGCCTAGAAGTGGTAGAAGCGGCAAACAAATTCACATTAAATGACAATAAATCGGTACTAACAAAAATGCAGCAAAATCGCGAAGCCATTGTGCTCGGAAGATAGACGCGAAGCGGCAAACAAGTTCATATTGAATAACAATAAATTGGTACTAACAAAAATGCTGCAAAATCGCGAAACCATTTTGCCCAGAAGTTAGCCGCGGAGCGGCAAACAAGTCACATTGGATAACAATTAATCGATGCTAACAATAAAAATGCAGCAAAATCGCAAAGCGATTTTGCCTAAAAGTACCGGACTTTAAGAAGAATCAAAATGTCAACAAACACTGACAGATTTTGAATTTTACTAGAAGCCGAAGGTGTTAAACGCGATAGCGTTTATCAAAGAATACCGACAAATTTTGAATTTTTCTAGGAGCCGAAGGCCTTAAACGCGATAGCGTTTAGCAAAATCGCGAATGCGATTTTGCCTAGAAGTTAGCCGCGAAGCGGCAAACTTCTAGTTTAAACCTCTAAAAAAACAAGCTTCGTAAACCTGTCTTTTCCCGATAATTCGAAAACGCCGCTAAGGATTTTTTTCAAATTTTCTGAAAAGTTTCGGAAAACTGATCGACGCCTTTTGGCGGCGTCCCCTATGCCCACGGTATTCTCTAAATCGGCCTTTTTGGCAAAAAACGATTTTCGAAATCGCATTTTTGCGCCTTCTCTTTCGATTTTCTCGAAAACTAAAGCGACGACCTACTTTCAACAAGCGAGGAGGTACCCTCAAATTAAACGGGCTATCGATTAAAAACAAAAAAAAGGGGTGGTCTTGTTGGAAAATTTTGAGCTACGGCCCTTTTCTCGAGTTGCATTTTCGAGCGTTCGCTTTGGAGGGCGTAGCGGCGCCGTTTCGCGAAATACGGCCTCGCACCCCGATAACAAAATTTGCGTGCTTTCATGGCCTTTCCGATACCGAAAACCGCGTTTCGATACTCCCATTCGTTCCGAAACTACGATTTTTACTCCGTCGGGGCGTTGTGCCCACAAAAATCGTCCTTTGGAGCCCTATAACGGGTCCTGGGAAACGTCCGGGAGCGACGAGACCCCCAATGGACTTCAATCTGATGTCTGCCCAACAAGAGTCCTGCATGTCAAAACGACGTCGGAGCGTCCCCGGCGCCTCCACAGGAGCGCAAAAATTCTGAGAAATTTTTTTGGAAAATAAAAATCGCCCCTAACTTTTGAACGCGTGCCCTTATAGACTTTTGCTTTGTCGTCCCGAAAAGCGCTTAAGATTTCGAATTCGATACCAAAATTCCCGTCATCGCGACGCTTTGAATTACGTCGGTAGCGCATTTTTAGCAAAACGACGCCAACTTTTACGTAAAAAATTCACATTCGAAAGCGCCTTAGAGCCGTACGATAAGAGATAGCGTTTTGGTCTAATGGTGATTTAGAAGCGTCCATTCAGGACGCGTCTAATGACGCAAAACCGACGTCGATATCTCTTACGGTTCTTTTTAAAAAAATTAACGAACGTCCAGTTTTGTATACATTCTCGAAAGATTCTTCCGAATACGCTGTACAAGATGGTTGCTCTCTTATGCCGTTTCCGTATAAGGGGTATTTTAGCTCGCATTTTTTTTTATACGAATTAAATTTAACACTAAACAATCGTTAAAGGAAATGAGAAAAAGTGATCCAAAAGTACTTCGACTACAAGAGAACGTAGTTATATGTAAGTAAATTGATAAAATTGATTTTTCTGATGTGAAAATTATAAGCACGCTTATGACGAATTTGAATAACAAGTCGTTGTGCGTAGACCCTTTGTCACCCTTATTTACCGTTGCTAAAGCTTTAGGTATCTACTCTTTGTTAATTTTAAAAATTATTTTTAACGTTATTGGAAATGCATTCTATTTTCTAACTACGTACCCATTCAGATTCGTACCTATCCACATTTTTCTAATTATTTGAAATAGGAAGAAGTTTATTTGTAGATGCCATCTTTTATATCATTATTTTCATTACTTTAGAATATTTTACAAAATTCCCAATAACATTCCAAAACGTTATAATTTTTTAAACGACATTCCATTTATTCCTTTTTTTAATTTTCTATTTTGGTTAGGTTGATTACATTCATTAAATAATAGTTTATAACATTGGCTTATTTTATTTAATTAAATAGAATAAGTTGCAAATTATTATTGGAATGTAGAGTTTTAACACTATTTCAAAACGCTTCATATTTAATTTAGTACAATGCCTAGACCTAAAAATAAAGGAGTTTTTTATATGTATTTATTGTTAAACATTAAATGGAAATATAACGCAAAATTTTAGTACAGTTGCACTCTGGGGTCAACGACCTTATATTTTGTGGCCTTTCTTAAAGTATTCATACTTATTTATTATCAATTGACACCGTCTAGGAAATACAGTCAACTCGCGTTATAACGAAGCTCGATATAACGAAAATCTCGATATAAAGAAAGAAACCGCCGGTCCCTTGAAAACCTCGGTTTATAACGAAAATTTTAATGAGTTTTGGTCCCCTCGATATAACGAAGTTTTCTTGACCAAAGTCTAATAATTTTTATTAAAAAAGTAAGTACTATAGGTATGTTATAAAATTTACATAATGTGTTTCTACAAAATTTTTGATTTTATTCTCAAGTATCTTTAATCTGGAGAACGCAATTGAACGGACACGCACAATCACCTGCTTACAAACTATAATTACGGATTTTTAGATTATACGTGTTTCTATTTCTATTATTTCTATTGGTTTTTTTATTGTTGTTTTCTATTGTTTTATTAAATTTTATTAAACGACTTCGAATTTGTGGTGTATTCGTTATATCGCGAGTTGACTGTACCTTATTAGTCGGAAACTTTGTGTGGAAATAAACATTTCAAATTTCATAATTGCAGTCAACAGTCGATCATACAATTTAAGAAACATTAAATTTATAATTTTGTCCAATAGACGTAGATTTCTAATTTTATTATAAATCACGTTGTGTATTTATTTTAAAATATTACGTAGAAATATGATAGAATAACATTCTTGATGCATTTGGACTTTGAGTTTAGTGACCTTCTTAGCAAAGCTGGTCAGTTTCAATTAAATAGACAAAGGCTGGGGCCAGGTAGTTTTGGATTTACAACCCCTCATAAACATGGTAACAATAATTTATCGGAAAACTGGCCTGCAGAAAAGTATTTACATGCGAATGTAACATGAAAAGTTAAAGCAGTGAAACTGTAATAAGCGCCTTATTTAGGGATTGCTTACCGAAAAACTCCTATTGGCTACGTTTCATGTTTTAATTTAAAGGGATTAATTAAATCGTCGTGTATTACACGGCGATACAAGTGGGTAAAAGTGTAATACCTGTACAATAATTATATATATTTGAAATAATCTGTGAACTTCATTTGTTGCATGTTACAACTTTTATTATATACAATATTTTCAATTTTTAATAGGTTTGAAATTCAGTTTGTTCTCCATTTTCTTCCAAAAACTTTTTAACATTTTTAACCACTTTGTAAAAAGCGGAGAAACTTCATAAATAAATTAAGGATATCTTTAAAATTTTACCTGACACATAACAATATGTAGGTAAGGAAAACTGATTCTGTGAATCACTTATCCGAAAACTTGATTCATTTATACGGCGGTTTTTAAATGTTGTTTATATAGTTTGATTTGGTTCTACAAATTTTGACCCATATAAGCGGCTGACTCATTTAAGCAGTGAACCACTTATGCGGGGACTACTGTATGTAACGTCACATTAGCGGGAGGGGGTCTCACAAATGCGACGACGTGTAATAGGTACGGGAGGAGGTGGCAAAAAAATATTGAAATTCGTGAAACGTAATTTCTGGATGGCCCCTAATTAACAAGTTGATCACCGCTAATTCTTAACTAAAGATTAACTAAATATATATATATATGTAAATATGATTAAAAAGTTTATGTTTCTCATTTTTGTATTTTGATAAATCTCTAAACATTTTCTAGAACTACAAAAAGAATTACGCAGCTCTAATCATATTTATGAGTTAATATTAAAGTAATACTTAGGACAGGGTTTCATCGTAAAGTTTATTGTTTTATGATTTTATGAATGCGTCAACGGATCTTTGGAAACGTCTAAGGTGGATTCAACCCCACAAGGCCGAGTGACGCAAGTGTGCCAAAAATTGTTATATTTTTAATTTAGTCTCAGCGAAAAGAGCCGGAGGACCGTCCCCTTTGCAAATAACGGATATAGAATTATCCCGTGTTTCTTTTTGTGTTTTACTGTCGTTCTACGACGCCCTTTAGCCGAATTAGAAGCAAAAACAAAGTCGAGTTGCTGATTTGAACTTATCAATCGCAACCGTACAAGATGGTCGCTCTCATTATTATTTTAGATCGCATTTTTTAATACTAATTAAATTTAGTGCGAAACAATAGTTAAAGAAAATGATAAAAAGAAATCAAAAGACAGTTCGAGTACAAGAGTAGGTACGTTTAACATATAATTAAAATTGAAAACCGCCGTTGAGTCCGAAGGGGGCATTCAAAATTTGATAAACGTCTTTCGTAAACAACTTACATATTTGAAAAAGATGTTGGTGAAGAAAACCACGTTTAAAACTATTAAAATTTTTTAAAAAGTGTAATGGGGTTGACAAAGTGGATTGTCCATACGAGGCGTTAAATCCCCCCCATTTTCGCAGAAATTTGATTACAGAATAAAATATAAGCATAATCAGTGAGTTTAACAGTGGTTTAAGAAAAGACTTAGGACATCGAGAACATGGTGAAAAATGCATTGAAAATTTTTCTAAACGATAATTAAAAATAACTGAAATGATTAAAAATAATCTGACTTTAAAAAATAAATGAGCAAATAAAAACGAAATATTCATTTGCTTCTAACTGTATATTTTAGAAATTATTTAATTTGCAATCTAAATTTAAGAAAACCCCATAATTGTTATAAAAATTATAGTTACACTAAAAGTTCTGGATGTATAGAGTCGGCAATAATAGTGGAAGGTTTTGACACGGCGAAGAATTGCACGCAGTAAAATTTGGGAAATTAACTGGGGACGGTGACAGTAGCGTATACGCGAAAATTTTAGAATCAAGATCCTACCATTATTTAACTAAAAAAAATTGAATGTCGCAATCACTTATTGTAAAAATTAACGGTATTGACTACTAATACCGATTACCCGGCAAAACAATGTAAAATTTGAAAACACAATATTTTAAGATTTAGAACGGCGGTAAAAAGCGAAAGTTATAGGAAAAATAATATACTTTCTTTAGAAGACAATATTAAAGAATTAGACAGAGATTGAATAAATACTCCTTACTACGATGTGTGTGGTAATCACACTAATCGTTACAGCTATTTTGAAAAAAAGATACCCAATGAAGATGAAGTTGATTACGTTGAATCTTTTAAAAAAGCGAATTGTGTTTTAAAAATTTATACATATTTAGTTGTTTTCAATAGCACTGTCGCAGAAACCCACATTTTAACAACGAAACTTAGATAATTGACACACCGTCGTGAATCTACCTGCAAAAGAGAATCCGTCAAAGAGAGAAAAGTATTAGCCTTAAACCGTTCGTTTAACAATTTTAAATCTTAATAAGACGGCAGGTAGTGTATTTGAGTTTAAAAACAACAATAGATGCAGTTCAAATTTTATGACAAAGTTTTAGGGAGGCTTTGAGGGGTTCCTTAACATAATTTTTTTGTCTGTTCAGTTAGAAAACTTCCGTTTAGAAGAACGGTTTAAACAAATATGTGCGCTCCGGGTGTGTGTGTGTGTGTGTGTGTGTTGTGTGTGTGCGTGCGTGTGCGCGTTCAATTGTCCACATAATCAGGATGTAATGGGAAGATTTGAATTATCGGATAAATACAGAGCAAGGTAAAGCTTAATATAAAATACAGTCAACTCGCGTTATAACGAATTTCAAGGGACCCACGAAAAGTTTGTTATATCGAAAATTCGTTATATCGAAATTCTTTATTATAAAAGCATAAATTAACAAACTTTTACAAATTTATTTAGAGATATAGAATAAATCAATCCAATACACCACAAATTCGTTGTCGCTTAATAAAATAACCAATATAACGCATAAATGTATTTTTTTTAATAAAACAATAGAAAACAACAATAAAAAAAACAATAAAAATAGAAACAAGTATAATCTAAAACAAATCCGTAATTTTAGTTTGTATGCAGGTGACTGTACGTGTCCGTTCAATTGCGTTCTCCATATTTAAGATACTTGAGAATACAATGTTGTCCAGGTCATGGCTTTGCAAGTAATTGATAATTGATAGTGTTAAGTTTGCATTGCTTTAAGATAAAAAAATCAAAAATTATGTAGAAACACATTATGTAAATTATATTACATACCTACAGTACTTACTTTTTACCAAAATTATTAGACTTTGGTCAAGAAAACTTCGTTATATCGAGGGGACCAAAACCCATTAAAATTTTCGTTATAAAGCGAGATTTTCAAGGGACCGGCGGTTTCTTTCTTTATATCGAGATTTTCGTTATATCGAGCTTCGTTATAACGCGAGTTGACTGTATATAGTTTCTTGTGTACAGTAATCCCTCGACATTGTCGAGGGTTACGTTCAGAAAAACTTCGCGAATGTTAAGTCTATCTTAATGTGAAAATAAGGGGTTACGTTCCACAATGGTTAATATACGTTATATACAGGGTGTTTCCAAACAATTGTCAGAGCCGGAAATTGCTGGTGGGGTGATCTATTCCAAGAATTTTTATTTGGTATTATTTTTAAATCCATTGATTTGAAAAAGTTATAGCAAAATTAAAGTTTAGCCCATATTTTGAAAAACTGCAAATTTTTGACCTATGACAACGTTAAATTGCCTAATTAAATACATATCCGACGGCCTCAAACAATAAAACAATTCAAAAAATTCTTAATAAAACTTGAATAAAACCAACGCATCAAAAATATGTTTTTACATAAAATAATTTATACTATACGAACAAATAATGCAACGTTATTTTCACAGATAGTTTGTTTGTTTTGGACACGTTCGTTTAAATTTTGTATTTTTTATTCGATTGTTCTAATTTTTTGACATTCGTGGCTGCGGAGCAGCCCAGCGATATTTATCGATGCTCCGGCTTTACAACGTTATTTTTACAGATAGTTTGTTTGTTTTGAACGCGTTCATTTAAATATTGTATTTTTCATTCGATTGTTCCAATTTTTGACATACGGGGCTGCATAGCAGCCAGCAATATTTAGCGATACTTCCGCTTTATAAGATTTTTTACAACTCTTTTGTTTTTGTTACGTTTGTTTAAATTTTGTATTTTTATTCGATTTTAATAGTTTTTCATGTTTTTGTTTGTACCAATACATTTTGAGAACTAATCATGACACACTCGATTCAAACGGTTTAAAATTAATGCTTAAGTGTCAACTTGATCGAACATTAGATTTTTGCAGTTTTTATTGTTTTGAGTGTACCTGCAGACTTTGTGACCAAATCATGGCACACTCAATTCAAAAGGTCTAAATGGATTTTTAAGTGTCAATTTGATCCGGCAAAATTTTTTAGTTTTTCAATGTTTTTGATTGTACCTTTACATTTTGTGACCAAACCATGGCACACTCGATTCAAACGGTTCAAAATTAATTTGTACCTGTCATCTTGAGCGAATATTGGATTTTCTTAAGTTTATTAGATGTTTTGATTTTACCTGTAGTCTTTGTGACCATACGATGAAACAGTTAGAAGCAAAAAGGAAGTCGACTTGCTAATTTTAACGTATCAATCGTAATTGTACAAAATGGTTGCGCTCTCATGCACGTATAAGAGGTATTTTAGCTCGCATTTTTTTATACAAATTTAATTTAAAACTAAACAATCGTTAAAGGAGATGAGAAAAGTGATCCAAAAATACTTCGACTACAAGAGAACGTAGTTATATGTAAGTAAATTGATAAAATTGAATTTTCTGAGGAAAAATTATAAACACGCTCATGACGAGTTTGAATAACAAGTCGTTGTGCGTAGACCCTTTGTCGCCCTTATTAACCGTTGCTAATCCTTTAGGTATCTACTCTTTGTTAATTTTAAAGTTATTTTTAACGTTATTGGAAATGCATTCTATTTTCTAATTACGTACGCATTCAGATTCGTACCTATCCATATTTTTCTGATTATTTGAAATAGGAATAACTTTATTTATATGTAGATGCCATTATTTTTATTACTTTAGTTAGAATATTTTAGAAAAATTCCCAATAAAATTCCAAAACTTATAATTTTTTAAACGACATTCTATTTTATACTTTTTTCATTTTCTATTTTGGTTAGGTTAATTATATTAATTCAATGATGCTTTATAACATTAACTTATTTTATTTAATTAAGTAGAATAACTTGCAAATTATTATTGAAATGTAGACTTTTAACACAATTGTAAAATTTCAAAATTTTTAATTTACTACAATGGCTATACATAAAAATAAAGGGTTTTCTATATGTATTTATTGTTAAACATTAGATGGAAATATAACGCAAAATTTATAGGTAAAGTTGCACTTTGGGGTCAACGGCCTTATATTTTGTGGTCTTTTTTAAAGTATTCATACTTATTTATTATCAATAGACACCTTCTAGGAAAATACCTTAATAGTCGGACACCCCATTATATCACGAAAAATTTTGTGTGGAAATGAACATTTCAAATTTATCATTAGCAACAATGTTCAACTTAAGAGATTACCTTGTGGGAGATGGGGCTGTCTTTTATAAACCACCACAAACAATAGTTACGTGCACGTCTCCGTATAAGGGGTATTTTAGATCGCATTTTTTTGATAGAAAAAAATTCTTGATGTATTTGGACTTTGAGTTTAGTGACCTTCTTAGCAAAGCTGGTCAGTTTCAGTCGAATAGGCAAGGGTTGGTGGTCAGGTACTTTTTTGATTTACAACCGGTCATAAACATGATAACAAACACTGTTCAAATTTAATGTATTTCCGCTTTTGTAAATATTTGGATCTTATAATTTATAATTTTATAACAATAAAAAGTTGTAATTTGTAGAATACCAAAAGGATATTTAAATAAAAACTACACGAACGTACCGTTGGAAGAGTTTAATAGGAAATCAAAACACTAGCCAGTGGGAACGAATTTTATTATTTCCACGTTAACACAGATTTCAGTGGTTTCTCTTAAAGAACAAAACTTCGACTAAAATGTAAAATTAATTCTTAGTTCATTCTTTCTCACACATGTGTGAGACCTACCCTTATGATCCCAGTTACCGTAAATCAGAACTGAATTTTACGGAACGTTGGAAACCTGGAATTTTTATTTATTCCAACGCGTACTTACATCTAAGCCTACGGTTTCAAATAAATTTTATACAATTTTATTCGTTTTCAATAAGTGAATCCATTAATCAGTCATTCACTAGATTATACCCGATCTTTTTTAAGAAACTGTAACAAACGCCTTATTTAGGGGTTGGTTATTAATAAATTTTATTGGAAACGTTTCATGTTTTAATTCAATTGACGTTTTCTGACGACGCTATTTTCCACCTCTTTTCACGAACATCAGATGGATAACGTGACGTGAAGAAATATTCACCTAGCCAGTGCACACCTTCGATCTCTGTACTATATACACTTAAATATTTGGGATCGATTTGCGGCTTACTTTTGGCTGTAGGAGTTCTCAAACGTCCCCTTGAAATTTTTCAAAAAACGGTATTTCCATGTAGTTTTCGAACGGGGACTTTTAGCAACATCCGCTTTCTGGGTACGATGGGGGGTCGGTTTATACATTCTGTGACACATTTTTAACCGCGGGGGACGACGGGGGTGGCGTCGGGACGACTTTCAAGCAAACCTTATTTCTGCCGTTATTTAAACGTTTCAAAACAAAAAGATATAAACGATTCGATATAATTTCTCTAAGACGTTTTAACAAGTTTTATGCAAATTTAACCCTTTTTGCAAATTTTGACCTAAAAGGCGGTTTTGCACGCAAAAATTCGGAATATTTTTGTTTTCCATACTTACGAATGATACTAAGATTTTTCCCGCATTGAAAAAATTATACATTTAGAAATTTGATTTCATAAGTATCTGTTGTCCGCAAAGATAGCGGGAATCTCTTCTCTTTGTTAACGAAGGGTCCAAAAGCAGGTAGCCCTGCTTGGGTTTCGGAAAGTGTTTATATTGGGATCTTTACTTAAACATTAGAAAATGTTTGAACGTTAAAAATTCCAAATAGGGGTCGCCATCTACATCATTTTATAGAAAATAACCATTTTACTAATATATTTAAAAATATCAGTTTTGAATTTTTATATGTATTTAGTAGGTACACCTGTTATTTTTTCCTGCCAATTTGTAATTTTTATGATGTAGCTTTAATTTATACTTCTCATATAATAGTTGTCTATTGCTAACCGTTATAAATTAATGTAAAATTTATTACTACAATTATGATTAATAATAACAAATTCTGTTAAATATTTAGAAACAGATGCAACCAATTAGTAATATTTAAAAAAACACAATGTTCTTGTCGTGCTAAAAATCTTATAAAGTTTTATCAATCAAAAATTATCAATTTAAAAATGTATTTGATGTTTTAAACCAGTCTTACATTAGTTTAAAAAAATTAGTGAAACTAATTTTAATAGAATGTCATAGCAGTTTAAGTTGTTGTAACAAATAAGATTGTTAAATGTTAAATGTATACAAATTACATTGATTTATTTTATGTTTTAGGTTTTATTACAATTACTTAGGTGTACATTTATTATTAATACTGTTTTAGATTTTTTTTGAGTGTATTGTTTGTTTTCAGTTCAATAATATGATTAATTTTATGGTATTACTTAAGGCTTCTCCTATTGTTTTTTTATAATATACAAATTGTCATTTTGTTTCAATTAGAAGGGTCTAGAATTATGATTATTTCGACATTCGCTATCAGTGCATATTTGGCAAATATTTCGGACATACATAAAGCGACTTGGTGAATCTTGCCATTCATTGGAAGATGTCGACATTTACCAGACTTCGGTCTTACACGGTAACATATATACCACGTATATCAACCATCGCAGAACGTAACCCCTCCCCTCCCATTTTCACATTATTATAGACATAACATACGGGAATTCGATATTTGAGAGGTTTTCTGGAACGTAACCCTTGCGAATGGTGAAGGGTTACTGTATATCTTTTCGTATTATTTGTTACGCAAAACAAGTGGTAAATTGCGATCCAAATACGAATTGAAAAATATGTATTTTTTGTGAAATGAACAATAAATGTGTATTGTTTACATAAAACCCATTTCAGAAAATGACAGGTAAAAATTAGAAAGTTATAAGCCAAAACTTCTGGAGAACCTCTGCGGAAGCGAGAATCGGATAGAGGCATTCCAAACGATCCTTGAACTTTATAACCAAATTGCGATAATCTTTTCATTAATTCATAAACAGAAATAATATCTCATTTTAACTGTAACGTCTGTGTTTACATCAAAATAGCTCTCGATACAACAAATCGGTCATTCGCTGGATGCTTTACCATATTCACGCTTTTATAGGGTACATTAATTTAAAATTCTCTGTAAATACGCGAGCGGTTGTTTCTTAGCCTATTATAAAAACATTTCAAAATTTATTATTGCAGTATCCTAATAAACATTTTTAACTAAGCAATGCAATGTAAGAAAATCATAAACATGTTTTATTGGTAGCTGTCAAAATTGAGATTTCAATAAGCAGGTAGGAACGCTTTGTTTAGTTTCCATCAGTGGCGATTTATGTGTTAAGAAAAGGACGGTAGATACTAGATTTGAGTTTAAAACCATAATAAATGCAGTTTAAATTTTATGACGTTTTAGAGAGGCAAAATTTAAGGGTTCCTCAACATCTATTTTTTTGTCTGTTCAGTTAGAAAACTTATGTTCAGAAGATCGGTGCGCTGTGTATATATATATGTGTGTGTGTGTGTGTGTGTGTGTGTGTGTGTGTGTGTGTGCAGGTGCGCGTGTGTGTGCATTTGTGATTTCCACCAAAGCAGGACGAAATGGCAGGACGTGAGGACATTAAAAAAGCAAGGTAAAGCTTATAAAAAAATAAGTTTTCGCGTAATCTTTTTAAAATAACTTTAAAAGGGCATATGCTATACAAGACCGTGAAAATCTCAGATTTTTATATACAAGACCGTGAAAATCTCAGATTTTAACTCAGCCTGTTTTCGAGAAAATAAAAAATACTAAACAATTGAATTTTTTTACTCAGGAACGGCTTAATCGATTTTGATAAAATTTGAGTGTGTTATAGTATCGCAGGACAAAATAACAGTTGTATAAAATTTCATTATCCAGTAAAAACAAATTAAAAAATATTTTTTTATGTATGGTATTATTTGGGCCAAATTATGAAATAATTTTTTAAAAGCCTTACATTCTTTTATATAATAGGGAAGTGTTCCCGGGTATAAGACGGGCTCCAGATATGAGACAGTCAATTATTTTCATTATGGAA
Organism: Sinopyrophorus schimmeli; assembly: GCA_036325965.1. Taxonomy (NCBI): domain Eukaryota; kingdom Metazoa; phylum Arthropoda; class Insecta; order Coleoptera; family Elateridae; genus Sinopyrophorus; species Sinopyrophorus schimmeli. The sequence goes on along the minus strand of JARFIZ010000086.1, from coordinate 510,647 downwards.
TGTTAATATGGCCGATCTGAATACTGTCAAATATTTCTTTGATCATCAGTCAGTTTTTGTGCTAAGAGTGAAATGAATCGACGCATTGCTTATATCACCTGCAAACATCGTATGTGAAATAGCATGGGGAAAAAGTTTTGATTTTTTAAAGTGTTGTTTTTTTCATGTAAATCAATTTAAAAAAAAAGTGTAATGTATAGCATTTAGTGTTTTTTTTATATTTTACGATACAATATTAGATTAGGCCAAAATGTGGTTAGAAAACAATTTTTTTTTAAATTATTATAATGTTGTCATTGTCCGAATATGAGACACAGCATATTACCACCACCCAATTCTTATGAAGTGTGCAAACATGTGTACAAGCATCTACAAATGCAAACATTGTGACGATTATGAAGAGGAAATTGATAAATAAAAATTATGGAAAACATAAAAAATTAAAAATTTGAAATAAATATGAGGTTTTCACTTTATATTTTACAATTTTTAATGTATTTTTGTAGGTGTCTCATACCTAGATACAAATTTTTTCTTGTCAAAAAATGATGGTTAAAAATTGTTCATAAAATTTAGCATGTTAATGGAATCACAAAACTTTCTGCGGATAAAATTTGTGTATTTTCATTACCTTTCCAACAATGAATAGAACACCCGACTTTATTTAACCAGTAAAAAAATTTGGCTCATAAACAAAACCCGTCTCATACCCGGGTACACCCCCTTATATATTTTTCAATTGATTCTAAGTGGTGCGCCCCACAAAAAAAATAAAAATTATATTTTACTATAAAGGCCATAAGCATAGTGACTCAGTCGCAGAGGAATATCGTAATCATCTTTCGACAATAGGTTGGTTGTAATAAGATACATTGATCGTGCAACTTTTAGATTTTTATTTTAGTTTAGTAATAAATAAAAACAAAAATTTAATACGATTTAACCGATTTTAGCGACATTGGACACATTATAGATGTATATAAGGCTATACTCCGCAGAAGAACAGCTTATAATCTTCATTTTTCGTTAATTCGAAGCATTTTATAATTCCCTAAATTATAGTTTCGATTAGTAAATATTTCCAAAATCGAAGTTAAATTTTACAACTTTCTATAAAATACCTGGAGGGTTAAGAACGTCTGGGTTCCCTCTTATTGCTGGCTAAAAGCTCTATTGTAAACTAAGGTGTTTTGACGGCGGCACTTCAATGGGATTTAAAAACTAATTTATGTTTAAATGCCTTATTGACAGTTATGAATTTTAAAAGGGTTTTACCGTTTATTTCACAAGAAAAGAAACTATTTTTGCATTTTAGTTTTCAGTTTGAAAGATATACGCGGACTAACAAATGTGTTTTACGTTCTTTATAGTTTGTAACAGAGTATAACAGAAAATCTAAAAAATTAATACTTTTCTAAAATTATTTACGTATTAATATAGAGTGTAAACAAAAATTAAAAAGTTTAAGCATAAGGGAGAAAATTAATCTTATAAAAGAAGTGGAACGTGGGCTCAAAAGAAAAAAGAATATAGCCAAAGACTTTGGTATTTCCGCAAAGACTTTATCAACCATTTTAAAACCACTGACTTAATTGTAGCTGCTGAAGATAAAAAATGACCACCCTTCTAGAAAAAGGCTAAAAGTGCCTCTTTTTCCAATCTGGAGAAAGCTATGATTGAATGGTTTAGGTATGCACGTAATAAAAATATTCCGATTTCGGGACCTGTACTGTTAGAAAAATTAGAAGAGTTCGCGCGCCTATTACATTATGATAATTTCAAAGCAAGTCAGGGTTGGCTGGAGAATTTCAAAAAAAGGAACCTCGTCATTCAAAATGTAATATGTGGTTAAAGTGCAAAAGTGTCTGAAAACGATTGTGAACTTTGGAGGCATAAAGTTTTAACACCATTACTGCAAGAGTATGAACATATCAATATTATTAACGCCGATTAAACTGCTTTGTTTTTTAAATGCTTACCGGATAAAACTTTGACTTTTTTAAATGAAAAGTGTTACGGTGGGAAACGCAGTAAGGAAAGAGTGACTTTAATGATAGGAGCTAAAAATGAATGATATATATATATATATATATATATACTTATACGTAAGTGTGTAAACTTCTCTGAACAAATTGGTCCAGCACGTACAATATTTTTAGAGGGTGAACCACTACCAATGACCCATGAGTTTAAATACTTGGGGTCTATTATAAATGATGAGGGAACAGCTGACTCGGATGTAAAACATCGTATTAATGTTGGTTGGATGAAGTGGAGATCGGTCTCTGGTGTGTTGTGCGACAAAAAGATGCCTATACGATTAAAAGGCAAGATTTATAAAACAGTCGTTAGGCCTGCTTTGGCATACAGTGCAAAAACATGGGCGAGACTGGCTAAACACAATCAACAGATGCACGTGGCAGAGATGAGAATGCTACGATGGTGTGTGGGTGTCACGAAGAAAGATCATGTACGTAATGAACATATTCGAGGTTCATTAAGTTTTCAATCAATTAAGGATTTTATGGATGAATCTCAATTGAAGTGGTATGGACATGTTCAACGTCAAAATCAGAACCACATAGTGCACCGAGTTTTGGCAATAGATGAACGTAAAAGAAAACCAGGCAGGCCAAAAAGTACCTGGAATAGGTCTTCCCTGAAGCTTCAATGTGATTATGACATACCTCCGGAAATAGTTTATAATAGAAGAGAATACTCCTTAAGAACACGCCTACCCCGATAAGGGAGCAGTTGGAACAATTGCATTAAAGGCGAAGATAAAGAAGAAGAAGAAGATGTAAGTGTGTAACTGACTTTTTTTAATAACTCGAATTATTGATAATTCGAATTACTTTGGTGTCCCTTCGACTTCGACTTATCGAGGTTTGACTGAATGCCAAATCATGGCTAAAACAGTCTCATATTTATTTTGGTGCCATCTTCATTGGGCACTGCATTTTTTTGTTTTTTTTTTTAGGGCTTTTGATTACATCCGTACCATCTGTGAATAAATTATACGGTCGAAAATGCCATTTAGGAAAGCTCTGTTTATTTTTCTACCGATATTGATCATTTTTTTGTCTTTTCGCGTTTAATATCAACTATTAATTTTAACCACTCAAAATATTTTTTGACTATATCGTTATTTATAAACCGATTTTGACTATTCTTAAACAAAACAAAAGAAAATCTAGTACTTTATTGAAACATAAGTCGTTCTAGACGCCGAGGGCACTAAACGCGCAGCGTTTCTAATACGCGTCCACTGCGGTTCAAAACAAAATCGCGTAGTGATTTTGTTTGGCATAATTCGCGAAGCGAATTTTGCTAGTTATATACTTATAAAAAAACTTCGAAAAAACCTACTTTTCGGGGTCTAACTGCCGTATTTATAGTCCGATTTTCGAGCTTAAGCACCCGGTCGACGAAGATTTCGAAAAAATTAAGATGAGACCGGGGCTCGTTTCCGTAGGTCCAACCTCCGTGGAGCTACGGAGGAAATAAGAAGCTCCGAGACGCCAAAAAAAAAATGCGTTCTTTGCAAATATCTCGAAATCTAGAGGGTCGACGTACCCCCGAGGGTACATCATTAAGGTGGTCCGTCCCGAGACCCGTACCTAGATATCGCTAGCCATTCAAGCGGCATCTTCTCCGAGGCTAGGCAAGAAAAGGGCCCGTTTGGTGCTTTTCTGGTTCTTTTGCCTCCAGCTCGTGCACCGCCGCCACCGTCGTTCTCGGCGCATCGATTTCTAGATCAAATTTGTAGCGAAATAACGCCGCTACGAGGGACCGAAATCAAAATTTCCGAATTCCTTTTCCTAAGCGACGTAGGGCCGTTCGAACACCAAAATCTACGTTTTCTGTCGGCACAAATTTTTACCTCTTTTCACGAACACCAGGTGGATAACGTGGCGAGAAGTAATATTCACCTAGCATGGGCACCCCTCCGATCTCTGAGCTATCACACCTAAAAATTTGGGATCGATTGGCGGTTTACTTTTGGCTGTACACGAGTTCGCAAACGCGACCTTGAATATTTTCAAAAAACGGTTTTTCCATGCAGTTTTCGAACGGGGACTCTTAGCAACATCCGCTTTCGGGATACGATGGGGGGTCGGTTTATACTTTCTGTGACACATTTTTTTCCGCGGGGGACGAAGGGGGTGGGTCGGGACGGTTTTTTAAGAAAACCTTATTTCTGCCGTAATTTAAGCGTTTTAAAAACAAAAAAAGATATAGACGACTTGATATAGTTTCTCTAAGAGGTTTTAACAAGTTTTATGCAAATTTAACCCTTTTTTGCAAATTTTGGCCTAAAAGTCGGTTTTGCACGCAAAAATTCGTAATTTTTTTTGTTTTTCCATAGTTACGAATGATATTAAGATTTTTTCCCGCTTTGGAAACATTATACATGTGTTAATAAAAAATTTAGAAATTTGATTTCTAAAATATCTGTTGTCTGCAATATAACGGGAATCCCTTCTCTTTGTTAACGAGGGGTCCATAAGCAGGTAGTTGTTTGGGTTTCGGAAAGTGCGTCGTCCTTGATCTTTTTATATGGGGATCTTTACCTAAACATTAGAAAATGTTTTAACGTTAAAAATTTTAAATATGGGTCGCCATCTACATTATTTTATAAAAAAAATATAAAACCAAATAGAATGAGGTGGATTAAACTCATTTATATAAAGCAACATTTTGGCGTTCCATTGTCAATCGTTAATATATATAACAATTTTGTTTCTTTAAATTTTAAACACATCAATTAAAATAATTATTTTCTACAAAATTCGTTAAATGTACAGTTCTTTTGGTAAAATAAGCATTTTACTAACATATTTAAAAATATCAGTTTTGAATTTTTATATCTATTTAGTAGGTACCTGCTATTTTTTTCCTGCCAATTTGTAATTTTTATGATGTAGCTTTAATTTATACTTCTCATACACTAAGACAAAAATTAAAGGGTCAAAAAATTTCCGATATTTTATGGTGTTTTTGACAGGCTGTATTATTTTATATTTTAGGTTTTATTACAATTACTTAGGTGTACATTTATTATTAATACTATTTTAGATTTTTTAGTGTATTGTTTGTTTTCAGTTCAATAATATGATTAATTTTATGGTATTACTTAAAGCTTCTCCTATTGTTTTTATAATATAAAATTTTCATTTTGTTTGAATTAGAAGAATCTAAAATTATGATTATTTCGACATTCGCTATCAGTGCATATTTGGCAAATATTTAGGACATACATAAAGCGACTTGGTGAATATTGCCATTTACTGGAAGATTTAGACATTTACCAGACATCGGGTTTACACGGTAACATATATACAACGTATATCAACCATCGTGGAACGTAAACCCCATATTTTCACATTAAGATAGACATAACACGTTTACAATTTTTTAAATCGAAATAGCTCTCGATACAACAAATCGGTCATTCGCTGGATGTTTTACCATATTAACGCTTTATATACATTAATTTAAAATTCTCTGTAAATACGCGAGCGATTGTTTCTTAGCCTGTTATAAAAACATTTCAAAATTTATTATTGCAGTATCCTAAAATTTTTAACCAAGCAGTGCAATTTAAGAAAATCATAAACATTATATTTTATTGGTAGCTGTCAAAATTTAGATTTCAATGGGCAGGAAGTAACGCTTTGTTTAGTTTCTATCAATGGCGATTTATGTTTTAAGAAAAGGACGGTAGATACTAGATTTGAGTTTAAAAACCATAATAAATGCAGTTTAAATTTTATGACGTTTTAGAGAGGCAAAATTTGAGGGGTTCCTGAACATCTATTTTGCTGTCTGTTCAGTTAGAAAACTTATGTCCAGAAGATCGGTGCGCTATATATATATATATATATATATATATATATGCGTGTTGTGTGTGTGTGTTTGTGTGTGTGTGTGTGTGTGTGTGTGTGTGTGCGTGTAGGTGCGTGTGTCTGTGCATGTGTGATTGTCCACCAAAGCAGGACGAAATGGCAGGACGTGAGGATATTAAAAAAAAAGCAAGGTAAAGCTTATTATAAAAAAATAGGTTTTTGTGTAATCTTTTTAAAAGAACTTTAAAGGGCATATGGTTAAAGGCGTGTCAAAATTGCCGGGGGAAATATTATACGCCACTTTGGGAGTACGTAAGGTACTTATGAAGTATTAGGATCGTGAAAATCTCAGATTTTTAACTCAGCCTGTTTTCAAGAAATTAAAAAAATACTAAAAAATTTAATTTTTTTTACTCAGGAACGGCTTAATCGATCTTGATAAAATTTGAGTGTGTTATAGTATCGCAGGACAAAATAACAGTCGTATAAGATTTCATGAACCAGTAAAAAAAAAAATCAAAAAATATTTTTTTATGTTTTGGTATTATTTGGGCCAAATAATGAAATTTTTTTTTAGAACACTTACACTCTTTTATATAATATATATTTTTTCAATTGATTCTACGTGGTGCGCCCCAAAAACAAAAACTATATTTTACTATAAAGAACATAAGTAGATTACTCGCAGAGGAATATCGGAATCATCTTTCGAGAGTAGGTTGGTTGTAATAACATACGTTGATCGTGCAAGTTTCAGATTTTTATTTTAGTTATGTAATAAATAAAAAAAAATCATTTTTTAAATACGTTTTAACCGATTTTAATGAAATTTGGACACATTATAGAGGTATAGGTATAAAGGCTATACTCCGCAGAGGAACAGCTTATAATCTTAATAATAACACAGGTCAACACGAATTTTGTCTTAGATAAGAGAGTATGAAATTTCGATAGATCTATCGATAGTTAGACAAAAAAATATAATATGTCCTGATAAAGTTTGCTTTTGTATGCAGGAGAACGGTTGATATATATTTTAGAAAATCCATATTTTCAATTTTTATTTATTGATAAATAGAAAGAAATATATTTATATATAAATTTTTATCAACTTTTACTATCATATCAAATTACAAAATAGTGAAAAGGAATATAAAAGTGAACCTTATTACTTTTTTTCATGTTTATAAGTACTTTCTCTCAGTAAACCCTAAATGTATTCCCCATTTTACTTTTTCACCTCGATATCAACCTAAAGTAAATAAATATAAAAAACACATTTATTTATTTAATAAACATATGATTTTTAGATTTAAGACTTTCGCGGTATTTTAAAAAATACCAGAATTATTAAATGCTTTTTTTTATATACGGCAACTCAAAAAAAGATATTATTATTATAATTACCACAAAAGCAATCTTTTTAAGGAAAATGGGTGTTTTTCCTTTATTTTGGAGCATAATAAATAGAAAAATCATAAAATAAATTTTAGAACAAAGACAAAAATTCTTTTGCCGAGCTGTGTAATCATTAGAAACTTTTTTTGAAATATTCTTTTAATTTATGATAACGTTGTGAAACACTTTGGAAACTAATTGTTTTTATCTTTTTCGATGTAAAATAACAAATCAAATACTTAAATAGATTAAAATAGTATGCTACATTAAAAAAATACTAATAACCCATTTCTTTATAAAAAACCGGAAGTAGAGCAAAATTGATAGTTATTGCAGCGGATAGATCATATAAATTAAACAAGTTATGTTTCTTAAAACAATTAGTATCTTGCTATTTTAGATAAGAGGGTTGACATTATTTCCGATTAAATCAAAACTAAAACAAACAAAATTAATATTGATGCCAATGAATAGATTGTATAAAGTAAATAATTTTTTATACATGTACTTTTTTTGAAAATCGTATTAATGTACCAGTTATAAGTTCGTGGCATTTTAAATAAGACACCCGGTATGTTATTCTACATCAAATACTATTATGCGAAAAAACACTTTTAAAGGGTGAAATGAACCCCCAAAGTTAACCACCTTAGGGCATGGTTTTAAAGTTTCACATACTTACAGTTAATAACAACCTACTTAAAATTATTGAAAAAAATATGGCTTGAACAGTGTTAAATTTTAGAAATGGTAATATTATACATTATCGAGTTATTAAGAAAACTTGAGATCGACAATTTTCTTTACAAATATTTCAAATTGAAAAAAATCAGAGAAAATTTTAAATGAGATTTGTTGCAAGTATTAAATTTTGGAAAACGTTTTTCATTTAATCGTTGGTCTGTATCTTCTAATAACCGAGAGACTAATGGTAAGCATCGAAATATGGACACAGTATATGATATATTTGTTCATAATAAACAAACAAAAATTGATGACGTTATCATTCATTGTTTTTCAATTATTTAAACACGAATTATTTGTATTATGTCAGTTCGTTACGAGAACTGTTTCAAAATTTTTAGATTCTATAGAACTAGATTTTTTTTTATTAGAATAATTATTAAAGAGGATGCCGAGTTTAGAACCTTATAAACAAATATTTTACAGTTTGATAACTACATATTTTAAATACAGAGACAGATGTCATATCTACTTTTACGACTATTAAGTGGAGATACAAATTATGATTCACTGGTTTACGACTATAGGGCTGCAATGAAAGTCCCAAAATATACAAATTAGGCCAGCCCGTTTTTAGAATACGCCAACCTTAAAAATTTTAAATAACGGAAAGCATTGTGATTTTGGTAGTGTACAAGATATAATAATCTAAATTATAATAATCTAAAATTTAAAATTGTTTGGTCACTTATTGAATTTAAATATTTTATTTAAAAATTTATTTTATTACGAAAACCACATTCAAAACTTTTGCAGTAGTAGTAAATGTACTGCCGAGCCAAGTTGTTGACTGAAAGTATGTACTACAGTAAAACCTCTCTAACACGACTAGAGTCGATTCTTGCTCAAATTGTTTTTTTGGAGAGGTGGTCGTTTTAGAGAGAAAGGACAGAGATAGACAATGCAAATATAATAACGAATACTATATTAGATTAAAGGCAGTTATTATTTATCACACGGAGAAAAAAATATTGTCAAAATAACCATACGTATCGCTATTTTAGCTATACGTTGTATAGTCATCTTTCGCAGGGTTACACCGTATAGCTAATTTAGCTATCCGGAGTTTCCTTATTGCGGATCCTCAAAGTAACGATACGTATTATTGTTTTAGACATCCAAACGATTTTAGTCATGGTGATTAAACGGTTATGCACAGAGAACAAAATATCGTCAAAATGACCATACGTATCGCTATTTTATTTTTACAAATCCTCAAATTGACTGTACAGTTATCTATACGACGGAAACTGCACACGTTTACGAGAGTTTTTCGTTGAACGCTTGAATCAAATAAATGAATCCTCATTATAAGTATAATATGTAGCGCTGTTTTGATCATACTATGAACTGTCAAATTAACTTATAAATGTCATTACATTAGCCAAGCGAATAGTTGTTCTGACAATACATCAATTGAGGATACGTCAGATAGTTATTTTGACGATATTTTTTTCTCCGTAGAGAATTATATTGTTATTAAATCAAAATTATTATGAACAGAGTAGTATTCTTATATATACACGGATACAATATACCGTAGATAAAGTTTTTTTTTACTTTACGGAGAATGAAAGAATTAAAATGTCAATCGGGCTTAGAATCATAAATAATGCAGGTAAATGCATTTTGTTTAACGTACGCTCGCTTTTGTAGCTAATATCTATAGGTACAAAATTTTCTAAGTTTAAAAAATTTTGAAAAGTATCGGTCGCCCAATTAATAGTCGCGGTCGGGTTAAAGAGTAGTCACCTAAAAGAAAATTTTTAAGAAGAATGAAATTACGATATATCTGTTCTGAAGCATAATGTCCGCTTTTTGAGGTGGTCTCCTTATAGAGATGATCGCCACGAGAGATTTTACTGTAAATTAAATCGAGTGATCCATGATTTAGTCACAGGGTATACATGTAATCAAAAACATCGAAAGAACCAAAAAAATCATATAATTAGCTAAAGGTTAATTTGACATTTTTTGAATCGAGCGTGAATGGACTTGATTAATAACTTCGAAAGAATTGCAAAAATTAAAAATGATTATATTGTCAAATTTCTCAGGTTGCATCACTCTTGCTAATCACATGGAATGCTTTCGAAATATGCTTACTTATAGAAAAGTTAACATATCAGCGAGCATGGAAAATTTAACAGGGATATTAAAATTTGTTTTTAGACTTTGATTGTTTGTTTAATCTATCTTCGTCTTATACTACCCCTATTTAGAGTCAAACTTGCTACTTATTACGTATTAAATGCAAATTTCCCTTTTGTTAACGGTACCTACGTCTTTTGCCGATAAATGTCGAATGAGAATATTGTTTAGCTAAAACGAATTAATTTTGAGGTTTTTTACATCCTAAACGATTTAATGGCACCCCGTGATGTACACGAACGGAATCCTTAAAGTTTCAAGATCATTTTCTTTATAATTTTAATTTCTTAAAGTTAACTTTGGCTTAAAAATGTTAAGAAACCAATTAAAAGGTAATTTTTGCCGATTGCAATTCTCACTATAAAACGTGTACTTTTAAAGGCTTAAAAGGAAAATGGAAAAAGCTTTAAAATTATGGTATACACGATATGACGCGGCTTTAGTAAACAGAAAAAGTTTTAAAAGACCTTCACACCAGCTCGCACCCCTCTGATAGCAGAGCTTGCGGATCACAAATGATTCGTGGAAATTTTGTTCTTCTGGAGGTAAATATCGTATCCTAGCACTGCCGGCAGCGGCACTTCACAATCCAAAAACAAAATCAAAAGCTCTATTTGACGACATTTGCAATGAATTTTTAAAGTGTAAGAATGGTCAATTTGACATAAACTTTTTTTTAAGAAAAAATTAATAACTTAGCAAATATTTTAGTTCCATGGTTATTTGAAAAGATGTTTCTACATACTTTTGCTAGGAGCCGAAGGCCTTAAACGCGAAAGCGTTTATTTACAAAAAAATGAACAAGTAGTTATTTCATTATTAAGCGGCATACAATATTGATAAAGTTATTTTAATGATGGTAAGGGATTTAATTTTACTTTAATTTATTTTTTGTTCACAAAGCAATTTTGTTCTGATCACACCATTCTAAAGTTTTGGATGTTTTTAAGAAAATATAACTTTTACCATGAATCGAATGTCTTAAACGCAAAGCATTTAAATTATATAATGAAATTAATTTCACAGCAATACATTACACAAAATCGGGAAGCGATTTTGTCTTGCAGAATTCGCAAAGCGAATTTTGCTAGTTTCGTATTAGAAGAAAACGCTTTGTTGGTCCCATTAATAACAAAGTAACTTTTAAACTTAATATTTGATAACTTTTGTAGTAATAAAAATGGGTTGTGATGTGTTTGGTTTCCTTTGGTAGGTCTGTACCTATAAAAACCGCATGGTAAAAAGTGTTTATAAAGGGTTTTCCAATAAGAGGTTTCATTTTGAATAGCCCGCTATTTGGGCAGCTGTCACTTTTGAAGCTGTCATCTTTTGACATTTGACAAGTAAAAACTACGCCATTACTAAAAATGGAACGATACACGCTTCAAAAACGCATTGAAATTGTTAAAATCCATTATAAAAATGGTGAAAATTTTTCAGTCACGGTTCGTAAAACTAAGGCACTTTTGGGTCGTCGCGAAGCACCTTCTCGGCCGGCAATAGTGAAACTGGTAAAAAAATTTGAGCTGTTGGGACAAATTAGTGATGTGAAGAATGGAAACCGTGTGCGTCGCTCAAGAACAACTGAGAATATTGCTGCTGTAGCCCATAGTGTTGAAGAAAACCCAGGTTTGTCAATTCCTCGTCGATCTTTGGAATTAGGCATTCCACAAACGACATTACACCGTATTTTGCATAAAGACTTAGCTCTTAAGGCTTTTAAAGTTCAGTTAACACAAGAACTCAAGCCGGTCGATCACCAGCAACGTCGTATCTTCGCTGATTGGATTCTTGAAATGCATCGAAATGATCCGGATTTTCATCGAAAATTATCTTCAGTGATGAGGCCCATTTTCACCTCGGAGGCTATGTTAATAAGCAAAATTGTTGAATTTGGGGCTCCGAAAATCCAAGAATGATTGTTGAAAAGCCTCTCTATCCTCAACGTGTCACTGTTTGGTGCGGTTTTTGGGCTGGCGGTGTGATTGGACCTTACTTATTCGAAAATGAGGCTGGTGCAACTGTTACGGTGAATGGATTGCGCTACCGAGCTATGATTAATGATTTTTTATGGCCGAAATTGGGAGATATTGATGTCGGCGACGTTTATTTTCAACAAGACGGTGCTACGTGCCACTCAAGCAACGAAACCATGGTAATTTTGCAAGAAAAGTTTCCTGGCCGTGTTATTTCTCGAAGAGGTGATCACAATTGGCCACCGAGATCTTGCGATTTAACACCTTTAGATTTTTTTCTTTGGGGTCACGTGAAAGATAAGGTCTATTCCAATGCTCCACAATCGATTCAAGACCTTAAAGATGGAATTCGTGAAGTTATTGCGAACATACAGCCGCAAATGTGCGAATTGGTAATAGAAAATTTTATGAAAAGGATATGCTGCTGCAAGCGCAGCCGTGGCGGCCATTTGGCAGATATCGTTCTCCATTGTTAATGGCATACCTTCCTCTTTAAAATGATATAAACATCCATTGATTTCTGTTAAAAAAATACTCGTTTTTTTAAATATCAAAATGAAACCTCTTATTGGAAAACCCTTTATTATCGAATCAAACAAATGGCCAAAATGTCATTAAATTTTGCGAGTTAAAAAATAATACGATTTAATTTACCGCTTTACATGTGTTAAAATAAAATACTCACGCAAATGTTATATTCGTCATGTTATTAACAGTTGTGTTTATTCTATAGTGATTTATCTCCCAAGATATATTTAACGCTCCAGGATTGAATTCGGTGGCCTTTATATTTGAAATATGTGGAGCTAAATTTCTACAAGAACATTTCTTACCAATACATTCTAAAAAAAATAATAATAGCTTACATAAATATAACTTGGTTTATAAGTTTTGTATACCTGGAAGAACGTATGCAAAAGAAGCTTCTACTTTTCCCAAATGCCCTCCTTGGCTAATTATAATTATTTTATAGGAACATCCTGCCGCCAACTCGTAAGAATGAAATTTTGGAGGAAGTTGGATGCTGGTTAAGTTCTAAAAAAAAACTTTCGGTTAAATATTATTTGGTAACTGTTCTGCTAACATATTAGACATACCTTGCTCTTTTTGATAGTTTTAAATTCTACATTTACACATTCGTGGTAGTTTGAAGTGGAGGCAATAACAAAATCATAATATTGCACAAATTCCAAATCTACAATTTCTTATGTTAGTTTTAATCAGTTTATCCATTATAATATTTACCAATGGGCTGATTCCATGAGATATCCAACATTATTTTATTTCGTTCCGAATTATAATGGGGTTCTATATGAATATTTCTAACTTTTCTATTTAATAATACATCTGAAAAAATATAAATATGGAAATGGTGTTAATGAATATTACAATTTTATATTTATACATAACGAGAAATTTAACTATAAGCTTAAATACCTGTTTACATTTAACACATTTATTCCAAATACCTTAATCAATTTTTAATAAGGATATTTGATTATTAAAAATTAGAATTAAATGTTTTTATCGGTTTGGCAAGAAAGTAATTTCGGTTTTTTTAGTTTGAAATAAAACTCCATTTTTTTATACAAAAAAATAATTTTAATTATCTATAAATGTACCGGTTTATGCAATGTTTTTTTCCATCTTTTTGATAACTTCATGATTTCACGTTTGTAGAATTTCTGGTTCAGCCTATCAGCAAAATACTGAACCAAGTGTCATTTCAAGTCATCATCATTAGTGAAATTTTTACCGTTTAAAACGTTTTATAAAGATTGCTATAAGTGGTAATCTGATGGTGCAAACTGAAGATTACATGGTGGATGTGGCATCAATTCTTAACTAAGCTCCAATAATTTTTGACGAGTAACAGAATATGTGTGAGATCGAGCGTTGTCATGGAGGAACATAATGCCTTTACGAAAAGCAAATTCTAAACGTCTATCTGTGATTGGTTTCTCCAATTTTATAATTGTTGACAGTGACCATCTGAATTGATTGTTTGGTTCCTTGGAAACAGCTCAAAATAGAGTACACTTTTGTAATCCCACCGCACTGAAACCATGATTTTTTTTGATACTATTGAGATTTTGATAAGGCTTGTACTAGTTAATCACGCTTGGACCATTATTGTTTTAGATTAATGTTATTGTAGACAACCCATTTTTCATCACCACTAATAATTCGTTTAAAAGTATCAAGATTCTTAAAAAGTCCAAGACAAACGGAAAAAAATATAACATTGACCGAAGTGATGAAAAAAAATGTAACGTCATCGATATGTGAAAACCAAAATACTTTCACGTGTCAAAACAAGGGATTAACAAAATATATTCTAAATCAAAATTAATAAAATCCACATTTTCTCAAAGTTTGATGAACCCTACATATAGACTTTGAAAATCCACTAATCTATCTGTGAAAACTACAGATTGTTGACGAACATTAACGTGTGACGTAATTTATGGATGACCCCTAATTACAAAAGGGTGGTGCGTAAAAACTTCCTACACAAGTTTAGTAAAATTACTATGGAAATTTCTAACAGTGTAGTATTCTCACTGATGCAAATTTAAAGGGTGTATTTCTAATTTTAAATTAGAAATAAATGTGTTCGTTAGTAGAACCTATAAATATAAATACAAAAAAAAACTTTAAAAAGTTACAGAAGATAATAGGATTAACTATTTTTACGTAATCACGTTTTAAATCTTTATTAACAAAACTACCTACTTGTTTTGCCAAAAGTAACTAAGGGAGATAATATAGATAAGTCATTTCAATTATAAATCTAAAATTAATAAATTTAACAGTTAAGTACAAAATTAAATGCAGTTGGAAAACAAACTAAATGCATATCAAAAAATTGATTACATACTAAAGAAACTTTTAAGATAAATAAAGAAGTTACAATCTGTGAACTCTGTTAAATACTACTTGTATAACACTCATCATCATCATCATCCAGCTATTTGCGTCCACTGCTGAACGTAAGCCTCCCCCA
Organism: Sinopyrophorus schimmeli; assembly: GCA_036325965.1. Taxonomy (NCBI): domain Eukaryota; kingdom Metazoa; phylum Arthropoda; class Insecta; order Coleoptera; family Elateridae; genus Sinopyrophorus; species Sinopyrophorus schimmeli. Next base: position 495,522 of record JARFIZ010000086.1, on the reverse strand, counting down.
ATCGTTTCCATTCGCTTCTGTTTTGTGCGACTCCAATCCAGTTTCCTGCTATTCTCCTAAGACTAGTTTAGATTAATCTATTTTACACTTAGTGACCCGGAAGTGTGAGTTCTAGTTATACCTATAAACAACTTTTAATTTTAGATAGATTTTATAAAAACCGCCTCAAAATGTATGAAAACGATGTGCCTCGGTTTTGAAGATATAGTATTAATATGTATTGATTTTAATTATTAACAAGTTTAATTCACAAAGTGATAACTGTCTTTAAAGAGCTCTTATTCGGCAAAACAATTAAAACTTGTTTATGAATTGCCTAGGGGGAAAGTGGCATGAAACAGCCAGTTTTAAAAAAAGTGATAAATAATATAGGACATATACCAAGTGTGCAACCTTAAAACGGCCGTTTTCTAATAGATGGCAGTACGCGCGCATTAGGCATTAGCCAACCTTGCCTGCCATTTTTTCTCATTGCTTTGATCTTTGCCATTAGTAAACAAAAGACAAAGTCAGCAATTTCGGACAATAACGTGTCCTTTGATCACGATAAACATGTCGAATTTTGTGCCAGATAAAGAGCATTTGCGGGGAGCACTGCTATTGTTCTTCAATTGGAAGAAATTCGCCGCCGAAGCGCATAGAATTCTTGTGGAGGTCTATGGCGACAGTGCTCTTAGTGAAACTCGGTGCAGAGCGTGGTTTCGGCAATTCAGAGACGGAATTTTTAACGTCACCGACAAGAAGCGCGAAAATCGACCAAAAGTTTTTGAGGACACCGAATTGCAAGATTTATTGGACACCCGGTATACCTAAATCAAAATTTTTTTTAAATCTGTAATTGTTCATGCATTTATGTACTATGAACGCAGGATAAAAGTTACCTATTCTTGAGGATTTAACTCCTCCTTAAGACAAATCAAGTCAAGAGTTTATCACATTAAAATATGGTAGGTTGGCCTTAAAATTATGAACAGTGTTTTATTATTAAAGTTTATTTTTCCGAAGTAATTGTAGAAATGTTTATTTATCAACCACTTAAGATATGAAAACAAAATACAACCAGCCCGTATGTTTACAGTATTAGGAGATTGTGAAAATATAGAATTAAATCAGATTGCTCTTTCATTCTACAATGACTAGAAACTGCTTATGTAGTATTTTTGCTCTTTATAGTATTTACAATTTTAGTTTCTCTATTAGGTATTGTTTTTGCACGATGTTATAAAGAATGAACGCTTGTAATTTCAAATTATCTAAGACGTGTCCGCTAAATAAAATAAAAAATAAAATTCCGTCATCATGATAAGACCCCCTTGCTCTAAAGATTAAAGCAGTGGTCTAAAGAAAACGTATTTTGGGGTTCGAATCCCAATGACAGCCTCTTTTTTATACGCTGTTCTAAATAATTCGAGTTGAACATGATATGTCTGCAGTTATCTAGATTAGTACGAAATATATTGTTTTTCTGTTTTGATAAATATCATCTTAAATTATGCAACATTGAAAAATAAACTTATTCATATTTTAAATTATAGTTAAAAAAAAATGTTATGATTTGTGTCATATTAAATATAATTTTTGGCAAATACCATATTTACTTTTAAATGATATTTGGGACACAAAGAACAAATGCTACGTAATTAAAAAAAAAACAATTGTTTTTTCTTTAACATGTCCCGAAAAAACAACCTATCAGCAAAATTCGAACCACAGATTTTAATGCTCCGTATACAGATGTGTCGACCCTTACTCCCAAACAAAATGTGTGATTCACCTTACATGAGTTTGTCCTTGTGAATATAATGAATACATACTATGTAGTATTATTCTTATTGTTTTTAGAAGATATCAATAAGTCATACATTTTTACCACCTAGTTTCAACATTTATAATTAATGTTTGGATATTTAATTAATTTAGATTTTTTCAAAATCAAATTTTAATATGTCTAAATAGGTGTAAAGAATTATTTGAAAAGCTGTATACATCCATAGATAAATATTTGGTAACTTTAAAATACACAATTGTATGACCTCATCATTATTTAATATGAAGCATGTAGTCGAGATTTTACTAAGTTAAAATACTCCAAATCTGCGATGTAAGCAGTTCAGTTATGACATACGATCCGGCTTTATTTTATTTTCTTAAGATTTTAATTGGTAATAAAACGTGACTGATAAAGAAACACTGTATGATAATTGTAAGACCAACCCACCATATCTTATTATGATAAACACTCTGACTTGATTTGTCTTAAGGAGGAGTTAAACCCTCAAGAATAGGTAACTTTTATCCTGTGCTCATAGTACGTAATGTCATAAAACATTTTTCAAAATTAACGATATTTTTCGACTTCTAATCATTTATAAAAAAAATAAAATTTGGCTTTTTCATAACCTATAGGTATTGAAAGAGCCAACCCAAGTTTTGAAAAAGCCATGTTCTTATTACAAGATTAAAACTGCACATTAACGAAGATATTATTTAATAATAATCTTAAGCTATAATTTTAGATTTTATATAATTATAAAACGTTTTAAATAACGCAAATTCTGGATAAAACAACTTACATAAATCTAAGAAACTGTCAAAAAATTTGATATTTGAGATCAATCATTGCAAAAACTTAAAAACGTTTTTAGCAAAAATGATGCAATTTCCCTTTTACGCCCCAGGATTTATATGCCCCAGGATTTATATGCCCAACCATTACAACTTTGCATCGGTACCACTCTTGATTGCTGTTACTACAATTTTATTGCATTTTATGCAATTAAAAGGTGGCTTTTTCATTACACTGCAGTCCAGCTATTTCAAAACATATTCTCTCAAGAAACAAAATCTCGAAAATTACTATGAAATCAAAGATTAGTCTACAAAATATATACGTTATTAGAAGGCCTAATATATCTATAAAATTATAGTGTAATCATATTATTATTAGTTTTGTACGTATAGGCGTTAGAAAACAAATAAACTGAAGTCAAAACCTTACTTTTTGACGACAAAATCTTGAATACGTCGTATCGGCGCCGTTTATTGACGGTGAACGGTCAAATTTTTGTGGGGGATATCTGGCTAGTGTTGCTATCTTAAAATAATAATACATAAACGAATCGTATGAAAACTACCGCGTAATTGATAACGGCTCTTTCAAAACTTGGCTGTTTCATTCCACTTTCCCCCTACCTATAACACAAGAAAAACTCAAGATTTAATTTAAATACATAAAAAGAATCTCAAATAAATTGTTCAGCAAGCCTAGAGAATATTTATTAATAGTAGGGTAAAATGTCCATTAAAAAACCGATTTGTTGCATCGAGAGCTATTTTGATGTTTGGAGTTCAAATGAGATATTATTTCGTTTATGAATTAATGAAAACAATATCGCAATTTGGTCATAAACATTGTAAAATTAACTATAAAGAGTATAAAATGACGCTTCAGTAAATTCCCACTCTTGTCTAAAAAATGACCGGGTATAGCGTAGTGAATGTCTGATTAATTAATTCACCTATTAAAATCGAGTAATTTATAAAATTTTGTAAAATTTATTTTAAATTCTAGGCGTAGAGTTAGGTGTAAAGTTTTTTAATTAAAATTTCTTTTGGTATTGTAGCTTGAATACTGTATTTCAATCTTGCAAACTCCAATATAAATTTAATTATTTTATGAAAAAGAAGACCTACAAGAGTGCATAAATAAATATATCATGAATATAAATTAATTTTTTTAATTGTTATAAACAAACATTGTTTGTCGTAACGGTCATTCGCTGGTACAGACTCGGACGTTTTACCCTACAGCAATTTAAAACTATTTTTCCCCAATTGTAAAAGATTACACAAAACTAATTCATAGTGATAGGACTTTAAAAAGGTTAGTTATGAACACTGGACTTTTCCCGAATCAATTGGCAAGTAAACAACTGATATCAAATAGAAATTGAAAACCAAGATCAGCATTTATTATACAATATTTATAGTTAAAGTGAACTAGAAGTTTGCCGCTTCGCGGCTAACTTCTAGGCAAAATCGCATTCGCGATTTTGCTAAACGCTATTGCGTTTAAGGCCTTCGGCTCCTAGAAAAATTCTAAATTTGTTAGTATTTGTTGACATTTTGATTCTTCTTAAAGCAAGTACTGCATTAGAATGTTACGAACATTTGGTGGCCATCTAAAATCTTGAGGGGCAGTATAAAAATTAGTATCGGTGGTGTTGTTAGTCAAGGTATGGGTGTGAAGGTTTCGTCAGTGTGTATATAAAAGTAGGTAAAACATAATATTGAAAATTTTATTAAGATGAACAAATAATTTATTGTTAGCATCGCTTCATTAACAGGGTAACGGATGGACACCCCTCTACGTTCACGGTAGAGGGTAGGTCCATTTCAGGGAAGCGACCCTGCCCACGTGAGCCTTGGTTCCTTCTCACCTCCTAACATCGGAGGGAATCATGTCCAAACCTAAATCCTATAAATTCCATACAAAATCCTCCAAAGTCCTATCCATCTCCCAACCCGTCTGGCCAGCGTGGAAGATTATGGCCAACATCCCTTTAAACCAAAACCAAAATGGCGAATTTTAAAACATTAGGAAGTGTACCCCAGGCAGGTAGACTATTAAATGTCAAATCCAGCACCTTGAAAAAGGTCTGCCTCGAGGATTCTGGGGGAGGCAAAAGTTCGCAAATCAACAACAAAAGAAACAGACCACCACTAAAACTATATATAGCAACTTACAACGCCCAAAGTCTGCTCGCAGAAGAAAGATTCACTGAAATGGAAAACGAGATGTCAAAGATCAAGTGGGACATCGTAGGAATCAGTGAAGTAAGAAGGCGAGGAGAGAGCTTGACAACATTAAAGACCGGACATTTATATTACAATAGAGGAAACGAGGAAGAATCGATAAGAGGAGTTGGTTTCTTCGTAAACAAAAAACATGCTAATAACATCATATACATCAAAAGCATTTCGAGTAGAGTAGCATATCTAACACTGAAGCTTAACAAAAGATACAAATTGAAGGTTGTTCAGGTGTATGCTCCAACTACAGGTCATACAGATGAAGAGATGGAGAAGTTCTATGATGAAATATCTGTAGCGTTAAATGACACCCCTACCCATTATACCATTCTCTGTGGTGACTTTAACGCCAAGATCGGCCTAGGAACAGAAGATGAAGAGACGCCATTGGGGAAATATGGAACAGCAGGAAGAAACGGCAGAAAAGAAATGCTACTAAGTTACCTGCTTGAACAAAATTTATATTAAATGAATAGTTTCTTCCACAAAAAACAACACAGAAGATGGACATGGAAGAGCCCCGATAGGAAAACTCGAAACGAGATTGATTTTATCATCAGCAATAACAAACAAATAATCCAGAACGTTACAGTCCTAAAGAAATTTACGATAAACAGTGATCATCGAATGGTGAGAGCTGTAGTTAGCATACGTCTCGACAAAGAAAGATATAAAATGATAAAAAAAAAGAAAACGACACCAACATGGACAACGCCAAATATGGAATACTACCAAGACGAAATCACACAGAGACTAATAGATAATACACTACCAGATGAAGACATAAATAGTCTAAATGAAAAAATCACCGAAGCTATAAAAACAAGTCAACAAAAGCACTGTCCAAAAATCAGAAAAGACGAAAAGCTAACACACCAAACCAAGCAATTAATGGAAAAAAGAAGAGTAATGAAAAGTGACAAAACTATTGGAGTTCAAGAGTTAAGAGAAATAAACAAAAAAGTATCGAAAGAAATCAGAAAGGACCTACGTAGATTTAAAATAAATAACATACAGGAAACAATAGAGAAAAACAGAAGTATGAAAGTATTGAGAAGAAAAATAAACAACGGAAAATGGGAGATAAATCAACTAAAGAACAAGAAAGGGCAAACAACATCAAATAGGGAAACATTACTGCTCATTGTGGAAGAATTCTATAAAGAACTATATAAAAGCAAAAGAGAAGATCACACAAACCAAGAAGAAGTCGCAAAGAAAATAATCATAAACCAAGGTTCCGAAAATATCCCAGATATAAGCATCAGCGAGATAAATCAAGCCATGTCAAAAATGAAAGCTAATAAAGCTCCAGGCGACGACGGTATAGTCATAGAGGCTATTAGGATTGGAGGCAAACTATTATTGGAGAAAATAAAAGATCTCTTCAACGTATGTCTATTTCAAAATTCAATACCTTCTAAATGGTACAACGCAATAACCATCGTGCTTCACAAAAAAGGAGACAAATTAGATCTCGGAAATTATAGGCCTATCAGCCTCCTAAACCATATATACAAGCTTTTCACAAGAAGAGTAACAGCAAGATTGGAGAACAAACTGGACTTTTACCAGCCACGAGAACAAGCTGGATTTCGCCGACACTTCGGAACAAACGACCACTTTCAAGCAATTAAACTACTTATAGAAAAGTCCATAGAGTATAACAGACCCCTGGTTCTGGCTTTTATAGACTTCCATAAAGCATTCGATACCATCGAAATGGACAGCATCTTAGAAGCACTACATGAATGCCGCATAGACAGTCGTTACACTAACCTTATACACAACATCTATAAAAACGCAACAATGCAAGTTAAACTACACGATACCACTAACCACATAACAATTGAACGTGGAGTTAGACATGGGGACACTTTGTCGCCAAAGCTATTTATAACCGCCCTGGAATACGCCTTCAAAAGGCTTAACTGGGATGCCAGGGGAATTACAATAGATGGAGAAAAACTTAACCATCTCCGCTTCGCAGATGACATCATTCTAATAACCGATAACTTAGGAGAAATAAGTGAAATGCTGTCTGAACTAGAATCAGCATGCGCTACGATCGGCCTAAAAGTTAACCTAGGAAAAACAAAATACATGACAAACCTTGTACCTAGTAAACAGCTAAAAATTCAAGAGCAAGAAGTAGAATTAGTAGAGAAATATACATACCTTAGACATGAAATTAGGATCGGCAGAGATAACCAGACATGCGAAATGAAAAGAAGAATCACTTTGGCATGGGCAGCATTCGGAGCGTTGAGGGACATTTTCAAGAGCGACATCCCAATGACCATGAAAAGGAAGGTATTTGATCAATGTGTCCTCCCGGTGTTCACATATGGAGCAGAAACACTCACACTTACCAAAAAGACAGCTTTAAAATTAAGAATTGCTCAACGACGTATGGAGAGATCAATGCTTGGTGTCACCCTGAGAGACAGAACCAGTAATAAAGATCTAAGAACTAAGACAGGCGTTATAGATGTCATAACAAGATTAACTAAACTGAAGTGGAACTGGGCGGGGCATATAGCTAGACTACGGGATAACAGATGGACGCGCAAACTGATAGATTGGAGACCAAGAGCGGACAGACGTAGCAGAGGAAGACCGCCGACTCGCTGGACGGATGATATTAAGAGAATTACCACCAACTGGCAACAGACAGCGCAGAACAGGGAAAATTGGAAATCAATGAGGGAGGCCTATATCCAACAATGGACGTTATAAGGGCTGTTGATGATGATGATGATGATCGCTTCATTGTCATTCAATGTGAACTTGTTTGCCGCTTCGCGGCTAACGTCTAGGAAAGTGGTCGGAAACCTTGTAATTCAAAAAAGTCAAATATAGACAATACACAATTAAACTTTATTCAAAGAGTCATAAATAAGATTTTTTTTCACCAAATTTCAATGATGGAATTGTGCTTTCTCTAAATTTTTCAAATTAACCCACAGTGTGAAAGAGCCGCATCCGAGAAATTAAAAAGTTGCATGTGGCCCGCGAGCCGCATGTAGCCCGCGAGCCGCAGGTTGCCGATCCCTGGTCTAGGCAAAATCGCGAATCGATTTTGCTGCATTTTTATTGTTACCATCGATTCATTGTCATTCAATGTGAACTTGTTTGCCGCTTCGCGGCTAATTTCTAGGTAAAATAGCTTTGCGTTTTATCTGCATTTTTGAATTCGTTCTCGTAACATAATTTAAATTTTTAAAATTCTAATTAATATTATTTTTATTAATAATACTACGGTGCAATTTATTTGGTTTTATCTCTCAATATGCAACCAACTTTTGCACAATATTTTATCAAATGAGGAAATTGAAATAGAATCAAATCAATTTTTATAACTCTTTTTTCAATTAACGCAAAAATAGAATTTTTCAATTAAACAATAGTATTATTTAAGATTTCAAAAGCCGCTCTGTTTACGCAAATCTGCCCGTTAATCTTTTTATTTTGGGAAATATTAGTAATCAAAAATTACCGAAAAAAACGCGCCTTTTAAAATTTTTGCAAAGCTCCCGGTGTTTTGCGCCTTTCAAAATTCCATATTTCCAACCCATAATGCCTTAAATTCGAATTTAAACACTTTTTTTGTTTCATAACGGTTAAAGACGGGAAGAAACAATACCTTCATTAAGAAAAACGTCTGTTCAAGAAGAAAACTTCTTGTTAGTCATTATTGGAGAGTATTTTCAATACATAATTTAAAAGGAATAAATAATTATTTGTAGTGATAGTAAAAAATGTAAATCGACATTTTAAAATTGCAAGTAAGCGATCGAAGGCGCTAATTTAAATAAATATGTACGAAACTGCAAAAATTAATGATTAATGCACTTTGTAATCAAATTTGTTAAAACTAATTTACATAAATTTGATATTTAGTAACGTTTTCTAGTAAGTATTCTAATAGTTTAATATTAAAAACCGCATAAATAAATTGCTTTGTATAATTATAATTAATTTAATTCATCTGGCAGTTCAACGTCAAATTTAGATAATTTCATAAACGCGGCGGCGATCCGCCAATTCCTTTAAAATCGACTATCTCAAGAACCGCTGAACCGATTTACAAAAACTTTTTTCTATCTGAATCTGCAAGACCTGATGACACTTTTGTTCGCTTTATGTTGGGGTGTATCTTCAACCCCTAAACCGGTATTTCGTGCGAAACATACCTCTATGCTAGGAATTCCGCCCAATTGTTTAGGTGGTTGTGAGGGCCGAACGTCTAAAGGAAAAATGTTGTAAAATAAACAGTAAGAAGTGCTCTTCTTCGGGTTTTCCAGCAAATATAAATTTAACTCCTTTTGAAAATGCCAAGTCTTAGAAATGACAATCGGAAGAATTATTCAAATATGTTGTATTTCGTGAATTCCTCTCAAGGTTGTGTTTCATATCGTAACGGTCGCTTTTAAAAATGTAGGAGGATTCCTGGTGCCGGAGCCCTACGCAGAGCCGGTGTCCTCAAAGATAACTATTAGCATCTCGAAAGACCGCTCTTTCTATCTGCGCAAACCCCACATTTCTATTGTTATTAGTTTCGGAGATATTAGCAATCAAAGGTACATCAAAATAATTAATTATAATAAATTTCCTTCTGTCAGATGAAACGTCAAATTTTCTAAACTCGTGCGCGACCCGTTAATTTTTTCTTATTAATCTAATATCTCGAGAACCGCTGAAGCGATTTACAAAAACTTTTTTTTACGTGAATCTGCAACACCTGATGACACTTTCATTCGCTTTATGTTGGGGTCTATCTCCAACCCCTAAACCGGTATGCTGCTTCAAAGTTACCCCCGTTTTCGCGTTTCCGCTAAAATCTTTTAGGACTCCTGAGCAGCGAATGTCCGGAGGAATGTTTTTTTTTAAAAATACAGTAAGGAGCGCTGTCCTTCGGGCTTTCGAACGAATATACATTTAACCCCTTTTGGAATTTTGGAACTCTAAGATATGACGATGGGGACGATTAAAAATGTTGCATTGTTTACTGCTCCCGTTTTCATGTAATTACATTTTACAATCTTTGCCCAGGCATAACTCCTTTTTGGGAGACCTACAAAAAAAAACCAAAATAAGGGTCAAATAGAGGAAATTCTGGAGGACTCGCCTTATATTTTAAACTTTAAATTAGACCACGGGAAATGGCCGAAAATTGCATTTGAAATAAAAGGGGGGTAAAATTTCTTGCGCAGAAACGGATCTTTGGAGGCGGATATCTTGGCCCCCGATAGAGATTTTTCGGCGCACAAAGAATGAAAACGTGTGCCTTTCATGGGGCTACCACATATCCAAAATTCAACCCTCTACCCCCTTCCGTCTCCCCTCCAGGACGATCCGCGCAAGAAAAATCGAAATAACTAAAATTAGTGCCCCCCTAAACCCCCCTCGAACTTTTTTCAATCTTAATCTTTTGTAATTTGCCACCTTCGTACCAAATTTGAATGGTCTAGGTCCACGCCATCATAGTAAACTGGAAAAAGTGGCTTATTTTTTTATAAGTATATAACTAGAAGTTTGCCGCTTCGCGGCTCACTTCTAGGCAAAATCGCGTTCGCGATTTTGCTAAACGCTATCGCGTTTAAGGCCTTCGGCTCCTAGAAAAATTCAAAATCTGCCAGTGTTTGTTAACATTTTGATTCTCGTTAAAGTTCAGTACTACGTTGGAATGTTACGAATATTTACTGGCTACCTAAAATCCTGCGGGGAAGTATAAAAATTAGTTTTGATGGGGTTGTTAGTCAAGGTATTGGTGTGAAGGTTTTGTCAGTGTGTATATAAAAGTAGACGAAAAAAAAATTATTGTTAGCATTGATTCATTGTCATTTGATGTGAACTTGTTTGTCGCTTCGCGGCCTACTTTTAGGCAAAATCGCTTTGCGATTTTGCTGCATTTTAATTGTTGGCATCGATTCATTGTCATTCAGTGTGAACTTGTTTGCCGCTTCGCGGCCTACTTCTAGGCAAAATCGCTTTGCGATTTTGCTGCAATTTTATTGTTAGCATTGATTCATTGTCGCTCAATGTGAACTTTTTGCCGCTTCGCGGCTAAGTTCCAGACAAAATCGCTTTGCGATTTTGCTCTATTTTTATTGCTAGCGTTGAATCATTGTCATTCAATGTAAACTTGTTTGCCGCTACGCGGCTAACTTCTGGGCAAAATCGATTGTGTTTTGTTTCATTTTTATTGTTAGCATATATTCATTGTCATACAATGTAACCTTATTTGCCGCTTCGAGTCATAAATAAGATTTTTTTTGCACCAAATTTCAATGATGGAATTGTGCTTTCTCTAATTTTTCAAATTAACCCACAGTGTCAAAGAGCCGCATCCGAGGAATGAAAGAGCCGCATGTGGCCCGCGAGCCGCAGGTTGCCGACCTCTGGTCTAGGCAAAATCGCTTCGCGATTTTGCTGCATTTTTATTGTTAGCATCTATTCATTGTCATTCAATGTGAACTTGTTTGCCGCTCTGCGGCTAACGTCTAGGCCAGTGGTCGGAAACCTTGTAATTCAAAAAAGCCAAATATAGACAATACACAATTAAAATTTATTAAAAGAGTCATAAATAAGATTTTTTTCACCAAATTTTAATGATGGAATTGTGCTTTCTCTAATTTTTTCAAATTAACCCACAGTGTGAAAGAGCCGCATCCGAGGAATTAAAGAGCCGCATGTGGTCCGCGAGCCGCAGGTTGCGGACCCCTGGTCTAGGCAAAATCGCTTCGCGATTTTGCTGCATTTGTATTGTTAGCATCGATTCATTGTGAACTTATTTGCTGCTTCGCGGCTATCTTCTAGGCAAAATCGCTTTGCGATTTTGCTGCATTTTTGGATTCGTTTACGCGTCTCGTAACATAATTTTAATTTTTAAAATTCTAATTAATATTACTTTTATTAATAATACTACGGTGCAATTTATTTGGTTTGATCTCTGAATATGCAACCAACTTTTGCAAAATGTTTTATCAAATGAGGAAATTGATATAGAATCAAATCAATTTTTATAACTCTTTTTTCAATTAACGCAAAAATATAATTTTTTAATTAAACAATATTATTATTTAAGATTTCAAAAGCCGCTCTGTTTACGCAAATCTGCCCGTTTATCTCTTAACTTCGGAAATATTAGTAATCAAAAATTACCGAAAAAAGCCGGCCTTTTAAAATTTTTGCAAAGCTCCCGGTGTTTTGCGCGTTTCAAAAATTCATATTTCCAACCCATAATGCCTTAAATTCGAATTTAAACATCTTTTTTGTTCCATAACGGTTAAAGACGGTAAGAAACAATACCTTCATTAAGAAAAACGTCTGTTCAAGAAGAAAACCTCTTGTTAGTCATTATTGGAGAGTATTTTCAATACATAATTTAAAAGGAATAAATAATTATTTGTAGTGATAGTAAAAAATGTAAATCGACGTTTTAAAATTGCAAGTAGGCGATCCAAGGCGCTAATTTAAATAAATATGTACGAAACTGCAAAAATTAATGATTAATGCACTTTGTAATCAAATTTGTTAAAACTAATTTATAAAAATTTGATATTTAGTAACGTTTTCTAGTAAGTATTCTAATAGTTTAATATTAAAAACCGCATAAATAAACTGCTTTGTATAATTATAATATAATTAATTTCATTAATTTGGCAGTTCAACGTCAAATTTAATAAACGCAGGGACGATCCGTCAATTCCTTTAAAATCGACTATCTCGAGAACCTCTGAACCGACTTTTAAAAACTTTTTTTTATCTCAATCTGTAAGACCTGATGACACTTTTGTACGCTTTATGTTGGGGTGTATCTTCCACCCCCAAACATGTCTGCCGCGTTAAACATACCTCTATGTTAGGAATTCCGCCCAATTTTTTAGGGAGTCCCGAGGGTCGAACCTCTAAACGAAAAATTTTGCAAAATGAACAGGAAGAACCGCTCTTCTTCGGGCTTTAAAGCAAATATAAATTTAACTCCTTTTGAAAATGCCAAGTCTTAGAAATGACGATGGAAAGAATTATTCAAATATGTTGTATTTCGTGAATTTCTCTCAAGGTTGTGTTTCATATCGTAACGGTCGCTTTTAAAAGTGTAGGAGGGGGTTCCTGGCGCCGGAGCCCTAAGCAGCCCGGTGTCCTCAAAGATGAATATTGTCATTTCGAAAGACCGCTCTTTCTATCTGCGCAAACCCCACATTTCTATTGTTATTAGTTTTGGAGATATTAGCAATCAAAGGTACATCAAAATGATTAATTATAATAAATTTCCTTCTGTCAGATAAAACGTCAAATTTTCAAAACTCGTGCGCGAGCCGTCAATTTTTTCTTATTAATCTAATATCTCGAGAACCGCTGAAGCGATTTACAAAAACTTTTTTTTACGTGAATCTACAACACCTGATGACACTTTCGTTCGCTTTATGTAGGGGTTTATCTGCAACCCCTAAACCGGTATGCTGCTTCAAAGCTACCCCTGTTTTTGCGTTTCCGCTAAAACCTTTTAGGGCTCCTGAGCAGCGAATGTTCGGAGGAATGTTTTTTTAAAAAATACAGTAAGGAGCGCTATCTTTTGGGCTTTCGAACGAATATACATTTAACCCCTTTTGGAATTTTGAACTCTAAGATATGACGATGGGGACAATTAAAAATGTTGTATTGTTTACTGCACCCGTTTTCATGTAATTACATTTTAACATTTTGCGCACACATAGAGCCTTTCTGGAAAATGTTAAAAAACCAAAATAAGGGTCAAATAGAGGAAATTGAGGACTCGCCCTTTTTTAATTTTAATTGGACCACGGGAAATGGTCGAAAATCGCATTTGAAAAAAGGGGTGAAATTTCTTGCGCAGAACCGGTTCTTTGAGGCGGATATCTCGGCCCCGATAGAGATTTTGCGGCGCACAAAAATGAAAACGTGTGCCTTTAATGGGGCTTCGACATATCCAAAATTCAACCTCTACCTCCTCTCTCCTCCAGAACGATCCGCGCAAGAGAAATCGAAATAACTAAAAAAGTGCCCTCTAAGCCCCTCGACCCCTTCAAAACTTGTCATTCGTAATTTGCCACCTTTGTACCAAATTTGAATGGCAAGGTCCAAAACGTGGACGCTATCTCGAAAAAGCTTAAAAGTTGCTTATTTTTATAAGTATATAACTAGAAGTTTGCCGCTTCGCGCTAATTCTAGGCAAAATCGCATTCGCGATTTTGCTAAACGCTATCGCGTTTAAGGCCTTCGGCTCCTAGAAAATTCAAAATCTGCCAGTGTTTGTTAACATTTTGATTCTTGTTAAAGTTTAGTACTACGTTGGAATGTTACGAATATTTACTGGCTATAAAATTGCGGCAGTATAAAAATTAGTTTTGATGGGGTTGTTAGTCAAGGTATTGGTGTGAAGGTTTTGTCAGTGTGTATATAAAAGTAGATGAAAAAAAAATTATTGTTAGTATTGATTCATTGTCATTCAATGTGAACTTGTTTGCCGCTTCGCGGCCTACTTCTAGGCAAAATCGCTTTGCGATTTTGCTGCATTTTTATTGTTAGCATTGATTCATTGTCGCTCAATGTGAACTTTTTGCCGCTTCGCGGCTAAGTTCCAGACAAAATCGCTTTGCGATTTTGCTCTATTTTTATTGTTAGCGTTGATTCATTGTCATTTAATGTGAATTTGTTTGCCGCTATGCGGCAAACTTCTAGGCAAAATCGATTGTGTTTTGTTTCATTTTTATTGTTAGCATATATTCATTGTCATACAATGTAACCTTATTTGCCGCTTCGAGTCATAAATAAGATTTTTTTTGCACCAAATTTCAATGATGGAATTGTGCTTTCTCTAATTTTTCAAATTAACCCACAGTGTGAAAGAGCCGCATCCGAGGAATTAAAGCCGCATGTGGCGCGAGCAGTTGCGGACTTCTAGCAAAATCGCTTCGCGATTTTGCTGCATTTGTATTGTTAGCATCGATTCATTGTGAACTTATTTGCTGCTTCGCGGCCTACTTCTGGGCAAAATCGTTTTGCGATTTTGCTGCATTTTTATTGTTAGCATTGATTCATTGTCGCTCAATGTGAACTTGTTTGCCGCTTCGCGGCTAACGTCTAGGAAAGTGGTCGGAAACCTTGTAATTCAAAAAAGGCAAATATAGACAATACACAATTAAAATTTATTCAAAGAGCCATAAATAAGATTTTTTTCAACCAAATTTTAATGATGGAATTGTGCTTTCTCTAATTTTTTAAATTAACCCATAGTGTGAAAGAGCCGCATCCGAGGAATTAAAGAGCCGCATGTTGCCCGCGAACCGCAAGTTGCCGACCTCTGGTCTAGGCAAAATCGCTTCGCGATTTTGCTGCATTTTTATTGTTAACATCTATTCGTTGTCATTCAATGTGAACTTGTTTGCCGCTCTGCGGCTAACGTCTAGGCCAGTGGTCGAAAACCTTGTAATTCAAAAAACCCAAATATAGACAATACACAATTAAAATTTATTCAAAGAGTCATAAATAAGATTTTTTTCACCAAATTTTAATGACGGAATTGTGCTTTCTCTAATTTTTTCAAATTAACCCACAGTGTGGAAGAGCCGCATCCGAGGAATTAAAGAGCCGCATGTGGTCCGCGAGCCGCAGGTTGCGGACCCCTGGTCTAGGCAAAATCGCTTCGCGATTTTGCTGCATTTGTATTGTTAGCATCGATTCATTGTGAACTTATTTGCTGCTTCGCGGCTATCTTCTAGGCAAAATCGCTTTGCGATTTTGCTGCATTTTTGGATTCGTTTACGCGTCTCGTAACATAATTTTAATTTTTAAAATTCTAATTAATATTACTTTTATTAATAATACTACGGTGCAATTTATTTGGTTTGATCTCTGAATATGCAACCAACTTTTGCAAAATGTTTTATCAAATGAGGAAATTGATATAGAATCAAATCAATTTTTATAACTCTTTTTTCAATTAACGCAAAAATATAATTTTATAATTAAACAATATTATTATTTAAGATTTCAAAAGCCGCTCTGTTTACGCAAATCTGCCCGTTTATCTCTTAACTTCGGAAATATTAGTAATCAAAAATTACCGAAAAACGCCCGCCTTTAAAATTTTTGCAAAGCTCCCGGTGTTTTGCGCGTTTCAAAAATTCATATTTCCAACCCATAATGCCTTACATTCGAATTTAAACATCTTTTTTGTTTCATAACGGTTAAAGACGGTAAGAAACAATACCTTCATTAAGAAAAACGTCTGTTCAAGAAGAAAACCTCTTGTTAGTCATTATTGGAGAGTATTTTCAATACATAATTTAAAAGGAATAAATAATTATTTGTAGTGATAGTAAAAAATGTAAATCGACGTTTTAAAATTGCAAGTAGGCGATACAAGGCGCTAATTTAAATAAATATGTACGAAACTGCAAAAATTAATGATTAATGCACTTTGTAATCAAATTTGTTAAAACTAATTTATAAAAATTTGATATTTATTAACGTTTTCTAGTAAGTATTCTAATAGTTTAATATTAAAAACCGCATAAATAAATTGCTTTGTATAATTATAATATAATTAATTTCATTCATTTGGCAGTTCAACGTCAAATTTTATTAAACGCAGGGACGATCCGTCAATTCCTTTAAAATCGACTATCTCGAGAACCTCTGAACCGACTTATAAAAACTTTTTTTTATCTCAATCTGTAAGACCTGATGACACTTTTGTACGCTTTATGTTGGGGTGTATCTTCCACCCCCAAACATGTCTGCCGCGTTAAACATACCTCTATGTTAGGAATTCCGCCCAATTTTTTAGGGAGTCCTGAGGGTCGAACCTCTAAACGAAAAATTTTGCAAAATGAACAGTAAGAACCGCTCTTTTTCGGGCTTTCCAGCAAATATAAATTTAACTCCTTTTGAAAATGCCAAGTCTTAGAAATGACGATGTGAAGAATTATTCAAATATGTTGTATTTCGTGAATTCCTCTCAAGGTTGTGTTTCATATCGTAACGGTCGCTTTAAAAAGTGTAGGATTCCTGGCGCCGGAGCCCTACGCAGCCCGGTGTCCTCAAAGATGAATATTGTCATTTCGAAAGACCGCTCTTTCTATCTGAGCAAACCTCACATTTCTATTGTTATTAGTTTCGGAGATATTAGCAATCAAAGGTACATCAAAATGATTAATTATAATAAATTTCCTTCTGTCAGATAAAACGTCAAATTTTCAAAATTCGTGCGCAAGCCGTCAATTTTTTCTTATTAATCTAATATCTCGAGAACCGCTGAAGCGATTTACAAAAACTTTTTTTTACGTGAATCTGCAACACCTGATGACACTTTCGTTCGCTTTATGTAGAGGTCTATCTGCAACCCCTAAACCGGTATGCTGCTTCAAAGCTACCCCTGTTTTCGCGTTTCCGCTAAAACCTTTTAGGGCTCCTGAGCAGCGAATGTTCGGAGGAATGTTTTTTTAAAAAATACAGTAAGGAGCGCTATCTTTTGGGCTTTCGAACGAATATACATTTAACCCCTTTTGGAATTTTGAACTTTAAGATATGACGATGGGGACTATTAAAAATGTTGCATTGTTTACTGCACCCGTTTTCATGTAATTACATTTTACAATCTTTGCCCACCCATAACGCCTTTTTGGGAGACCTACAAAAAAAAACTAAAATAAGGATCAAATAGAGGAAATTCTGGAGGACTCGCCCTATATTTTAAACTTTAAATTAGACCACGGGAAATGGCCGAAAATTGCATTCGAAAAAAAAGGGGGGTGAAATTTCTTGCGCAGAAACGGTTCTTTGGAGGCGGATATCTCGGCTCCCCATAGAGATATCGCGGCGCACAAAAAACCAAAACGTGTGCCTTTAATGTGGCTATGACATATCCAAAATTCAGCCCTCTACCTCCTTCCCCCTTTCCTCCAGAACGATCCGCGCAAGAAAAATCAAAATAACTAAAAATAGTGCCCCCCTAAGCCCCCGTCGAACCCCTTTCAATCCTAATCTTTTGTAATTTGCCACCTTCGTACCAAATTTGAATGGTCTAGGTCCACGCCATCATGGTAAACTCAAAAAAGTGGCTTATTTTTTTATAAGTATATAACTAGCAAAATTCGCTTCGCTCATTATGCTAGACAAAATCGCGAAGCGATTTTGTATTGGACCGTGCGCCACAACAATAGACGCGTGGCTGAAACGCTACGCGTTTAGTGCCTTCGGCGTCTAGCATAGACTCTGGATTTATAAAGCAGTCGATTCCCTATCATTTAGTTCCAAAATAGTCAAAATGGTTTCATAAATAGCAAAGATATAGCCAAAAAACTTTTCAACTGGTTATAATCGAATGATTGCTAAAGAACACAAATTGGCAAAAAATGATCGATATCGGTTAAAAAATAAAAAAGTTTTCTTAAATAACTCTTTGCACTATATAATTTGGTCACAAAAGGTACGCATATAATCAAAAAAATTGAAAAAAAATTTAGTGCTTAATGAAGTCGTCACATAAAATTAATTTTGAACCCTTTGAATCAAGTAGGCGGTGGTTTAGTTACAAAGTGTACAGGTATATCATAAACAAATCAAATGGACATGGTTTGGTAACATAATGTATAGCTATAATCAAAAATATCCATAAATCTAAAAAATCCAATGCACAGTCAAGTCGATTTATAAAAATTTATTCTCGAACTCTAATATTACCCTACTACTTTAATTTCAGTAAATTGAAGGTAGTGTAATAAAAACTGTTGTAAATACGTATGTATAAGTAATAATTAAAACTTGTTTATACGTACCTTGTTTTGTATGTATACAGGGTGTTTCCGAAAATATATCAGAGCCAAAGACGGGTGGTTGGGCACAATTAATGGAAGACATTTTTGAAATAGACACATCGAATCGATCTTTTATGAAGTCGGCAAAAATTTTATTTTAAATTTAACACTTTTATCACGTAAAAAAAACGGTTACTTTAAGAGAAAAATAAGTAGTACGTTTAGTTGCATTATTTATTCGTACAGTATAAATTAGTTTATGTAAAAAACATATTTTTTGATGCGTGGGTTTTTATTCAAGTTTTTATTAAGAATTTTTTTTTGAATTGTTTTATTTATTTTATTTTTTTTATTTATTTAAAAGGAAAGCGACCCTAGAACAAGTGTTCCTTAAGGGCCGTAAAATATCAATATATACATAGCGAGTATTAAAATTAATATAATAATAACAAAATCAGAATAACATTAAACACAATAAGACAATAAGGAAAATAAAATGTTAATTTTGACTATACTATTAATATTGAATCTGAACAACTTAAACGTCTCTATCAAAAAACCAACGGTAACATGCAGATTTAAATTCTGTTAAAATAACTAAGGCAACAAGTTCTGATGGTAGCTTATTCCATGTCTTTATAGCTGTTAACAAAAACGAACGTTCATAACTAACTGTTCTGAATCTTGGTTGGTAAAACACATCATTCTTACGCTCAGCGCGATCTCTAATGGATAACATAATTTGAAAGTTATCATGGAGCAGCTTATCATGATGTAAATGCAACATCTTATACACCTGGCACATAATCAAGAATTCTCGCCTGCTCTGCAAAGTCAACCAGCCAAGCCTACGCCTGTAGGGAGTGATATGATTCGACCTCGGCACACCGTAAATGAATCTAATGCACGAATTAAACTTGCGTTGCAATCTTTGTTGAAGTCTACCAGAGATGTTAGTATAAACAGCACTACAGTAGTCAAATATTGGCAGTATCAGCGCAGTAACCAGTCTTCTTCGCATCTCAGTATTTAATACACCACTATTCATCTTTAGACGCGCTAAGCATCCCATAGCCTGGTTACTGACTGACACTATCTGCTCATGCCATGACAGAGTACTGTTTATTATAATACCAAGGTACTTTATAGAAGTAACATAATCAATTGGTACCCCATTTACTACAACTTTTAGTGCATTTAAACACGCTGAATCTTTCACATGTTGCGGACTTCCAAAATGCAAGCCTTTGTTTTACTTGCATTAAGCCCAAGTAAGTTGTTACAACACCAAGCCTCTATCTTCAAAATAGTATCGTTAATGCACTCAACAGACTGCCTAATTTCAGATATTTTACAGGTATTATAAATCACTAAATCATCAGCATAAAAATATGATTGCAGTCAATAAGTTTACCAAGGTCAGTCACAAACAAGGTATATAACAGCGGGCCAAGGACGCTACCCTGCGGAACACCACTACGCACCGATTTCCACGAAGATAGCACCTCTTCAATCTTCACTGCTTGTCGCCTATCACTCAAGTACGAGCTAAACCACTTCAGGACATTCTCCGATAAATTTAGATCCTTGCTTTAACAAAACCAGTAGATGATCGACACTGTCGAATGCTTTGGAAAAGTCAAAAACAAAGCAATGGTAACCAAGTGTTTATCAATCCCTCACGTATATCATCACAAAACCGAATTACGGCAGTCTGAGTATTTGCTCCTTTCGAAAACCAGTCTGAAACGGATCCAATAAGTTATTCACTGTAATGTAGCTAATTATCTGATCATAAACACAGCGCTCAAGCACTTTGGACAGCGGGCATAGAATAGAAATGGGCCTGTAATCACTGTACTGCAGAGGAGACCTAACCTTTGGAATCGGTAGCACAAATGAATCTTTCCACTGCTGAGGAAACACTGAAGTAGATAACGACACATTGAAGAAGTCAACAATTGACTGCAAGCAGTAAGGCAGTAACTGCTTATAATATCTTATCGAGAAGCCATCCGGGCCTACAGCATTAGTTGTTACACGACTCAAATTTCGTTGAACATCTTCTGGCGTAATTGCCACAAATTTAAACTGTTTCTCATTCTCAACACACGAACAAACAGTCTGAAACTGCTGACTAACACTACTACCACCACCTGCTAACACGAAGTAGTCATTTAACTTGTCACCATCTAGATCTGGCGGACATATTGAAGACTTAGTTTTAAGAAGCCCAAGCCTTCGGAAATCATCCCAGATGACTTTTGGGGCTCGAGTAATTCCAATCCTTGTTTGCAAAAACTCCTTTTTAGCTTTGGTAATCCTTTGTTTAACTAAACGACGAATATTGCAGTACTCAGCATAGGCATACCCAGTTCTTCTAAAATCCTATATAACTTATTTCTTCTACGCTGAAGCCCACGAATATCATTAGTGAACCATGGAGCAGGCGGACGAGAAGTTTTAATCACGTGTTCAGGGCAATTCCATCTAGAATTCGAAGGATACCTTGATTTAAATCAGAGATTAAATCATTTATGGAGATACTGTAATCCACAACAGGCAAACTACAGCTCAACAGTTGCTCTCTATAGACTCGATTTACCAGTTTCCAATTGCGACATCTTAATTGCTTAAACTGCTGTCTGGGTACTGTAAAATCCACACAGACAGATATAGCATCATGTCCCGATAGAAAAGGCTCTAATGTCTGAGCAGAAGAAATCACAGTTGACTGATCATTTACCATACAATGATCAATCCACGTATCAGACGTAGAAGTATGATGAGTACTACTGAACGGAACTAAATACAAGCTGTGAACATTGCAAAAGTCTTTAAGGCATTTGGTTTCATAGGTATCATGTAGCATATTAATATTCAAGTCTCCAATAATTACAATGTTATTATATACCGGCAGAAGTACGTCAAAGTCTTCTTCAAAGTCTTTCAGCAGAGCAGTATGTGGTGGTCTATAAATAACACTAATTAAAATTTTTTCTTGTCAACAGACCACAGTTCAATTAATAAATATTCAGGACGACCATCCCAGTTATTGTGTGACCACGCAACAATCCGCGACGAGAATATATTTCGCACAAATATAGCAACCCCACCGCCATGCCGACGTTTCCGATCGTTTCTATGTAGATGGAACATGGGCAAACTGATTTGAGCATCAACAACGTTTGAATTGAGCCAAGTCTCCGACACCGCAATAACGTCGTAATAGTTAGATCTGAAATATTCTCGAAATTCGTCAATATGGGGCACAAGAGACTGAGCATTAAGGTGACAAATTTTTAGTTGATTAATATGCACAAGAACAGCAGCCGAAGGGAGTTGTACAGAGTCAATATTCAAATATTATGCTGATAGACCCGGGACATTGCCCAGATCTGTAGACGGATAAACCTTAATTGGTTCAGATCCTCTTTCAATTTTATACAAACACTGGAACCAGCAATCCAGACATTTCTTCTATTAATCGCCGGATACTTCTTTATTACAGATTGTCTTAGCTTATATAACGTTAAAGGGTATCTCTTGCTGACATAAATTGGTATCTTATCTAGCTGCGGGTACAAAATATTTGCTGTAAAGTCCCGATGTTTCTTCTTAGCTGAGACAAAGGCGCCAACAAGCTGCGGCGACTTACACTTAACTATAATGTCTCGGCTTCCACCAGGACCACCTTTCTTTCCAATCCTGTCTACATAATGAAAACAATCCACTGCTAGATCCGGAACACCCAATAGCGAACCTAACCTGACCACAGTATGCACCAAATTACTAGAAGTCGTCTCAGAAATCGTCTCAGAGACTCCTGAAATAACAAATTGATCACTGAGCATCCTTGTCTCCAATTCTAGCTGACGTTTTTCTATATTTATGTCAGTAGTTGCTTTTATACAATTTGCAACTTGCTTAACAAACGCAGCGCCAGTTGATGACTCGATATTTGGCAAACGCCTTGACTCCAGTTTCGAAACACGATTCTCTAGCGAAATGTAACTATCCTGAATTTTATCTACACGCTCTGTCAAAGCAGTGAGCTTAGAGTCTAAAACTGTCAACAAATCTAACTTCTTATTTATTTGTACTAACACCGCATAAGAATCCAGAGGTACCGGACATACCGGACATTTATCGGCAATGAAGCCTTTGACATCTGATTTCGCTTGTAAACAACAACGAACCATAATACACATTGTGTGAAATTTATGTTTACAGGCTGTGCCAGCGTCTCAGCCATCGACAAATCACAAATTTGTTGACAACACATCCTGCAGTACACAGAAGACTTTTCACGAGGCATTGTCGCAAAAGCGCAGTTAACAAAGGAAATAAATTAAAAATCAATCTTTAAAGACATTTATACGTGCGTTTGAAGTCGTCGGATATGTTTTTTAATTAGGCAATTTAACGTTGTCATAGATCAAAAATTTGCAGTTTTCAAAATATGGGCTAAACTTTAATTTTGCTATAACTTTTTCAAATCAATGGATTTAAAAATAATACCAAATAAAAATTCTTGAAATAGATCACCCCCGCCAGCAATTTCCGGCTCTGACAAGTATTTGAAAACACCCTGTATATAACGTACATTAAACATTGTGGAACGTAACCCCCTTATTTTCACATTAAGATAGACTTAACATTCGCGAAGCTTTTCTGGAACGTAACCCTCGACAATGTCGAGGGATTACTGTACACAAAAAACTATATATTTTATATTAAGCTTTACCTTGCTCTGCATTTATCCGATAATTCAAATCTTCCCATTACATCCTGATTATGTGGACAATTGAACGCGCACACGCACGCACACACACAAACACACACACACACACCCGGAGCGCACATATTTGTTTAAACCGTTCTTCTAAACGGAAGTTTTCTAACTAAACAGACAACAAAATTTATGTTAAGAACCCTCAAAGCCTCCCTAAAACTTTGTCATAAAATTTGAACTGCATCTATTGTTGTTTTTAAACTCAAATACACTACCTGCCGTCTTATTAAGATTTAAAATTGTTAAACGAACGGTTTAAGGCTAATACTTTTCTCTCTTTGACGGATTCTCTTTTGCAGGTAGATTCATGACGGTGTGTCAATTATCTAAGTTCGTTGTTAAAATGTGGGTTTCTGCGACAGTGCTATTGAAAACAACTAAATATGTATAAATTTTTAAAACACAATTCGCTTTTTAAAGATTCAACGTAATCAACTTCATCTTCATTGGGTATCTTTTTTTTCAAAATAGCTTAACGATTAGTGTGATTACCACACACATCATAGTAAGGAGTATTTATTCAATCCCTGTCTAATTCTTTAATATTGTCTTCTAAATTAAGTGTATTATTTTTCCTATAACTTACGCTTTTTTTATCGCCGTTCTAAATCTTAAAATATTGTGTTTTCAAATTTTACATTGTTTTGCCGGGTAATCGGTATTAGTAGTCAATACCGTTAATTTTTTACAATAAGTGATTGCGACATTCAATTTTTTTTAGTTAAATAATGGTAGGATCTTGATTCTAAAATTTTCGCGTATACGCTACTGTCACCGTCCCCAGTTAATTTCCCAAATTTTACTCCGTGCAATTCTTCGCTGTGTCAAAAACCTTCCACTATTATTGCCGACTCTATACATCCAGAACTTTTAGTGTAACTATAATTTTATAACAATTATGGGTTTTCTTAAATTTAGATTGAAATTAAATAATTTCTAAAATATACAGTTAGAAGCAAATGAATATTTCGTTTTTATTTGCTCATTTATTTTTTAAAGTCAGATTATTTTTAATCATTTCAGTTATTTTTAATTATCGTTTAGAAAAATTTTCAATGCATTTTTTCACCATGTTCTCGATGTCCTAAGTCTTTTCTTAAACCACTTTTAAACTCACTGATTATGCTTATATTTTATTCTGTAATCAAATTTCTGCGCAAATGGGAAAGCATTTAACGCCTCGTATGGACAATCCTCTTTGTCAACTCCATTACACTTTTTAATAAAATTTTCAATAGTCTTAAACATAGTGGTTTTTTTCACCAACATCTTTTCAAATATGTAAGTTGTTTACGAAAGACGTTTATCAAATTTTGAATGCCCCTTCGGACTCAACGCGGTTTTCAATTTTAATTATATGTTAAACGTACCTACTCTTTTACTCGAACTGTCTTTCGATTTCTTTTTATCATTTTCTTTAACTATTGTTTCGCACTAAATTTAATTAGTATTAAAAAAAATGCGATCTAAAATAATAATGAGAGCGACCATCTTGTACGGTTGCGATTGATAAGTTAAAATCAGCAACTCGACTTTGTTTTTGCTTCTAATTCGGCTAAAGGGCGTCGTAGAAGGACAGTAAAAACACAAAAAGAAGCACGGGATAATTCTTTATCCGTTATTTGCAAAGGGGACGGTCCTCCGGTCCTTTTCGCTGAGACTAAATTAAAAATTAACAATTTTTGGCACACTTGCGTCACTCGGCCTTGTGGGATTGAATCCACCTTGGACGTTTCCAAAGATCCGTTGACGCATTCATAAAATCATAAAACAATAAACTTTACGATGAAACCCTGTCCTAAGTATTACTTTAATATTAACTCATAAATATGATTAGAGCTGCGTAATTCTTTTTGTAGTTCTAGAAAATGTTTAGAGATTTATCAAAATACAAAAATGAGAAACATAAACTTTTTAATCATATTTACATATATATATATATATATATATATATATTTAGTTAAGAATTAGCGGTGATCAACTTGTTAATTAGGGGCCATCCATAAATTACGTCACACGAATTTCAATAATTTTTTCCCACCCCCTTCCGTACCTATTTCACGTCGTCGCATTTGTGAGACCCCCTAATGTGATGTTACATACAGTAGTCCCCGCATAAGTGGTTCACTGCTTAAATTAGTCAGCCGCTTATATGGGTCAAAATTTGTAGAACCAAATCAAACTATATAAACAACATTTAAAAACCGCCGTATAAATGAATCAAGTTTTCGGATAAGTGATTCACAGAATCAGTTTTCCTTACCTACATATTGTTATGTGTCAGGTAAAATTTTAAAGATATCCTTAATTTAATTATGAAGTTTCTCTGCTTTTTACAAAGTGGTAAAAATGTTAAAATAGTTTTTGGAAGAAAATGGAGAACAAACTGAATTTCAAACCTATTAAAAAATTGAAAATATTGTATATAATAAAAATTGTAACATGCAACAAATGAAGTTCACAGATTATTTCAAATATATATAATTATTGTACAGGTATATAAATAGATTCTTTTAAACTTGAAAATTATTATTTTTTAATTATATATAGGTATATACTTATATACCTATATACTTATACACCTATATACTTATATACCTATATATAATGTACATGAAATGTACGTATTCGAAATTAATATCTATTAAATAACAGTTTTTCCGTATAAGTGGGTCGTCGCTTATATGAGACAAAATCGAATGGTCCGTCGTAAACCACTTAAGCGGCGACTACTGTATTTTGCAAATTTACATCTAAAAATAAAAAAAACAGCAGTTTCAATTTTTTTTTATTGTCATTGAAAATTTTTTTTCAATACAATCAAAATCAAATGAAATATTTTAAATAATTAATTAATAGTTGGTAATATTTTGAAATTTTTTGTTTACATTTAATTTTTGCGTTTTAGTAATTTAGATTTTTATATGTGACATCGCAAAGCTGAGGACTTCCCATTCCCCTTGTCGCACAATGTCACACTTTTCTACTCCCTCCCCTCCCCCTCCCATCCCTAAGGTGTGCCGTAATTTGTAATGGCCCCTTAGGTTTAAAATTATTTCTTATGGAATAGAAAAACATTTTAATTTAATTTGTTCATTTTTGATAATTAAATTAACCCCTTTTACATAGGTCCTTTTGGCCGACTAATGTCAAACGAAAATAATTAATTTACCCGAATAGCTTTAATTTTAAATTTTTTTGATTCAAAAACTGCTCGAAGGACTTCCGTGCTATACACGAACAGAATCCTTGAAATTTTAAGATCATTTTTGTTATTATTTTTATTTTCCAATTGTTAATTTTGATTTTTTAAAAACTTAAAACGAATAGTAATTGTAACCGAGCAATATTACACTTTTACCCCACTTGTACCGCCGTGTAATACACGACGATTTAATTAATCCCTTTAAATTAAAACATGAAACGTAGCCATTAGGAGTTTTTATCGGTAAGCAATCCCTAAATAAGTTGTTAAATTTGCATGCAAATACTTCTCTGCAGGACAGTTTTCCGATAAATTATTGTTACCTTGTTTATGAGGGGTTGTAAATCCAAAACTACCTGACGCCAATTTTTGTCTATTTAACTGAAACTGACCAGCTTTGCTAAGAAGGTCACTAAACTCAAAGTCGAAATGCATCAAGAATGTTATTCTATCATATTTCTACGTAATATTTAAAAAATAAATACACGTGATTTATAATAAAAATTAGAAATCTACGTTTTTATTGGACAAAATTATAAATTTATTGTTTCTTAAATTGTATGATCGACTGTGGACTGCAATTAAGAAACATTCTCAGGTAGGTAAGGAGCGTGTCTAAAAAAACGTGTCGTTCGCACTTCATAAATTATATTCCGATTTTAATAAAGTTTTGATAAAACTATCTCTATTTACAATTATTATAAAATTTATTAAATTTGTATCAAAAAATGCGATCTAAAATACCCTTATACGGGACGTGCATGTAACTATTGTTTGTGGTGGTTTATAAAAGACAGCCCCATCTCCCACAAAGTAATCTCTTAAGTTGAAAATTGTTTCTAATGATAAATATGAAATGTTCATTTCCACACAAAATTTTTCGAGATATAATGGGGTGCCGACTAATAAGGTATTTCGCAGAAGGTGTCTATTGATAATAAATAAGTATGAATACTTTAAGAAAGACCACAAAATATAAGACCGTTGACCCCAGAGTGCAACTTTCCCATAAGATTTGGGTTATATTTCCATGTAATGTTTAACAATAAATACATATAGAAAACCCCTTTATTTTTATTTTAAGCGTTTTGAAATAGTGTTAAAAACTCTACATTCCAATAATAATTTGCAACTTATTCTATTTAATTAAATAAAATAAGCCAATGTTATAAACTATTATTTAATGAATGTAATCAACCTAACCAAAATAGAAAATTAAAAAAAGGAATAAATGGAATGTTGTTTAAAAAAATTATAACGTTTTGGAATGTTATTGGGAATTTTTGTAAAATATTCTAAAGTAATGAAAATAATGATATAAAAGATGGCATCTACAAATAAACTTCTTCCTATTTCAAATAATTAAAAAAATGTGGATAGGTACGAATCCGAATGGGTACGTAGTTAGAAAATAGAATGCATTTCCAATAACGTTAAAAATAATTTTTAAAATTAACAAAGAGTAGATACCTAAAGCTTTAGCAACGGTAAATAAGGGTGACAAAAGGTCTACGCACAACGACTTGTTATTCAAATTCGTCATAAGCGTGCTTATAATTTTCTCATCAGAAAAATCAATTTTATCATTTTACTTACATATAACTACGTTCTCTTGTAGTCGAAGTACTTTTGGATCACTTTTTCTCATTTCCTTTAACGATTGTTTAGTGTTAAATTTAATTCGTATAAAAAAAAATGCGAGTTAAAATACCCCTTATACGGAAACGGCATAAGAGAGCAACCATCTTGTACAGCGTATTCGGAAGAATCTTTCGAGAATGTATACAAAACTGGACGTTCGTTAATTTTTTTAAAAAGAACCGTAAGAGATATCGACGTCGGTTTTGCGCCATTAGACGCGTCCTGAATGGACGCTTCTAAAGCACTATTAGACCGAAACGCTATCTCTTATCGTACGGCTCTAAGGCGCTTTCGAATGTGAATTTTTTACGTAAAAGTTGGCGTCGTTTTTGCTAAAAAATGCGCTACCGACGTAATTCAAAGCGTCGCGATAACGGGAATTTTGGTATCGAATTCGAAATCTTAAGCGCTTTTCGGGACGACAAAGCAAAAGTCTATAAGGGCACGCGTTCAAAAGTTAGGGGCGATTTTTATTTTCCAAAAAAAATTTCTCAGAATTTTTGCGCTCCTGTGGAGGCGCCGGGGACGCTCCGACGTCGTTTTGACATGCAGGACTCTTGTTGGGCAGACATCAGATTGAAGTCCATTGGGGGTCTCGTCGCTCCCGGACGTTTCCCAGGACCCGTTATAGGGCTGCAAAGGACGATTTTTTGTGGGCACAACGCCCCGACGGAGTAAAAAAATCGTAGTTTCGGAACGAATGGGAGTATCGAAACGCGGTTTTCGGTATCGGAAAGGCCATGAAAGCGCGCAAATTTTGTTATCGGAATGCGAGGCCCTATTTCGCGAAACGGCGCCGCTACGCCCTCCAAAGCAAACGCTCGAAAATGCAACTCGAGAAAAGGGCCGTAGTTCAAAATTTTCCAACAAGACCACCCCTTTTTTTTGTTTTTAATCGATAGCCCGTTTAATTTGAAAGGTACCTCCTCGCTTGTTGAAAGTAGGTCGTCGCTTTAGTTTTCGAGAAAATCGAAAGAGAAGGCGCAAAAATGCGATTTCGAAAATCGTTTTTTGCCAAAAAGGCCGATTTAAAGAATACCGTGGGCATAGGGGACGCCGCCAAAAGGCGTCGATCAGTTTTCCAAAACTTTTCAGAAAATTTGAAAAAAATCCTTAGCGGCGTTTTCGAATTATCGGGAAAAGACAGGTTTACGAAGCTTGTTTTTTTAGAGGTTTAAACTAGAAGTTTGCCGCTTCGCGGCTAACTTCTAGGCAAAATCGCATTCGCGATTTTGCTAAACGCTATCGCGTTTAAGGCCTACGGCTCCTAGAAATATTCAAAATATGTCGGTATTTTTTTGAAAAACGCTGTCGCGTTTAAGACCTTCGGCTTCTAGTAAAATTCAAAATTTGTCAGAATTGCTTGACATTTTGATTTTTCTTAAAGTCCGGTACTTCTAAGCAAAATGACTGTGCGATTTTGCAGCATTTTTGTTACTACCAATTTGTTGTTATTCAATGTGAACTTGTTTACCGCTTTTGATAAATGCTATCGCGTTTAAGACTTTCCGCTTCTAGTAAAATTCAAAATCTGTCAGTGTAAGTTGACATTTTGATTTTTATAAAAGTCCGGTACTTCTAGGCAAAATGGCTTTGCGATTTTGCTGCATTTTTATTGTTAACATCGATTCATTGTTATCCAATGTGACTTGTTTGCCGCTCAGCGGCTAACTGTTGGGCAAAATCGCTTCGCGATTTTGCAGCATTTTTGTTAGTACCGATTTATTGTTATTCAATGCAAACTTGTTTGCCGATTCGCGGCTATTTTCTGGGCAAAATCGCTTCGCGATTTTGCTGCATTTTTATTGGTACCAATTTATTGTCATTTAATATGAACTTGTTTGCCGCTTCGCGGCTAACTTCTACGCAAAATCGCATTGCGATTTTGTTGCATTTTTCGCTTCACTTACGCGTCTCGTAACAAAATTTTAAAATTTTTTAAAATTCTAATTAATATTATTTTTATTAATACTACAGGGCAATTTATTTAGTTTTACTCTCAATATCCAATCAACTTTTGCAAAATATTTTATCAAATGAGGAAATTGAAATAGATTAAAACCTCTTTTTTCAATTAACGCAATAACATAATTTTTTAATTAAAAGAATATATCTATCATATACATATATAAAAATATAATGAATTAAAATAAACAAAGGTAAGCTATTTTAAAATATAAGTAATAACACAGTTTTTTGAACATAAAATTAAGGTAACGAATTACCCCTTGTTAAAAATTATAACATTATTCATGGGCGTACAGAAATATTTTGACTATAATCCGATTTTAGTTTGATTAAAATACATTGAGTGTTTTTCAAAATCTGAGCCTTTAAAGTGAGGTGACAATACTTTTTACTTGGATAGTAGATAGCCGTAATCAGCTGCAAATACAGCATAAACATTTTTGTTTATTATTACCTCTAAAATACTTTTTTTCCTAAACTGGTTTCGATGACCAGCAGATGAGCGTTACGAATTGGGAGATTTTAGCCGACCCTACATTGTAAATATCAGCTTCTCGAACGTCCCTTCATTTGAGCGTTTAAAAAGAAAGAAATTTAGTTTGTGATCTTAGTACAGTTTGTTTTTTCGATGGGTTAGTTTATGTAAATACCTCTCTAAAATTCGTTGTTAATTTTGTTATGTGGAAGTGTTGTTTGCTTCTTCAGTCAGTTATTTTGTACTACTATAAAAAATAAAATTGAGTATGTCTGAGATAAGACATGAGAACCATTAAAAATGTTGTATTTCGCTAAATAAAATATTTTATTTCGTAGCGTAAAAAGTTCGTTTTTAAAAGTGTTACAGAAGTGGTCACCTTGCCTTCCTCGCATACGAGTGTTAAGGTTTCAAAAGCCGCTCTGTTTACGCAAATCTGCCCGTTTATCTCTTAACTTCGGAAATATTAGTAATCAAAAATTACCGAAAAACGCCCGCCTTTTAAAATTTTTGCAAAGCTCCCGGTGTTTTGCGTGTTTCAAAAATTCATATTTCCAACCCATAATGCCTTAAATTCGAATTTAAACATCTTTTTTGTTTCATAACGGTTAAAGACGGTAAGAAACAATACCTTCATTAAGAAAAACGTCTGTTCAAGAAGAAAACCTCTTGTTAGTCATTATTGGAGAGTATTTTCAATACATAATTTAAAAGGAATAAATAATTATTTGTAGTGATAGTAAAAAATGTAAATCGACGTCTTAAAATTGCAAGTAGGCGATCCAAGGCGCTAATTTAAATAAATATGTACGAAACTGCAAAAATTAATGATTAATGCACTTTGTAATCAAATTTGTTAAAAGTAATTTATAAAAATTTGATATTTAGTAACGTTTTCTAGTAAGTATTCTAATAGTTTAATATTAAAAACCGCATAAATAAATTGCTTTGTATAATTATAATATAATTAATTTCATTCATTTGGCAGTTCAACGTCAAATTTAATAAACGCAGGGACGATCCGTCAATTCCTTTAAAATCGACTATCTCGAGAACCTCTGAACCGACTTATAAAAACTCTTTTTTATCTCTGTCTGTAAGACCTGATGACACTTTTGTACGCTTTATGTTGGGGTGTATCTTCCACCCCCAAACATGTCTGCCGCGTTAAACATACCTCTATGTTAGGAATTCCGCCCAATTTTTTAGGGAGTCCTGAGGGTCGAACCTCTAAACGAAAAATTTTGCAAAATGAACAGTAAGAACCGCTCTTCTTCGGGCTTTCCAGCAAATATAAATTTAACTCCTTTTGAAAATGCCAAGTCTTAGAAATGACGATGGGAAGAATTAATGAAATGTGTTGCTTTTCGTGGAGTTCTCCCAAGGTTGTTTCGTAACGTAATAACGGTCGCCTTTAAAGGTGTCAGAATATTTGTGGCGCCGGAGCCCTAAGCAGCCCGGTGTCCTCAAAGATGAATATTGTCATTTCGAAAGACCGCTCTTTCTATCTGCGCAAACCCCACATTTCTATTGTTATTAGTTTTGGAGATATTAGCAATCAAAGGTACATCAAAATGATTAATTATAATAAATTTCCTTCTGTCAGATAAAACGTCAAATTTTCAAAACTCTTGCGCAAGCCGTCAATTTTTTCTTATTAATCTAATATCTCGAAAACCGCTGAAGCGATTTACAAAAACTTTTTTTTACGTGAATCTACAACACCTGATGACACTTTCGTTCGCTTTATGTTGGGGTCTATCTGCAACCCCTAAACCGGTATGCTGCTTCAAAGCTACCCCTGTTTTCGCGTTTCCGCTAAAACCTTTTAGGGCTCCTGAGCAGCGAATGTTCGGAGGAATGTTTTTTTAAAAAATACAGTAAGGAGCGCTATCTTTTTGGCTTTCGAACGAATATACATTTAACCCCTTTTGGAATTTTGAACTCTAAGATATGACGATGGGGACAATTAAAAATGTTGCATTGTTTACTGCACCCGTTTTCATGTAATTACATTTTAACATTTTTGCGCACACATAGAGCCTTTCTGGAAAATGTTTAAAAAAAAACAAAATAAGGGTCAAATAGAGGAAATTCGCGAGGACTCGCCCTTTTTTTTAAATTTTTAATTGGACCACGGGAAATGGTCAAAAATGGCATTTTAAAAAAAAGGGGGGTGAAATTTCTTGCGCAGAACCGGTTCTTTGGAGGCGGATATCTCGGCCCCCGATAGAGTAATCGCGGCGCACAAAAAACGAAAACGTGTGCCTTTAATGTGGCTACGACATATCCAAAATTCAGCCCTCTACCTCCTTCTCCCTCTCCTCCAGAACGATCCGCGCAAGGAAAATCGAAATAACTAAAAATTATGCCCCCCTAAGCCCCCCTCGAACCCCTTTCAATCCTAATCTTTTGTAATTTGCCACCTTCGTACCAAAAATAAAAATATAAATATAATAATAATAAATATAATAACTACATTGTATAATTATAATGAATTGAAGATTTATACATTATTTAAAATAATTTCATTTAAAAAATACGAAATATTTTAGGCCCATGATCGTCTTCAAGAATTGGAGAGTGAATCTCTTACAAAATTTGCAGAATTAGAGACTGAATTAGCTAAAGTAAGACAAGAAAAAGACGAACTTTTAGAAACACGAAAACAAGTTGACGAAGAAGTATCAACATTACGAAGGGTTGTCCAACACCACGAACAAGAATCTAAGAATCGTCAATCTCTTTTGGAATCAAAAAATTTACAGTTAGAATCTATTACTAAAACTCTTCCCAAAGGAGCGGCAAGTATGTTTTTATTGTAATTGACCATAAGTGTTTTTCTAAATTTTTTTTCTTCCATAGTTGCTGGTTTAGCGGAAATCTTACAAATGACTCCTTCGGGTTCGTCATCTGCAGAATCAACTGAATCAAATACACCTGTGATAGCAGCACCTGCGCCTGCACCTCCTCCTCCGCCGCCATGTCCACCACCGCCACCGCAAAGGGTTTCCTCTGTACCCGTGCCACCACCACCAGCTGGCTTGCTTCAAGCACCAGATGGAGCACTGACAATTAAACGGAAAGTGCAAACAAATAATAAATTACCTACCGTAAATTGGATACCCCTTAAACCAAATCAAGTGCGCGGAACAATATTTAATGAATTAGACGATGATAAGTTGCATAGTTGTATAGATTTTGAAGAAAGATTTAAAATAGGTAGTATTGGTATGTTAAACAACAGCTCAACAGAAATAGACGGTTTATCTACATTTCCCAGTAAACGGTTTAAAAAACCTGAAAACGTTACTTTGTTGGAACATACAAGATTACGAAATATTGGTAAGACATTTGCATTGAACGACAAAAGGTTGTTACTAATTTATCTTTGATGGTTTTATTGCAGCAATTTCACGGAGAAAATTGGATATGCCAGTAGATAAAGTGATTAATGCTATAAATTCATTAGACTTAAAACAATTATCTTTAGAAAATGTAGAATTATTACAAAGAATGGTTCCTACAGAACAAGAATGCAAAGCATATAGAGAATATGTCAATGAAAAGAAAAGTGTTAATATTTTAACGGAAGAAGATAAGTTCCTAATGAATTTAACTAAAGTAGAACGAATATCTGCAAAATTATCAATTATGAGCTATATAGGAAACTTCTACGATAATATACATTTAATAGCACCAGTAAGTTTTATTTATTGACTAATTAAAACAACAATTATATTGATTAAATTTGTAGCAAATACATGCTGTAATCTCAGGATCAAATTCTGTGAAGAATTCTAAAAAATTACGATCTGTATTAGAAATAATACTAGCATTTGGTAATTATTTAAATAGCAGTCGGAGAGGTCCTGCCTATGGTTTTAAACTGCAGTCTTTAGAATCTTTACTAGATATTAAATCTACAGACAAACGTATGTGCCTACTTCATTATATAGTTGCAACTATAAGACATAATTTTCCCGAATTAGTTACTTTTGAATCTGAACTTTTACATATTGAAAAAGCTTCTGTTGGTAAGTTGATATGTTCTCAAAACATGAATCGCATAAAATTTTTTTTTTATTCTACAGTTTCGTTAGAAAATATAGTAACGGATGTACAAGAATTAGAAAAAGGCATGGAAACAGTTCGTAAAGACGCTGATATTCGTGGTAAAGGTGCACATAGTGTTGTACTTCGGGATTTCTTAGCTAATTCTGAAGACAAATTAAGAAGACTCAAAGGCGATACTAAAATTGCACAAGAGTCTTTTAGAGAGTGTGTGGAATATTTTGCTGAGTCCTCTCGTACTACCGACGCAAATACATTCTTTTCCCTGCTTGTCCGTTTTGCAAAGGCTTTTAAGGTTAAATCATATACTCTTGTATATATATTGTATTATATATTATTACATATTGCTGTAGGTTGCAGATCAAGAAAACGAGCAGAGAAGAAGATTAGAATTAGCTGCTCAAAATTCAAATAAAATAAATGAAGAAGTTGTAAAGCGAAATAAAATTAATCAAAAGAAACAGCAGGTATGGTTATGATAAAAATTTTATTAAAGTTTTTGATATAATTCTGATTAGTTTTCAACTTTATTGCAATTAAGTTACATATACGTTGTTTTACAGGGTGTTTACGAATAGTTGTCAGAGCCGGAAATGGGTGGTGGAGGGGATTTTTTGAAACACTTTCTATTTGGTAATATTTTTAAATTCATTAATTTGACAAAGTTATAGCAAAATCAAAATTGAGACCATATTTTGAGAACCGCAGGTTTTTTGAGCTATGACAACGTTAATTTGGCTAATTAAGAAACATATCCGACGGCCTCAAACGATAAAAGAATTCATGTTATTATACACACATAAAATGAATTGCTCATAAATTATTTTTATTTTTAAAACAAACGTGCCTGAGTTCAAATATCGAGTTTCACTCTTTATCAGCTTTACAACTTCTTTCCTTTTTAAAAAGAGACTTCCGATTCTTTTGTTAATCATTGTAAAACACGACTTATGAAAGTAAGTGTTGTAAAAATTAGACAATTTGGGGGTGGTTTTCGTCACAAGACAACTTTCTAAACTGTATTAAATTTTATTATCATAATCACCTTATAATAAAAACATTTTGTGTATTCATTTAAAAAAAAATTCTTAATGGAAACTTGAATAAAAACCAACGCATCAAAAAATACATTTTAAATCAGTGTAAAAAATAACTAAATTCAAGTTCAAGAATAATAGAGGACAAATATGCTTATAATATAAATGCAGTAATAAACAAAACAACGATGATCTAAGAAACGTGCCATTATAAATCGCTGATTTCAAATTTTTAATCTTATATCGGTCGCATTCACTAGAAGTAGCTTGCTTCCACCCTTGAAGGTCAATTATATGTCGTATTGAAAAGATACCTAGTTAAAATGTTCATAATTTGCATAAGTCTGAAAAGAAAAGTGTTTTAAGGTGTAATCAAAACTTAAATAAAAATATAATTTCAAATCCTAAAAAAAATTAATACTGTACTAACAAAACGTATTCAACGTACTTGTTGTGATAAAGACTGTTAACATGTCTAAATTCTAATTAAACCTATATTCTTGACCTAGATCAATATTAAATCGTATAAGAAACAAATTTAAGTTCAAGTTCAACAATCCTATTCTTAAATAATAAATAAAACAGTTAATCCATTAGTTTGTGAGATATAAAGCAAAATATTAAACAATGACTTCATTCGAATCGAATGGAATGTAACATAAAACGTATCATAAAGAAAACAATAATATGAACCCCAATGACTTGTTAATAAGTAGCTGATAAGTGGTTTCTAGACCTAATAAATGAAAGTACGTTTTTAACAATAATGCTGATTTTGAATTTTTAATAACAGGAATACGTTGGGAGGTACATTTTAATAGAACGCTTTCCACTCTCTAATAAAATGTATTTCTTCGCAAACTTTATTTAAGGACATATTTAATATTTGATACTTTAATGATGCCGCTCACAAAAGAGTACCACTAGGGTAGTATGCGCCGTTTGGACCTCGGTATAAAACGGCCTTCATTTGAATTCCATACGTACTGTTAAAAGTAATATTATTTTTTGTGTATTAATAACGTTGTACGATAAAACTTGTACACGTAAAAATTTGATTGTTACTTATGTCGGCAACGTGTTTAATGATCTGATTTGTGAACTTCATTAGTATTACATTTTGATAAATGAAAGTATTAAAAAATACGGTACAGGCAAAACGTATTCAACGTACTTGTTGTAATAATGACTATTAACATGTCCAAATATTTTTGACCTAGCTCAATATTAAATCGTATAAGGAACAAATCTAAGGTCAAGTTCAATAATCCTATTCTTAAAAAATAAATAAAACAGCCCATTAGTTTGCCCGATATAAAACCGAAATATTAAACAATGACTTCATACATGTAAGATGATACTAACGATATCCTGTGTTTTTATTTTATTTAATAGGCGCGACAAACTTTGATTATGTGTTCGCTTTTTTTATATTTGCATGATAAGGACAACATTAGAAAAGGGGGACTACGAGAATATTTTATAATCGTTGTATTAATAAAGCGATATTTGCTACACACGTTTTTTAAATCAGCAAATCTTACGCTCTTTTCTGAATAACATTTATAGGTATTTGACTCCGTAACTCAATTAAAATTTGTGCATACGAATTTTAACCCTTTCTTCTTCAGAGCCGTGTCTTTAGCCGGGCGTAGGCTATTTCCCCGCTTGTCTCTTTTGTCGTGTGTCGTAGTGTATTTCAAAGACACAAAAGTTGTTATTGGGGAAATTTTCCTGGGGAAGTTTTACCCTTGTTGGTTACTTCCTGCCTTGTAAGGGAGACAGGTGTAAAGTTATAGCGTGGTTTTAAACCCAGGTCGCTAGCGCATTAGTTCACATACCAAACTTTTGGGCCACGCCGCTTTCTTTAGCCCTTTTTTTGTAGATGAATTATTACTTATTTAAATGTAAGTGGTAAAAAATACGGTAGGTTAGTTCGTCTTTCATTTGTAATCAAAATTATAGGTTGAAATGAAGTTCAAGGATAAATTTCCGAGCAGAAGTTTATCTTTATAATAAAAGGTTATCGAACAATAAATAAAACCTGCAAGATTAAAGAACGTGGGCGATCTTTATAATTTTAAAAGTTTCAATTACCCTTGTTTTATAAATAGGAAAAAGCTAGTGGTTCCAAAACAGTTTTTGGGAAAAAAATTGAATTTTTTCAATTTCTCCATACTAGATCGATTTGATGTGTTTCTTTCAAAAATGTCTTTTATTAATTGTCCCCAACCACCCCTTTTCGGCTCTGATATATCTTCGGAAACACCCTGTATACAGGAAGCTGTAATCAACGAACTTAAACATAAAACCCGAATGGTGCAAGAGAAAAAATTATTACAACAAGATGAGGTTTATAATGGAGCATTAGAAGATATATTATTGGGTTTAAAAAGTGAACCATATAGACGAGCTGATGCTGTTCGAAGAAGTCAGAGACGTCGTATTGACAATAATAGGCTATCTAACAAGGGACCCTTTTTAGTGGTCCGTGGCTTTACGCAATGAGACCCACATCATTCGATAGGGCATCAAAACCTACTCTAGAAACCGTTTTCAAATTTTGCGAAATGATTCGTGTTACGACAAGACAAGCTCCAGAAGTTTGTGTTAATCTGTCAAAACTGGTTTTTCCTATTATACACGCCGAAATGTAATTTATATAACATAGTACGGTGGTCGAATGGAGAGCGCGCTCGCTCTACAATCTTTTGCATTTTGTTGCCCCGAGTTCGAATTCTCTAGGCGGCAAAGAGATTTTTGCAATTTTTTTTGGAGGAGAATTGTTTATTTTCGTTTATACAATGATTAGATGTGTTTTTCGACGAAAAATAGGTATAAACAGCACAAAATCACCGGAAAATATGTAAACTAAATTAAATTTTTTTTAATAAATTTATATGTTATTCCGTTAACAGGGTTGTATTACCAATAAGTACGCATACTGTCAAAATTATTTGCAGTGTGTGGACGAAGTGGTTTACTATTCTATTATTGTTGTGATTAATTCAGTATTGTAAAAACAATCTTTTTGAAGACTACTTTGACCAGTGTTTTTTTAAGAACAACAATATGTTATTATGTTATTTATAAAATTATAACTTAAAAGTTAAATTAAAAGCATGAAGTAAATTGTAAGGATCAAAATCTTTATTTATTAGCATGTGTGGTCGACGACAACAAAGTGTCGAAAGCAAAGCCGGTGTTGACAATAAGAGCATAAGCCAAAAGAATACTCTTGACATCCAGATTCTTGGCATAGGGATCCGTCAAATTGGGGATAACACACTTGAACCGGCGTCTGGTAGGAAGAAATCGCTTCATTGGAGTAGCCACTCTTCTTCCAGGCATTGCGGATGAAGTCAATAAATCTCACGTTGGAGAAATGGTAGTGTGTCACGGAGTGTATCCTCAACATGTTCTCCCTTCTGTGGACAGGGAAGTTGATCTGGAAGAGCTTTACATAGTCCGCAATCTTTCTCTCGAACGTCTTCATATAGCGGAAATATCCAACATCCAGAGGCTGTCCCATTCCAGTTGTACCAGGCGGTATGTTCATGATTTTCACAAGAAATCCAGAAGGCACTTCGCTTTGGAGGGCAGCATGATCTTTAAAGGAAGACCAGCCGTCCAAAATCACAAGATTCCAAGTATTTCGCTTTAAGTGAGGCACA
This sequence comes from Sinopyrophorus schimmeli, assembly GCA_036325965.1. NCBI lineage: Eukaryota > Metazoa > Arthropoda > Insecta > Coleoptera > Elateridae > Sinopyrophorus > Sinopyrophorus schimmeli. Next base: position 456,054 of record JARFIZ010000086.1, on the reverse strand, counting down.
ACACAACTCCGAAACCAATCTAACATCAGGTTCTTCGTCATCATGTGACTGGTGTGTGCTCGAACCAGAAGGTTTCCATATTTTCCAGGAACAAAGGAATGAGGAAGACGGCCATCTTTTTCTTGTAGCACCACGTAGAGATTATTATCCACGGAACCGTCCATATAAATTTTTGGCATAACGGTACAGCTGTGCGTTGTAGCCGCCACGTTTTCCACCACTCGTATAACGCTTTTTTCTCCTTTGACTGCCAGAGATCGTGCACTATTCATTTCTTTTAGGAACCCAGATTGATCTGCGTTAAAGACTGCTTCCAATTCAATATCATTTTGGTCTATAAACTTCCTCACTTCGTCTGTAAATGCAGAAATGTCCTTCTCCAGCTGGTCCTTCTTGGTGAAGTTGATGCGGGACACATATTTTGTGACTTTTCTGCTCACAATAGAGTGGTTCTTTTTGAATTTAAGAATCCACGATGAAGAGGCTTTAAATCCAGCAGCATATCCTTTCTCGAAATTAATCATTATGGCGGCACGTTGGAGATCATCGTCGTGTATAGCAATCCCTTCCGTCATCTTGGCCAGGAGCCACTCAAACAGATCACAATCTAGTGCCTTCAGGGCAGATTTGCGATGGAGTAGGGGGAAAGTGGCATGAAACAGCCAGTTTTAAAAAAAGGGATAAATAATATAGGACATAAATAAATCAATTTTTTTTTTAAATCTGTAATTGTTCATGCATTTATGTACGTAATGTCATAAAACATTTTTCAAAATTAACGATATTTTTCGACTTCTAATCATTTATAAAAAAAATAAAATTTGGCTTTTTCATAACCTATAGGTATTGAAACAGCCAACCCAATTTTTGAAAAAGCCATGTTCTTATTACAAGATTAAAACTGCACATTAACGAAGATATTATTTAATAATAAACTTAAGCTATAATTTTAGATCTTATATAATTATAAAACGTTTTAAATAACGCAAACTCTCAATAAAATATTTACTTACATAAATCTAAGAAACTGTCAAAAAATTTGACGTTTGAGATCAATCATTGCAAAAACTTAAAAACGTTTTTAGCAAAAATAATGCAATTTCCCTTTTATGCCACAGGATTTATATGCCCAACCATTACAATTTTGCATCGGTACAACTCTTGATTGCTGTTACTACAATTATTATTGCATTTTATGGAATTAAAAGGTGGCTGTTTCATTACACTGCAGTCCGGCTGTTTCAAAACATATTCTCTCAAGAAACAAAATCTCGAAAATTACTATGAAATCAAATATTAGTCTACAAAATATATACGTTATTAGAAGGCCTAATATATCTATAAAATTATAGTGTAATCATATTATTATTAGTTTTGTACGTATAGGCGTTAGAAAACAAATAAACTGAACTCAAAACCTTACTTTTTGACGACAAAATCTTAAATACGTCGTATCGGCGCCGTTTATTGACGGTGAACGGTCAAATTTTTGTGGGGGATATCTGGCTAGTGTTGCTATCTTACAATAATAATACATAAACGATTCGTATGAAAACTACCGCGTAATTGATAATGGCTGTTTCAAAACTTGGCTGTTTCATGCCACTTTCCCCCTACAGCTGGGAGTCCCTCAAGCTCAAACTTTCGAAGAATCTTTAGGTCTTTCTCTACACGGATAAAACGGAATTTGTTGTTCATGCAAGAAAGTTGGCGAAATCCTTTTTCTGCACTTCGATAGAACTCGAGAGCTGCAGCAACTTTATCTGGGTATATGGTGCTGTGCTTTCCAGAGAAATTAACGAAGAGACCAGCAGGATAGTCTTCATGATCCTCGGCGATGTCACCATCAGGGTTCCAATCGGCGTCACCAGCGTCCACCACAACGTCCCGCTCCATATGAACAACAGAACCAGCTTTATATTCTTCCAGAAACTCCTTCAGAAACAAGTAGGCGTCCACATCCATTGGAAGAAGCGCATCAGGATCGCCTCCAGGCATATCGCGAAAGAGACGAGCAATAATGTTTTCAGCCATGATGAAGTGACGAACAATAGGATTGTTTAATTGAACAATTATTCTCAATAATACTCTATAAAATGTGTTAAAATGTAAACAGGCTTTTAATTTTGAAGTTATTCATTGTAAACGTTTTTTATAAATAACAAAATTACATACCGTTTTTCTTAAAAAATACTGGTCAAAGTAGTCTTCAAAAAGACTGTTTTTTTAAAACTGAATTAATCACGATAATAAAAGAATAAAAAAACACCTCGTCCTTACACTGCAAATAATTTTGACAGTATGCGTACTTATTGGTAATACAACCCTGTTAACGGAATAACATATAAATTTATTAAAAAAAATTTAATTTGGTTTACATATTTTCCGGTGATTTTGTGCTGTTTATACCTATTTTTCGTCGAAAAACACATCTAATCATTGTATAAACGAAAATAAACAATTCTCCTCCAAAAAAAATTGCAAAAATCTCTTTGCCGCCTAGAGAATTCGAACTCGGGGCAACAAAATGCAAAAGATTGTAGAGCGAGCGCGCTCTCCATTCGACCACCGTACTATGTTATATAAATTACATTTCGGCGTGTATAATAGGAAAAACCAGTTTTGACAGATTAACACAAACTTCTGGAGCTTGTCTTGTCGTAACACGAATCATTTCGCAAAATTTGAAAACGGTTTCTAGAGTAGGTTTTGATGCCCTATCGAATGATGTGGGTCTCATTGCGTAAAGCCACGGACCACTAAAAAGGGTCCCTTGTAAGACAATGGAAGAAATGGAATTTTAAATTTGACTGGAATGTGTTCAACAATAACGTAAACCAAAACTTTTCAGAATAAGTAAATTTTTTAAAAGAAAAACTTAAACCAAAGTTTTAAAAATACATGACAGAAAGTGACTGTTGGAGTAATTATTTTTTAGGTTGATAGATTACAATGTATAGATATTCAAAATTCGGCCAAAAATGGTAATGTTTATATAATGTATATATGAAGTAGTATAGCATAAACATGACAGATTTATATATATACATATATATTATAAAGGTAATTCTAGTGTAAAAATTTATATAATTTGACAATATCAAGTAAAATGTTTAAGCAATATAATAAGGTCAATAAGAAATATTACAATTGTGATTTCTATCTTTTTCTCGTACTATAATTGATCTTGTCAATATTAAAATGTTATACTTTTATTTAGAAAGAAATTCTTTTATTAGATATCATTCCTAGAATAACTAAAATTACTTTTCTCATAATAAATTCGTTTTGAAAAAATGTGATTAGAAAACAAAATTAGTTTTGTAGGCTTACATAAAATTTTATTTTTTGGGATTAAAAACAAAAAATTTACTGTTGCTAAGAAAATGATGTTGATAATTAGTATGTAAACAATTTTTGAAATAAAGTGTTCGTAATAAATAATTTCAAATAAATATAAAAGAATTAATAAATAATACTAACTAAATTGGTGACCCTGATAAAAATGACGGACTCACAAACGGAGGGCAAAGAAATTGCACGAGTAACAATTAAAATTCCGCCTTTTTGGAAACTTAATCCAGTCTTATGGTTTTATCAGCTGGAAGCTCAATTTGCTCTCCAAAACATTACAAAAGACGAAACCAGGTATTATCATGCTATTTCTTCAATTGATAGCGACATCTTAAATTCTGTAAGTGATATAGTCATTGATCCTGCTAAGGAAGGCAAATATGAATTATTAAAAAGCAGATTAATTAACCAGTTTGCGGATTATAAAGAAAAAAAGATAAAGAAACTATTAATCGAATTACAACTTGAGACAAAAACCATCTACTCTATATAGAGATGAAAGAAGTAGCGGCACAAAAATTAATGAGGGCATGATAAAGACATTGTGGTTGCAAAGGCTACCATCGCAGCTTCAAGCAATTCTATCCATTAGCGCAGAGGCCGTGGATAACCTTATTCTTTTAGCAGATAAGATTAATGACATTACGGAACCTTCAATATGCGGAGTTAATAAGCAAGACTCACTTTCTTCTCTACACGATAAAAATACACAACATTTGGAAAATTTAATAAAACCAATCAAAGATAATATTTCAGATATTCAGCAAGAGATATCTGAATTAAACTAAGCAAGTTAACGAATTACGTTTTTCAAGGAGTAGAAGTCGATTTTCGTCAAGAGTCCGTCGAGAGATAGATCAAATTACTGTTGGTACCATACTAAATTTGGGGAACGAGCCAGCAGGTGTGTTCAACCATGCGCTTATATAAAGAAGGAAAAACTAAGTGGTCCTCATGCTTATGCGACGGAGCCGAAGGACACACTAAGTCGTCGCTTATTTGTTACTGACAAAAATTCTGGTTTAAAATTTTTGATCGACACTGGTGCAGACATTTCAGTAATTCCATCTAGTAGGATAAAACGAGGTACACCTTCTAGCTATAATCTGTATGCTGTAAATGGTTCACCTATCAGTACGTTCGGAAATACAATTCTTAAAGTAGATCTAGGTTTAAGACGGATTTTTCAATGGTCTTTTATCATTGCCGATGTTTCTAAACCTATAATTGGGGCCGATTTTTTATCTCATTTTGGTATAGGTGTTGATTTGGCAAAGAAGTGTTTGACTGACATAAATACCTCTATTTCAGTTATAGGATCGTTTCTTCCTTGTTACATAGAGACTATTACAACAGTTAACCAACATTCTATCTACTCAACTCTTCTTAAAAAATACGCAGAAATAACTAAACCGTTAAATTTTAATATTAAAAGTTGCAGTCATGATACAATGCATCATATCTTAACTTCGGGATCTCCAACCTTTTGTACACCACTTCGGTTGCCTCCAGATAAATTAAAAATTGCAAGGAAGGAATTTGATTTCATGTTACAACAAGGAATTTGCAGACCGTCTAAAAGTAACTGGGCTAGTCCATTACACTTGGTCTCCAAAAAAACCGGTGAATGGCGCCCATGTGGCGATTATCGTCAGCTTAATGCTAAAACTACACCCGACCGTTATCCCTTACCGCATATTCAAGACTTCACATATTTTTTAAATGATTGTAAGATATTTTCAGCTATAGATCTCGCAAAAGCATATCATCAAATACCGATAGCACCTGAAGATATACCTAAAACAGCGGTAACTACACCTTTTGGGTTATTCGAATTTCCACGAATGACGTTTGGGTTGAGAAATGCAGCTCAAACGTTTCAGCGTTTTATGCACGAAGTAACTAGGGGTCTTGATTTCTGTTTCACTTATATAGATGATATTCTAGTAGCTTCTAAAAATCAAGAAGACCATTTAGAACATCTAGAGTTGCTCTTCCAGAGGTTAGAAAAACATGGTTTGACAATAAATACGGCAAAATGTTCCTTTGGTCAAACTGAACTTAAATTTTTGGGTAATTTAATTACCTTGGGGGGGAATTAAACCACTTCCGGACAGAGTAAAGGCTCTACAAGATTATAAAGTGCCTTCTAACAGATTAGAATTACGTCGATTTCTTGCAATGATTAATTTTTATCGCAGATTTATCCCTAATGCAATTGTTTCTCAACGAATTCTTTTAGAATATATTAAGGGATCTAAAAAACAAGACAAAAGGCCGTTGCTGCTATCTGATGAGGCCAAAGAAGCGTTTGACAAAGTGAAGCAAGAATTAAGTAATGCTTCGCTTTTGGCGTATCCAGTTGACTCAGCTCCTTTAGCATTGATGGTTGATGCCTCAGATTTTGCAATTGGAGGAGTATTACAACAATTAATTAAGAAGGAATGGCAACCTTTGGGATATTTTTCACTTAAATTAAACACGGCTCAACAAAGGTATAGCGCATATAATCGTGAGTTACTTGCAGCCTATGCAAGCATCAAACATTTCCGTTCAATGGTTGAAGGACGCATATTTACCCTATACACTGATCATAAACCTTTAATTTTCGCATTACAACAAAAAACGGGAAAAGGATCACCTAGGCAGGATAGACATTTAGACTTTATAAGCCAATTTACTAACGACATTCGGCATATTTCTGGGTCAAAAAATTTTGTGGCGGATACCTTTTCTCGTTTAGAAAGCATAAATTGGCCTCACGTGTTAGAGTTTGTTGAGTTAGCAGAAGAACAAAATAAGGATGAAGAGTTAAAGGAACTTATTTCTTCAAAATGTAATCTTCGACTTCAACCCATCACGATTTCTGGTTGTAGTTTTCCTCTATATTGTAGCACTATAAATGGAGTCTCGAGGCCGTTTCTTACTTTAAAATTTAGGCGCATTGTTTTTGATAAATTACATGGTCTTTCTCACCCTGGTATTAAGGCAACTGTTGACTTAATTAGAAGACGTTTTGTGTGGCCATCCATCAAAAAGGACTGCAAGCTCTGGGCAAAAACCTGTTTGGCATGTCAAAAATCTAAAGTTAGCAGACACGTTAAAAGTCAAATCGGACATTTTCAGCTCACAAATGAACGCTTTGTTCATATTCATATAGATTTAGTTGGTCCACTACCTCCATCAAACGGTTTCCGTTATTGCCTCACATGTGTCGATCGCTTCACTAGATGGCCCGAGGTAATTCCAATCGCCGATATTTCGGCAGAAACAATTGCTAAATCTTTATATGCGGGTTGGATTGCTCGTTTTGGAGTACCTTCAATTATAACGACCGATAGAGGTTCTCAGTTCGAATCATCACTATTTGCAGAATTATCTAAATTTATCGGCTCGAAGCGCTGTAGAACTACCTCGTATCATCCTCAGGCTAATGGATTAGTAGAACGTTTCCATCGTTCTTCGAAAACCGCCATCAAATGCTATTCCTCAAATAGGTGGACTGAAAGTTTACCTTCAATTCTTCTTGGATTACGTACGGTTCTTCGTGAAGACCTTGGAACATCTGCAGCTGAATTAGTGTATGGAGAGACCTTACGTCTCCCGGGTGAATTTTTTCAATTATCGCCAAATTCAGTCCATGCACCTTTTTTTTTGAATAATCTTCGGGATCATATTTCTAAATTAAAATCTTTACCCGTCACATTACACGGGACTAAAGCTGTTTTTATCCACAAGGATCTATATTCTTCAACACATGTATTTATTAGACATGATGCCATTGGTCCTCCTTTCCAAGCACCTTATGATGGGCCGTATCTTGTTTTAGAAAAAAAAGATAAATTTTTTACAGTTAATAGAAAAGGAAAAATCGAAAACATTTCCATCGATAGGTTAAAACCGGCATTTATACTAAATGAAGAAATTAAATTTAATGAACAAAGTAAAAACACTAATGATAAAACTAACAGAAGTCAAGATGAGAAGATAGAGGTATCAAAAAAACCCATTACTACGAAGTATGGAAGAACGGTGCACTTCCCAAAACGTTTAATAGCAACCGTTCTAGGGGGGAAGTAATGTAGGCTTACATAAAATTTTATTTTTTGGGATTAAAAACAAAAAATTTACTGTTGCTAAGAAAATGATGTTGATAATTAGTATGTAAACAATTTTTGAAATAAAGTGTTCGTAATAAATAATTTCAAATAAATATAAAAGAATTAATAAATAATACTAACTAAAGTTTATAAGTATATGTAATTGTTACTATTTTTTCTATAATAAAAAAACATATTTTCTCAAAATTATTACAGATTGTTTTTTCTTAAATTTAATAAAGCATGTTTATATAAATTAAATCAAACTATTCTTCTTCTTAATGTCAGCTTCTCCCTTCGAGGTTGCTGATCAGCATGGCTATTTTGACCTTTGATATAGCTGCTCGGAATAGTTCGGCCGATGTAAGACCGAACCATTGTCGCAGGTTACGTAACCAAGAGATTCTGCGACGTCCGACGTTCCTTGCATAATGAGCTGCAATATCTCATATTTAGAATTGCGGAAAATGTGGCCCAGGAATTAAATCAAACTATTAATAGTATGATTAATATTTCTACCATTTTCATTTCAAACAACTTCCAATTCTTGATTGTGGCGTGATCTATGAAATCCTTATAATACAATTGTCAAAACTACACATTATTTTTCATTGTAAAAAAAAAATTTAAATACGTTCATAAAATAATATTACAAATTAAATTTTTTTATAATATATTACTATCTTGATTTGTAGCGTTTTTCTTAAAAAATAATTAATTTAGTTGAAATTTGACAACATGGTAGATGACGTCACAATATGCTACGGAACCACCAGAAAATACAATGTAAATGGCGTATAGCTGTCAGGATCGGTCAAAAGATATTCCTAAATCTGATTTTTTTTAATGCTCTATATAGCATCATACCTAATAAAATTAATCAAAACAATTTATAAGCTTAAGCACATTTGCTGAAAATAGAATTTTCTAGAAAAGCTAACAATTTAACTACAAAAAGCTCTAAAGAAATTTACCGTAAATGACGACCCGTTTCAAGAGTTATAGAAAACTGTGTTGTGAAGTTTGTGATTAATTTCACTAGTGGATTAAAATATTCGACAATTCTGGGTAAGTTTACATTTTATTTTGCTTGCATAACGAATTATTTTCGCAGTTCAAAATTTTTTTCTGCGCTTTTATCTTCCTAACGACCCACCCAAAAACATTGTCATTCAAGGTCACGAACGTCAATGTATATAAGTTTCTGCTATTTATTTTCTACGTCACCTAATTTTAGTTTAAGTCCATTTAGAAAAATTGTAATATTAATATTTTACTCGGTAATAGTTTGCTGGATCGGTTAGAGTTCACATCGTGAGGCCGCCCTTGAATCGTATGCTCAACTATTTGACTAAGATGGCCAATTTTAGCTCGGAAACAACGAAATTAAAACTGTTATATCTTTTGATTGGAATGGTTTGGACACTTGATATTATCTAATTTACTAACCTGGAATACAAAATTAACGCCCTACATACATTTCCATACGATTCAAGGGCGGCCTCACGATGTGAACTCTAACCGGTGTACACAATTATCAACATAACCACAAAATCACCTACTAGTAAAGATAATTATGAGGTGGTTTTTTAGGAATCAGCCAGAGTATGATAATACACCAGCACCTAATAATATGTGCTGGACTTACATAGGATTAGTATAAAAATGGAAAGAAGTCGTCATGGTAAACATAATAAAGAAAAATCTAAACGAGCCTCTAAAAACGTAAATCAAGAGAACATTCAATTCATCAAGATAATGTGAATGTAGTAATTAAGACAAGTTCCAAACCTTTAGTTGAATATTCTGATGTTAGTTCTGAAGACTTATCAGGTCCTGAAGCTGGAGAAATTCAAAGTGGAGAAAGTGCTTATAGCTTTAGTGATGATTGTGAAGTAGGCAATCGTTCCATTCCAAGAAGCAATTATTATCGCCATTCGCATGTTAATCGTATTGTAGAAGAGGAGTATTATCCAGCTCGCCAAACTCAATATTCTCCTGCTCGACGTGTTCATCGATATGAGCCATCAGCTGTATCACATTCTCCTGCTTCTCCTGTAGATAGAAGAGAACGTAAGCATTCTGTATCTTCAAGATCTTCTTTGTCAAGTGAAATTAGACAACAAAGAAAATTAGATTCGTCCCCGGTGCTAGAATTTAGACAAGTTGTTACATCTCCTACGTCTTTTGCAGATTATAACAGTTTAGAACGACGAAAAAAGAAAAAGAAGGAACGTAAACATAAAAAAGATAAAAAAAAGAAAAAGAAGAAAAGGAAACATAGATCACGTAGTTCTAGCTTAGATACAATTGATTCAGGGTCTGTTACGCCGTCTCATAAAGTTGGTAAGAAGTTTTCGCCTCATATAGATCTTGATCGCAACGAACCATTATCAGATTGGGAGCAACCCGCAGTAGAAGAACCAACTGAGGAGTCTCCAATTTTTGTGGATACAATAGGTACAAATGAATGTTCGCCTGTATCGAATGACAGTCATATAGCGTCTCCAGAAATCGAGGATAAATTGAGAACGCCTAGTCCAAAACCTATAACTCCGCCTTTGAAAAGAGGAGTAAAAGATAGTGTTACTCCGAGAGAATCTCCTCATACCCCACCTTTAGTATTACCAAAATCAAATTCAAATCATAACTCTATTGATAGTATTGAAAACCAGGCTACAAAAGAGCTAAGCCCTACAGAAGTAGGCGAACCTGTTGTAGAAGTTTATGGTTTCAAACATAATTTGTCTCCTGGAAAATCGTCACCATTCCGTAATCCTAGTCCTGAATTCAGTAACTATCATCAGGGTGTGAATTTACCAACTATGTCACCAACACATAAACGACGAAAAATGGATAGAGATTCTAATCACCGAAGACATAGGAAAGAAAAGGAAATCTTTAGGGAACGAAGAAAAATATCCAGAAGTAGGAGTCCACATCGAAGAAGGTTTTCACGATCGCCTAGTTGGGGCGTAAACAATATAGCAGATCACCAAGTCGTACTAAATTTAATAAGCGATACAGATCGAGAAGCCCAAGACCTGAAAGGGGAAAGAGAGCGATATTCCAGAACACCGCCTCTTATAAGGTAAAATTGTTTCATATTTATTTTCAACTTTTTTATTCGGTTTATTTCATTTTATTTTTTGAAATGTTTCTTTTACTTGATGAATATCGGCTTGAATTTTTTGTTTATTTATTTAAACTTCAACTATAAAGTTTAATAAGATTATATAAACAAAAACAGTCTCACTTTTTGGAGTATTTATAATCAGATATTACCATGCAGATGCGCCAAGGTAAAGTTAAAATTTCAAAAAGAGAGAGTGACAATTGCATGATACATATGTACCAAATTTTAATATTTAATTCAAATAAGTAGTTTAAATAAAATAAAAGAACACAATACTTCAAGTAACAAAAGGATCGAAAAATGTACAAATCATGCATAAAAGAATGAATGAGATTAGATCTAAAGAAAGAAAATTTTATGTAGGTATATATTTGAAAATGATTATCGATAGTAGATTAAACTGTTTTAAGTACCGAGGGTACGAAAACGAATTGTTTTTTAAGCATAGTCTTGATTGCTTCTAACATTTCTATACTTGCCTACTTATTGTGTTGGTAACTGAGTACTTGCGGATTTCAATGATATATGAGCCCTACGGATGTTTATGTATTCGAAATATCAAACTCATATTATTTAATATTTGATACTTCGATGGCCGTTCAGTCAAAACAATATATCGGTTGGTATTAGTTGTGTAGATTTTATTTGCCATCGATTGAATAATGTAAATACAAATTTTACTTTTTTACTATAGCATTAAAAAAAATCATTGCAAGATGTTAAAATGAAATATGTTGTATGTACCATGCTAAAATTAAATTAATTTTTTTTTTACTTTTAAACTAGAAGTTTGCCGCTTCGCGGCTAACTTCTAGGCAAAATCGCATTCGCGATTTTGCTAAACGCTATCGCGTTTAAGGCCTTCGGCTCCTAGAAAAATTCAAAATTTGTCGGTATTCTTTGATAAACGCTATCGCGTTTAACACCTTCGGCTTCTAGTAAAATTCAAAATCTGTCACTGTTTGTTGACATTTTGATTCTTCGTAAAGTCCGGTACTTTTAGGCAAAATCGCTTTGCGATTTTGCTGCATTTTTATTGTTAGCATCGATTCATTTTCATTCAATGTGAACTTGTTTGCCGCTCCGCGGCTAACTTCTGGGCAAAATCGTTTCGCGATTTTGCAGCATTTTTGTTAGTACCAATTTATTGTTATTCAATGTGAACTTGTTTGCCGCTTCGCGGCTATCTTCTGAGCACAATCGCTTCGCGATTTTGCTGCATTTTTGTTAGTACCGATTTATTGTCATTTAATGTAAACTTGTTTGCCGCTTCGCGACTAACTTCTAGGCAAAATCGTATTGCGATTTTGTTGCATTTTTCGCTTCACTTACGCGTCTTGTAACATAATTTTAATTTTTAAAATTCTAATTAATATTATTTTTATTAATAATACTACGGAACAATTTATTGGGTTTTATCTCTCAATATCCAATCAACTCTTGCAAAATATTTTATCAAATGAGGAAATTAAAATAGAATAAAACCAATTTTATAACTCTTTTTTCAATTAACGCAATAACATAATTTTTAATTAAAAGAATATATCTATCATATACATATATAAAAATATAATTAATTAAAATGAACAAAGGTAAGCATTTTTAAAACATAAGTAATAACACAGTTTTTGAACATAAAATTAAGGTAACGAATTACCCCTTGTTAAAAATTATAACATTATTTATGGGCGTACAGAAATATTTTGACTATAATCCGATTTTAGTTTGATTAAAATACATCGAGTGTTTTCAAAATCTGAGCCTGCAAAGTGAGGTGACAATACTTTTTACTTCGATAGTAGATAGCCGTAATCAGCTGCAAATACAGCATATACATTTTTGTTTATTATTACCTCTAAAATACTTTTTTTTTCTAAACTGGTTTCGATGACCAGCCGATGAGCGTTACGAATTGGGAGATTTTAGCCGACCCTACATCGTAAATATCAGCTTCTCGAACGTCCCTTAATTTGAGCGTTTAAAAAGAAAGAAATTTAGTTTGTGATCTTAGTACAGTTTGTTTTTTCGATGGGTTAGTTTATTTAAATACCTCTCTAAAATTCGTTGTTAATTTTGTTATGTGGAAGTGTTGTTTGCTTCTTCAGTCAGTTATTTTGTACTACTATAAAAAAGAAAATTGAGCATGTCTGAGATAAGACATGAGAACCATTAAAAATGTTGTATTTCGCTAAATAAAATATTTTATTTCGTAGCGTAAAAAGTTCGTTTTTAAAAGTGTTACAGAATTGGTCGCCTTGGCTTCCTCGCATACGAGTTTGAAGGTTTCAAAAGCCGCTCTGTTTACGCAAATCCGCCCGTTAATCTCTTAATTTCGGAAATATTAGCAACCAAAAATTACCGAAAAAAGCCCGCCTTTTAAGATTTTTGCAAAGCTCCCGGTGTTTTGCGCCTTTCAAAATTTCATATTTCCAACCCATAATGCTTTGAATTCGAATTTAAACATTTTTTTTTTGTTTCATAACGGTTAAAGACGGGAAGAAACAATACCTTCATTAAGAAAAACGTCTGGCCAAGAAGAAAACCTCTTGTTACTCATTATTGGGGAGTATTTTCAATACATAATTTAAAGGGAATAAATAATTTGTAGCCATAGTAATAAATATAAATAGACGTTTTAAAATTGCAAGTAGGCGATCGAAGGCACTAATTTAAATAAATATGTACGAAACTGCAAAAATTAATGATTAATCCATTTTATAATCCTTGTAATCAAATTAGTTAAAACTAATGTACAAAAATTTGATATTTAGTAACGTTTTCTAGTAAGTATTCTAATAGTTTAATATTAAAAACCGCATAAATAAATTGCTTTGTATAATTATAATTAATTTGGGAGGGCAACGTCAAATTTCGATAATTTCATAAACTCGGGGGCGATCCGTCAATTCCTTTAAAATCTAATATCTCGAGAACCCCTTAACCGATTTACAAAAACTTTTTTTTACATGAATCTGGAAGATCTCATGACACTTTCGTTCGCTTTATGTTGGGGTCTATCTTCAACCCCTAAGCCGGTATGCTGCATCAAACATACCCCTATTTCAGAAATTCCGCTTAATTATTTACAGGGTCCTGAAAGCCAAACGTCCAAAAAAAAATTTTTTTTTAAACTAACAGTAAGTAGCGCTCTTCTTTGGGCTTTCCATCGAATATAAATTTAACCCCTTTTAAAAATTCCCAGTCTTAGATATGACGATGGGAAGAATTAGAAATGTTGTATTTGGTGAATTAAGATGATGTTTTCCGTAGCGTAAATATGATCGCGTTTAAAGGTGTTGGTAAAAAAATCGAGGCGGAGCCCTACGCCGCCCTAATGTCTTCAAAGATGACTATTAGCATCTCAAAAGACCGCTCTTTCTACCTGCGCAAACCCCAATCTTCTATCGTTATTAGTTTCGGAGATATTAGCAATCAAAAAACACCAAAAAAAGGCCGTTTTTTAAGATTTTTTTGCGGAGCCCCCGGGGCTCTGCCCCATTCAAAAGTTAACTTTTCCTACGTAAAATAACGCGTTCTATTCGAATTTAAATATTTTAGACCGCTTGCGGCTAGCGTTTTCGAGTAATTGGAATTTGAAATTTTTGCGCACGGCTAGGGCCTTCCAGGGCCGTATTCTTAAAAAACAAATATTAGGGTCGGATAGGGCAGCATTTGATTGGGGGTCCCCATGCATGGCATTTTTTGAATTGGAGTACGAGAAATGGGCGAAAATCGCATTTGAAAAAAAGAGGGGGTAAAATTTCTTGCGCAGAAACGGTTCTTTGGAGGCGGATATCTCGGCCCCCCATAGAGATATCGCGGCGCACAAAAAACGAAAACGTGTGCCTTTAATGGGGCTATCACATATTTAAAATTCAGCCCTCTACCTCCTTCCCCCTCTCCTCCAGAACGATTCGCGCAAGAAAAATCAAAATAACTAAAAATAGTGCCCCCCTAAGCCCCTCGAACCCCTTTCAATCCTAATCTTTTGTAATTTGCCTCCTTCGTACCAAATTTGAATGGTCTAGGTCCACGCCATCATAGTAAACTCGAAAAAGTGGCTTATTTTTTTATAAGTATATAACTAGAAGTTTGCCGCTTCGCGGCTAACTTCTAGGCAAAATCGCATTCGCGATTTTGCTAAACGCTATCGCGTTTAAGGCCTTCGGCTCCTAGAAAAATTCAAAATATGTCGGTATTTTTTTGATAAACGCTGTCGCGTTTAAGACCTTTGGTTTCTAGTAAAATTCAAAAATTTGTCAGACTTTTTTGACATTTTGATTTTTCTTAAAGTCCGGTACTTCTAGGAAAAACCGCTTTGCGATTTTGCTGCATTTTATTGTTAGCATCGATTCATTAATATCTAATTTGACTTGTTTGCCGCTTCGCGGCTAACCTCTGGGCGATTTTGCAGCATTTTGTTAGTATCAATTTGTTGTTATTCAATGTGATTTTGTTTACCGCTTTTGATAAACGCTATCGCGTTTAAGACCTTTGGCTTCTTGTAAAATTCAAAATCTGTGAGTGTTTGTTGACATTTTGATTTTTATAAAAGTCCGGTACTTCTAGGCAAAATCGCTTTGCGATTTTGCTGCATTTTATTGTTAGCATCGATTCATTGTTATCCAATGTGATTTTGTTTGCCGCTCCGCGGCTAACTTTGGGCAAAATCGCCTCGCGATTTTGCAGCATTTTGTTAGTACCGATTTAATGTTATTCAATGCGAACTTGTTTGCCGCTTCGCGGTATTTTCTGAGCAAAATCGCTTCGCGATTTTGCAGCATTTTGTTGGTACCAATTTATTGTCATTTAATGTGAACTTGTTTGCCGCTTCGCGGCTAACTTCTACGCAAAATAGCATTGCGTTTTGTTGCATTTTCGCTTTACTTACGCGTCTCGTAACAAAATTTTAAAATTTTTTAAAATTCTAATTAATATTATTTTTATTAATAATACTACGGAACAATTTATTGGGTTTTATCTCTCAATATCCAATCAACTCTTGCAAAATATTTTATCAAATGAGGAAATTAAAATAGAATAAAACCAATTTTTATAACTCTTTTTTTCAATTAACGCAATAACATAATTTTTTAATTAAAAGAATATATCTATCATATACATATATAATAATATAATTAATTAAAATAAACAAAGGTAAGCATTTTTAAAATATAAGTAATAACACAGTTTTCTGAAACATAAAGGTAACGAATTACTCCCTTGTTAAAAAATTATAAAATTATTCATGGGCGTACAGAAATATTTTGACTATAATCCGATTTTAGTTTGATTAAAATACATTTAGTGTTTTTCAAAACCTGGGCCTTCAAAGTGAGATGACGATACTTTTTACTTGGATAGTAGATACAGTAATCAGCTGCAAATACAGCATATACATTTTTGTTTATTATTAGCTCTAAAATACTTTTTTTTCTAAACTGGTTTCGATGACCAGTCGATGAGCGTTACGAATTTGGAGATTTTAGCCGACCCTACATTGTAAATATCAGCTTCTCGAACGTCCCTTAATTTGAGCGTTTAAAAAGAAAGAAATTTAGTTTGTGATTTCAGTACAGTTTGTTTTTTCGATGGGTTAGTTTATGTAAATACCTCTCTAAAATTCGTTGTTAATTTTGTTATGTGGAAGTGTTGTTTGCTTCTTCCGTCAGTTATTTTGTACTACTATAAAAAATAAAATTGAGTATGTCTGAGATAAGACATGAGAACCATTAAAAATGTTGTATTTCGCTAAATAAAATATTTTATTTCGTAGCGTAAAAAGTTCGTTTTTAAAAGTGTTACAGAATTGGTCGCCTTGGCTTCCTCGCATACGAGTTTTAAGGTTTCAAAAGCCGCTCTGTTTACGCAAATCTGCCCGTTAATCTCTTAATTTCGGAAATATTAGCAATCAAAAATTACCGAAAAAAGCCCGCCTTTTAAGATTTTTGCAAAGCTCGCGGTGTTTTGCGCCTTTTAAAATTTCTTATTTCCAACTCATAATGCTTTGAATTGAATTTAAACATTTTTTTGTTTCATAACGGTTAAAGACGGAAGAAACAATACCTTCATTAAGAAAACGTATGTCCAAGAAGAAAACCTCTTGTTACTCATTATTGGAGAGTATTTTCAATACATAATTTAAAAGGAATAAATAATTATTTGTAGTGATAGTAAAAAATATAAATCGACGTTTTAAAATTGCAAGTAGGCGATCGAAGACGCTAATTTAAATAAATATGTACGAAACTGCAAAAATTAATAATTAATCCATTTTATGCATTTTGTAATCAAATTTGTTAAAACTAATTTACTAATTTATGTTGGGGTGTATCTTTAACCCCCAAACTTGTATGCCGCATTAAACATACCTCTACGTTAGAATTCCACCCAATTTTTAGGAGGCCCTGAGGACCGAACTTCTAAAGTAAAATTTTGTAAAATGAACAGTAAGAAGCACTCTTCTTCGGGCTTTCCAGCAAATCTTAAAAATGACGATGGGAATAGTTAATTCAATGTATTGCATTTTGTGGAGTCCTCCCAAGGTTATTTCGTAACGTAACAACGGTCGCCTTTAAAGGTGTCGTCGAATACCTGGCGCGAAGCCCTACGTAGGCCTGCTGTCCTCAAAGATGACTCTTAGCATTGCAAAAGACCGCTCTTTCTATCTGCGCAAACCCCACCTTTCTATTGTTATTAGTTTCGGTGATATTAGCAATCAAAGGTACATCAAAATGCATAATTTGTATAATAATAAATTTCCTTTATCTGTCAGATGAAACGTCAAATTTTCAAAACTCGTGCGCGAGCCGTTAATTTTTTCTTATTAATCTAATATCTCGAGAACCCCTGAACCGATTTACAAAAACTTTTTTTTAAATGAATCTGGAAGATCTCATGACACTTTCGTTCGCTTTATGTTGGGGTCTATCTTCAACCCCTAAGCCGGTATGCTGCGTCGAACATACCCCTATTTCAGAAATTCCGCTTAATTATTTACGGGGTCCTAAGGGCCAAACGCCAAAAGAAATTTTTTTTTTTAATTAACAGCAAGAAGCGCTCATTTTTGGGCTTTCTAGCGAATATAAATTCAACCCCTTTTAAAAATTCCAAGTCTTAGATATGACGATGGGAAGAATTAGAAATGTTGTATTTGGTGAATTAAAATGAAGTCTTCCGTAGCGTAAAAACGATCCCTTTCAAAGGTGTTGGTAAAAAAATCGAGGCGGAGCCCTACGCAACCCTAATGTCCTGAAAGATGACTATTAGCATCTAAATAGACCGGTCTTTCTACCTGCGCAAACCCCAATTTTCTATCGTTTTTAGTTTCGGAGATATTAGCTATCAAAAAACACCAAAAAAAGGCCGTTTTTTAAGATTTTTTTGCGGAGCCCCCGGGGCTCTGCCCCATTTAAAATTTAACTTTTCCTACGTAAAATAACGCGTGCTATTCGAATTTAAATATTTTACGCAGCTTGCGGCTACCGTTTTCGAGTAATTAGAGTTTGAAATTTTTGCGCACGGCTAGGGCCTTCCAGGGCCGTATTCTGAAAAAACAAAAATAAGGATCTGATAGGGCAGCATTTGATTGGGGGTCCCGATGCATGCCATTTTTTGAATCGGTGTACGGGAAATGGCCGAAAATCGCATTTGAAAAAAAAGGGGGGTAAAATTTCTTGCGCAGAAACGGTCCTTTGGAGGCAGATATCTCGGCCCCCGATATAGTTATCGCGGCGCACAAAAAACGAAAACGTGTGCCTTGAATGGGGCTACCACATATCCTAAATTCAATCTTCTACCCCCTTCCCTCTCCCCTCCAGGACGATCCGCGCAAGGAAAATCGAAATAACTAAAAATAGTGCCCCCCTAAGCCCCCCTCGAACCCCCTTCAAAACTTGTCGATCGTAATTTGCCACCTTCGTACCAAATTTGAATGGTCAAGGTCCAAAAACGTGGACGCTATCTCGAAAAAGCTTAAAAGTTGAAAGTTTTTTTATAAGTATATAACTAGAAGTTTGCCGCTTCGCGGCTAACTTCTAGGCAAAATCGCATTCGCGATTTTGCTAAACGCTATCGCGTTTAAGGCCTTCGGCTCCTAGAAAAATTCAAAATATGTCGGTATTTTTTTGATAAACGCTGTCGCGTTTAAGACCTTCGGCTTCTAGTAAAATTCAAAATTTGTCAGAATTTCTTGACATTTTGATTTTTCTTAAAGTTCGGTACTTCTAGGAAAAATCGCTTTGCGATTTTGCTGCATTTTTATTGTTAGCATCGATTCATTAATATCTAATTTGACTTGTTTGCCGCTTCGCGGCTAACCTCTGGGCGATTTTACAGCATTTTTGTTAGTATAAATTTGTTGTTATTCAATGTGATTTTGCTTACCGCTTTTGATAAACGATATTGCGTTTAAGACCTTCGGCTTCTAGTAAAATTCAAAATCTGTCAGTGTTCGTTGACATTTTGATTTTTCTTAAAGTCCGGTACATCTAGGAAAATCGCTTTGCGATTTTGCTGCATTTTTATTGTTAGCATCGATTCATTAATATCTAATTTGACTTGTTGGCCGCTTTGCGGCTAACCTCTGGGCGATTTTGCAGCATTTTTGTTAGTATCGATTTATTGTTATTCAATGCGAACTTATTTGCCGCTTCGCGGTTATTTTCTGAGCAAAATCGCTTCGCGATTTTACAGCATTTTTGTTGGTACCAATTTATTGTCATTTAATGTGAACTTGTTTGCCGCTTCGCGGCTAACTTCTAGGCAAAATCGCATTGCGATTTTGTTGCATTTTTCGCTTCACTTACGCGTCGCGTAACATAATTTAAATTTTTAAAATTCTAATTAATATTATTTTTATTAATAATACTACAGAGCAATTTATTTAGTTTTACTCTCAATATCCAATTAACTTTTGCAAAATATTTTATCAAATGAGGAAATTGAAATAGATTAAAACCTCTTTTTTCAGTTAACGGAATAACATAATTTTTTAATTAAAAGAATATATCTATCATATACATATATATAATATAATTAATCAAAATGAACAAAGGTAAGCATTTTTAAAATATAAGTAAAAACACAGTTTTCTGAAACATAAAATTAAGGTAACGAATTACCCCCTTGTTAAAAGATTATAAAATTATTCATGGGCGTACAGAAATATTTTGTCTATAATCCGATTTTAGTTTGATTAAAATACATTTAGAGTTTTTCAAAACCTGGGCCTTCAAATTGAGATCACGATACTTTTTACTTGGATAGTAGATAGCCGTAATCAGCTGCAAATACAGCATATACATTTTTGTTTATTATTAGCTTTAAAATACTTTTTTTTCTAAACTGGTTTCGATGACCAGTCGATGAGCGTTACAAATTTGGAGATTTTAGCCGACCCTACATTGTAAATATCAGCTTCTCGAACGTCCCTTAATTTGAGCGTTTAAAAAGAAAGAAATTTAGTTTGTGATTTTAGTACAGTTTGTTTTTTCGATGGGTTAGTTTATGTAAATACCTCTCTAAAATTCGTTGTTAATTTTGTTATGTGGAAGTGTTGTTTGCTTCTTTAGTCAGTTATTTTGTACTACTGTAAAAAATAAAATTGAGTATGTCTGAGATAAGACATGAGAACCATTAAAAATGTATTTCGCTAAATAAAATATATTATTTCGTAGCGTAAAAAGTTTGTTTTTAAAAGTGTTACAGAATTGGTCGCCTTGGCTTCCTCGCATACGAGTTTTAAGGTTTTAAAAGCCGCTCTGTTTACGCAAATCTGCCCGTTAATCTCTTAATTTCGGAAATATTAGCAATCAAAAATTACCAAAAAAAGCACGCTTTTTAAGATTTTTGCAAAGCTCCCGGTGTTTTGCGCCTTTCAAAATTTCATATTTCCAACCCATAATGCTTTGAATTCGAATTTAAACATTTTTTTTTGTTTCATAACGGTTAAAGACACGAAGAAACAATACCTTCATTAAGAAAAACGTCTGTCCAAGAAGAAAACCTCTTGTTACTCATTATTGAGAGTATTTTCAATACATAATTTAAAAAGAATAAATAATTGTTTGTAGTGATAGTAAAAAATGTAAAACGACGTTTTAAAATTGCAAGTAGGCGATCGAAGACGCTAATTTAAATAAATATGTACGAAACTGCAAAAATTAATAATTAATCCATTTTATGCATTTTGTAATCAAATTTGTTAAAACTAATTTACTAATTTATGTTGGGGTGTATCTTTAACACCCCAAACTTGTATGCCGCATTAAACATACCTCTATGTTAGGAATTCCGCCCAATTTTTTAGGGAGTCCTGAGGGTCGAACCTCTAAACGAAAATTTTGTAAAATGAACAGTAAGAACCGCTCTTCTTCGGGCTTTCCAGCAAATATAAATTTAACTCCTTTTGAAAATGCCAAGTCTTAGAAATGACGATGGGAAGAATTATTCAAATATGTTGTATTTCGTGAATTCCTCTCAAGGTTGTGTTTCATATCGTAACGGTCGCTTTTAAAAGTGTAGGAGGATTCCTGGCGCCGGAGCCCTAAGCAGCCCGGTGTGCTCAAAGATGAATATTGTCATTTCGAAAGACCGCTCTTTCTATCTGCGCAAACCCCACATTTCTATTGTTATTAGTTTCGGAGATATTAGCAATCAAAGGTACATCAAAATGATTAATTATAATAAATTTCCTTCTGTCAGATGAAACGTCAAATTTTCAAAACTCGTGCGCGAGCCGTCAATTTTTTCTTATTAATCTAATATCTCGAGAACCGCTGAACCGATTTACAAAAACTTTTTTTTAAATGAATCTGGAAGATCTCATGACACTTTCGTTCGCTTTATGTTGGGGTCTATCTTCAACCCCTAAGCCGGTATGCTGCGTCGAACATACCCCTATTTCAGGAATTTCGCCTAATTATTTAGAGGCTTCTAAGGGCCGAACGCCTAAAGAATTTTTTTTTTTAGTTATCAGTAAGAAGCGCTCTTTTTTGGGCTTTCTAGCGAATATAAATTTAACCCCTTTTAAAAATTCCAAGCCTTAGATATGACGATGGGAAGAATTAGAAATGTTGTATTTGGTGAATTAAAATGATGTCTTCCGTAGCGTAAAAACGATCGCTTTCAAAGGTGTTGGTAAAAAAATCGAGGCGGAGCCCTACGCAGCCCTAATGTTCTGAAAGATGACTATTAGCATCTAAAAAGACCGCTCTTTCTACCTGCGCAAACCCCAATTTTCTATCGTTTTTAGTTTCGGAGATATTAGCTATCAAAAAACACCAAAAAAAGGCCGTTTTTTAAGATTTTTTTGCGGAGCCCCCGGGGCTCTGCCCCATTTAAAATTTAACTTTTCCTACGTAAAATAACGCGCGCTATTCGAATTTAAATATTTTACGCAGTTTGCGGCTACCGTTTTCGAGTAATTAGAGTTTGAAATTTTTGCGCACGGCTAGGGCCTTCCAGGACCGTATTCTGAAAAAACAAAAATAAGGATCTGATAGGGCAGCATTTGATTGGGGGTCCCGATGCATGCCATTTTTTGAATCGGTGTACGGGAAATGGTCGAAAATCGCATTTGAAAAAAAGTGGGGGTAAAATTTCTTGCGCAGAAACGGTTCTTTGGAGGCGGATATCTCGGCCCCCGATAGAGATATCGCGGCGCACAAAAAACGAAAACGTGTGCCTTTAATGGGGCTACCACATATCCTAAATTCAATCCTCTACCCCTTTCCCTCTCCCCTCCAGGACGATCCGCGCAAGGAAAATCGAAATAACTAAAAATAGTGCCCCCCTAAGCCCCCCTCGAACCCCCTTCAAAACTTGTCGATCGTAATTTGCCACCTTCGTACCAAATTTGAATGGTCAAGGTCCAAAACGTGGACGCTATCTCGAAAAGCTTAAAAGTTGAAAGTTTTTTTATAAGTATATAAACTAGAAGTTTGCCGCTTCGCGGCTAACTTCTAGGCAAAATCGCATTCGCGATTTTGCTAAACGCTATCGCGTTTAAGGCCTTCGGCTCCTAGAAAAATTCAAAATTTGTCGGTATTCTTTGATAAACGCTATCGCGTTTAACACCTTCGGCTTCTAGTAAAATTCAAAATCTGTCAGTGTAAGTTGACATTTTGATTTTTATAAAAGTCCGGTACTTCTAGGCAAAATGGCTTTGCGATTTTGCTGCATTTTTATTGTTAGCATCGATTCATTGTTATCCAATGTGACTTGTTTGCCGCTCCGCGGCTAACTTTTGGGCAAAATCGCCTCGCGATTTTGCAGCATTTTTGTTAGTACCGATTTAATGTTATTCAATGCGAACTTGTTTGCCGCTTCGCGGCTATTTTCTGAGCGAAATCGCTTCGCGATTTTGCAGCATTTTTGTTGGTACCAATTTATTGTCATTTAATGTGAACTTGTTTGCCGCTTCGCGGCTAACTTCTACGCAAAATAGCATTGCGTTTTTGTTGCATTTTTCGCTTTACTTACGCGTCTCGTAACATAATTTAAATTTTTAAAATTCTAATTAATATTATTTTTATTAATAATACTACGGAACAATTTATTGCGTTTTATCTCTCAATATCCAATCAACTTTTCCAAAATATTTTATCAAATGAGGAAATTAAAATAGAATAAAACCAATTTTTATAACACTTTTTTTCCATTAACGCAATAACATAATTTTTTAATTAAAAGAATATATCTATCATACATATATAATAATATAATTAATTAAAATAAACAAAGGTAAGCATTTTTAAAATATAAGTAATAACACAGTTTTCTGAAACATAAAATTAAGGTAACGAATTACTCCCTTGTTAAAAAATTATAAAATTATTCATGGGCGTACAGAAATATTTTGACTATAATCCGATTTTAGTTTGATTAAAATACATTTAGTGTTTTTCAAAACCTGGGCCTTCAAAGTGAGATGACGATACTTTTTACTTGGATAGTAGATACAGTAATCAGCTGCAAATACAGCATATACATTTTTGTTTATTATTAGCTCTAAAATACTTTTTTTTCTAAACTGGTTTCGATGACCAGTCGATGAGCGTTACGAATTTGGAGATTTTAGCCGACCCTACATTGTAAATATTAGCTGCTCGAACGTCCCTTAATTTGAGCGTTTAAAAAGAAAGAAATTTAGTTTGTGATTTCAGTACAGTTTGTTTTTCGATGGGTTAGTTTATGTAAATACCTCTCTAAAATTCGTTGTTAATTTTGTTATGTGGAAGTGTTGTTTGCTTCTTCCGTCAGTTATTTTGTACTACTATAAAAAATAAAATTGAGTATGTCTGAGATAAGACATGAGAACCATTAAAAATGTTGTATTTCGCTAAATAAAATATTTTATTTCGTAGCGTAAAAAGTTCGTTTTTAAAAGTGTTACAGAATTGGTCGCCTTGGCTTCCTCGCATACGAGTTTTAAGGTTTCAAAAGCCGCTCTGTTTACGCAAATCTGCCCGTTAATCTCTTAATTTCGGAAATATTAGCAATCAAAAATTACCGAAAAAAGCCCGCCTTTTAAGATTTTTGCAAAGCTCGCGGTGTTTTGCGCCTTTTAAAATTTCTTATTTCCAACTCATAATGCTTTGAATTGAATTTAAACATTTTTTTTGTTTCATAACGGTTAAAGACGGGAAGAAACAATACCTTCATTAAGAAAAACGTATGTCCAAGAAGAAAACCTCTTGTTACTCATTATTGGAGAGTATTTTCAATACATAATTTAAAAGGAATAAATAATTATTTGTAGTGATAGTAAAAAATATAAATCGACGTTTTAAAATTGCAAGTAGGCGATCGAAGACGCTAATTTAAATAAATATGTACGAAACTGCAAAAATTAATAATTAATCCATTTTATGCATTTTGTAATCAAATTTGTTAAAACTAATTTACTAATTTATGTTGGGGTGTATCTTTAACCCCCCAAACTTGTATGCCGCATTAAACATACCTCTACGTTAGGAATTCCACCCAATTTTTTTAGGAGGCCCTGAGGACCGAACTTCTAAAGTAAAATTTTTGTAAAATGAACAGTAAGAAGCACTCTTCTTCGGGCTTTCCAGCAAATCTTAAAAATGACGATGGGAATAGTTAATTCAATGTATTGCATTTTGTGGAGTCCTCCCAAGGTTATTTCGTAACGTAACAACGGTCGCCTTTAAAGGTGTCGTCGAATACCTGGCGCGAAGCCCTACGTAGGCCTGGTGTGCTCAAAGATGACTCTTAGCATTGCAAAAGACCGCTCTTTCTATCTGCGCAAACCCCACCTTTCTATTGTTATTAGTTTCGGTGATATTAGCAATCAAAGGTACATCAAAATGCATAATTTGTATAATAATAAATTTCCTTTATCTGTCAGATGAAACGTCAAATTTTCAAAACTCGTGCGCGAGCCGTTAATTTTTTCTTATTAATCTAATATCTCGAGAACCCCTGAACCGATTTACAAAAACTTTTTTTTAAATGAATCTGGAAGATCTCATGACACTTTCGTTCGCTTTATGTTGGGGTCTATCTTCAACCCCTAAGCCGGTATGCTGCGTCGAACATACCCCTATTTCAGAAATTCCGCTTAATTATTTACGGGGTCCTAAGGGCCAAACGCCAAAAGAATTTTTTTTTAATTAACAGCAAGAAGCGCTCATTTTTGGGCTTTCTAGCGAATATAAATTCAACCCCTTTTAAAAATTCCAAGTCTTAGATATGACGATGGGAAGAATTAGAAATGTTGTATTTGGTGAATTAAAATGAAGTCTTCCGTAGCGTAAAACGATCCCTTTCAAAGGTGTTGGTAAAAATCGAGGCGGAGCCCTACGCAGCCCTAATGTCCTGAAAGATGACTATTAGCATCTAAATAGCCCGGGCTCTTTCTACCTGCGCAAACCCCAATTTTCTATCGTTTTTAGTTTCGGAGATATTAGCTATCAAAAACACCAAAAAGGCCGTTTTTAAGATTTTTGCGGAGCCCCAGGGCTCTGCCCCATTTAAAATTTAACTTTTCCTACGTAAAATAACGCGTGCTATTCGAATTTAAATATTTTACGCAGCTTGCGGCTACCGTTTTCGAGTAATTAGAGTTTGAAATTTTTGCGCACGGCTAGGGCCTTCCAGGGCCGTATTCTGAAAAACAAAAATAAGGATCTGATAGGGCAGCATTTGATTGGGGTCCCGATGCATGCCATTTTTGAATCGGTGTACGGAAATGGCCGAAAATCGCATTTGAAAAAAGGGGTAAAATTTCTTGCGCAGAAACGGTCCTTTGAGGCAGATATCTCGGCCCCGATATAGTTATCGCGGCGCACAAAAACGAAAACGTGTGCCTTGAATGGGGCTACCACATATCCTAAATTCAATCTTCTACCCCCTCCTCTCCTCCAGGACGATCCGCGCAAGGAAAATCGAAATAACTAAAAATAGTGCCCCCCTAAGCCCCTCGAACCCCTTCAAAACTTGTCGATCGTAATTTGCCACCTTCGTACCAAATTTGAATGGTCAAGGTCCAAAAACGTGGACGCTATCTCGAAAAAGCTTAAAAGTTGAAAGTTTTTATAAGTATATAACTAGAAGTTTGCCGCTTCGCGGCTAACTTCTAGGCAAAATCGCATTCGCGATTTTGCTAAACGCTATCGCGTTTAAGGCCTTCGGCTCCTAGAAAAATTCAAAATATGTCGGTATTTTTTGATAAACGCTGTCGCGTTTAAGACCTTTGGCTTCTAGTAAAATTCAAAAATTTGTCAGACTTTTTTGACATTTTGATTTTTCTTAAAGTCCGGTACTTCTAGGAAAAATCGCTTTGCGATTTTGCTGCATTTTTATTGTTAGCATCGATTCATTAATATCTAATTTGACTTGTTTGCCGCTTCGCGGCTAACCTCTGAGCGATTTTGCAGCATTTTTGTTAGTATCAATTTGTTGTTATTCAATGTGATTTTGTTTACCGCTTTTGATAAACGATATCGCGTTTAAGACCTTTGGCTTCTTGTAAAATTCAAAATCTGTGTGTTTGTTGACATTTTGATTTTTATAAAAGTCCGGTACTTCTAGGCAAAATCGCTTTGCGAATTTGCTGCATTTTTATTGTTAGCATCCATTCATTGTTATGCAATGTGACATGTTTGCCGCTCCGCGGATAACTTAAAAGCAAAATCGCTTCGCGATTTTGCAGCATTTTTGTTAGTACCGATTTATTGTTATTCAATGCGAACTTGTTTGCCGCTTCGCGGCTATTTTTTGGACAAAATCGCTTCGCGATTTTGCAGCATTTTTGTTGGTACCAATTTATTGTCATTTAATGTGAACTTGTTTGCCGCTTCGCGGCTAACTTCTACGCAAAATAGCATTGCGTTTTTGTTGCCTTTATCGCTTCACTTACGCGTCTCGTAACATAATTTAAATTTTTAAAATTCTAATTAATATTATTTTTATTAATAATACTACAGAGCAATTTATTTAGTTTTACTCTCAATATCCAATCAACTTTTGCAAAATATTTTATCAAATGAGGAAATTGAAATAGATTAAAACCTCTTTTTTCAGTTAACGCAATAACATAATTTTTTAATTAAAAGAATATATCTATCATATACATATATAATAATATAATTAATTAAAATAAACAAAGGTAAGCATTTTTAAAATATAAGTAAAAACAGTTTTCTGAATCATAAAATTAAGGTAACGAATTACCCCCTTGTTAAAAAATTATAAAATTATTCATGGGCGTACAGAAATATTTTGACTATAATCCGATTTTAGTTTGATTAAAATACATTTAGTGTTTTTCAAAACCTGGGCCTTCAAAGTCAGATGACGATACTTTTTACTTGGATAGTAGATACCGTAATCAGCTGCAAATACAGCACATACATTTTTGTTTATTATTAGCTCTAAAATACTTTTTTTTCTAAACTGGTTTCGATGACCAGTCGATGAGCGTTACGAATTTGGAGATTTTAGCCGACCCTACATTGTAAATATCAGCTTTTCGAACGTCCCTTAATTTGAGCGTTTAAAAAGAAAGAAATTTAGTTGTGATTTTAGTACAGTTTGTTTTTTCGATGGGTTAGTTTATGTAAATACCTCTCTAAAATTCGTTGTTAATTTTGTTATGTGGAAGTGTTGTTTGCTTCTTTAGTCAGTTATTTTGTACTACTGTAAAAAATAAAATTGAGTATGTCTGAGATAAGACATGAGAACCATTAAAAATGTATTTCGCTAAATAAAATATTTTATTTCGTAGCGTAAAAAGTTTGTTTTTAAAAGTGTTACAGAATTGGTCGCCTTGGCTTCCTCGCATACGAGTTTTAAGATTTCAAAAGCCGCTCTGTTTACGCAAATCTGCCCGTTAATCTCTTAATTTCGGAAATATTAGCAATCAAAAATTACCAAAAAAAGCCCGCCTTTTAAGATTTTTGCAAAGCTCCCGGTGTTTTGCGCCTTTCAAAATTTTATATTTCCAACCCATAATGCTTTGAATTCGAATTTAAACATTTTTTTTGTTTCATAACGGTTAAAGACGGAAGAAACAATACCTTCATTAAGAAAAACGTCTGTCCAAGAAGAAAACCTCTTGTTACTCCATTATTGGAGAGTATTTTCAATACATAATTTAAAAGAATAAATAATTGTTTGTAGTGATAGTAAAAAATGTAAAACGACGTTTTAAAATTGCAAGTAGGCGATCGAAGACGCTAATTTAAATAAATATGTACGAAACTGCAAAAATTAATAATTAATCCATTTTATGCATTTTGTAATCAAATTTGTTAAAACTAATTTACTAATTTATGTTGGGGTGTATCTTTAACACCCCAAACTTGTATGCCGCATTAAACATACCTCTATGTTAGGAATTCCGCCCAATTTTTTAGGGAGTCCTGAGGGTCGAACCTCTAAACGAAAATTTTTGTAAAATGAACAGTAAGAACCGCTCTTCTTCGGGCTTTCCAGCAAATATAAATTTAACTCCTTTTGAAAATGCCAAGTCTTAGAAATGACGATGGGAAGAATTATTCAAATATGTTGTATTTCGTGAATTCCTCTCAAGGTTGTGTTTCATATCGTAACGGTCGCTTTTAAAAGTGTAGGATTCCTGGCGCCGGAGCCCTAAGCAGCCCGGTGTCCTCAAAGATGAATATTGTCATTTCGAAAGACCGCTCTTTCTATCTGCGCAAACCCCACATTTCTATTGTTATTAGTTTCGGAGATATTAGCAATCAAAGGTACATCAAAATGATTAATTATAATAAATTTCCTTCTGTCAGATGAAACGTCAAATTTTCAAAACTCGTGCGCGAGCCGTCAATTTTTTCTTATTAATCTAATATCTCGAGAACCGCTGAACCGATTTACAAAAACTTTTTTTTAAATGAATCTGGAAGATCTCATGACACTTTCGTTCGCTTTATGTTGGGGTCTATCTTCAACCCCTAAGCCGGTATGCTGCGTCGAACATACCCCTATTTCAGGAATTCCGCCTAATTATTTAGAGGCTTCTAAGGGCCGAACGCCTAAAGAATTTTTTTTAATTAACAGTAAGAAGCGCTCTTTTTTGGGCTTTCTAGCGAATATAAATTTAACCCCTTTTAAAAATTCCAAGTCTTAGATATGACGATGGGAAGAATTAGAAATGTTGTATTTGGTGAATTAAAATTATGTCTTCCGTAGCGTAAAAACGATCGCTTTCAAAGGTGTTGGTAAAAAAATTGAGGCGGAGCCCTACGCAGCCCTAATGTCCTGAAAGATGACTATTAGCATCTAAAAGGACCGCTCTTTCTACCTGCGCAAACCCCAATTTTCTATCGTTTTTAGTTTCGGAGATATTAGCTATCGAAAATCGCCAAAAAAAGCCCGTTTTTTAAGATTTTTTTGCGGAGCCCCCGGGGCTCTGCCCCATTTAAAATTTAACTTTTCCTACGTAAAATAACGCGTGCTATTCGAATTTAAATATTTTACGCAGCTTGCGGCTACCGTTTTCGAGTAATTTGAGTTCGAAATTTTTGCGCAGGGCTAGGGCCTTCCAGGACCGTATTCTTAAAAAACCAAAATTAAGGTATGATAGGGCAGCTTCTGACTTGGTTTCCTCAGATCAGGCACTTTTTGAATCGGAGTACGGGAAATGGTCGAAAATCGCATTTGAAAAAAAGTGGGGGTAAAATTTCTTGCGCAGAAACGGTTCTTTGGAGGCGGATATCTCGGCCCCCGATAGAGATATCGCGGCGCACAAAAAACGAAAACGTGTGCCTTTAATGGAGCTACCACATATCCTAAATTCAATCCTCTACCCCTTTCCCTCTCCCCTCCAAGACGATCCGCGCAAGGAAAATCGAAATAACTAAAAATAGTGCCCTCCTAAGCCCCCCTCGAACCCCCTTCAAAACTTGTCGATTGTAATTTGCCACCTTCGTACCAAATTTGAATGGTCAAGGTCCAAAAACGTGGACGCTATCTCGAAAAAGCTTAAAAGTTGAAAGTTTTTTTATAAGTATATAACTAGAAGTTTGCCGCTTCGCGGCTAACTTCTAGGCAAAATCGCATTCGCGATTTTGCTAAACGCTATCGCGTTTAAGGCCTTCGGCTCCTAGAAAAATTCAAAATTTGTCACTGTTTGTTGACATTTTGATTCTTCGTAAAGTCCGGTACTTTTAGGCAAAATCGCTTTGCGATTTTGCTGCATTTTTATTGTTAGCATCGATTCATTTTCATTCAATGTGAACATGTTTGCCGCTCCGCGACTAACTTCTGGGCAAAATCGTTTCGCGATTTTGCAGCATTTTTGTTAGTACCAATTTATTGTTATTCAATATGAACTTGTTTGCCGCTACGCGTCTATCTTTAGAGCACAATCGCTTCGCGATTTTGCAGCATTTTTGTTAGTACCAATTTATTGTTATTCAATGTGAACTTGTTTGCCGCTTCGCGGCTATCTTCTGAGCACAATCGCTTCGCAATTTTGCTGCATTTTTGTTAGTACCAATTTATTGTCATTTAATGTAAACTTGTTTGCCGCTTCGCGGCTAACTTCTAGGCAAAATCGCATTGCGATTTTGTTGCATTTTTCGCTTCACTTACGCGTCTCGTAACATAATTTTAATTTTTAAAATTCTAATTAATATTATTTTTATTAATAATACTACGGAACTATTTATTGGGTTTTATCTCTCAATATCCAATCAACTTTTCCAAAATATTTTATCAAATGAAGAAATTGAAATAGAATAAAACCAATTTTTATAACTCTTTTTTTCAATTAACGCAATAACATAATTTTTAATTAAAAGAATATATCTATCATATACATATATAAAATATAATTAATTAAAATGAACAAAGGTAAGCATTTTTAAAATATAAGTAATAACACAGTTTTTGAACATAAAATTAAGGTAACGAATTACCCCTTTTTAAAAAAATTATAAAATTATTCATGGGCGTACAGAAATATTTTGACTATAATCCGATTTTAGTTTGATTAAAATACATTGAGTGTTTTTCAAAATCTGAGCCTTCAAAGTGAGGTGACAATATTTTTTACTTGGATAGTAGATAGCCGTAATCAGCTGCAAATACAGCATATACATTTTTGTTTATTATTACCTCTAAAATACTTTTTTCTAAACTGGTTTCGATGACCAGTCGATGAGCGTTACGAATTGGGAGATTTTAGCCGACCCTACATTGTAAATATCAGCTTCTCGAACGTCCCTTAATTTGAGCGTTTAAAAAGAAAGAAATTTAGTTTGTGATCTTAGTACAGTTTGTTTTTTCGATAGGTTAGTTTATATAAATACCTCTCTAAAATTAGTTGTTAATTTTGTTATGTGGAAGTGTTGTTTGTTTCTTTAGTCAGTTATTTTGTACTACTATAAAAAATAAAATTGAGTATGTCTGAGATAAGACATGAGAACCATTAAAAATGTTGTATTTCGCTAAATAAAATATTGTATTTCGTAGCGTAAAAAGTTCGTTTTTAAAAGTGTTACAGAATTGGTTGCCTTGGCTTCCTCGCATACGAGTTTTAAGGTTTCAAAAGCCACTCTGTTTACGCAAATGTGTCCGTTAATCTCTTAATTTCGGAAATATTAGCAATCAAAAATTACCGAAAAAAGCCCGCCTTTTAAAATTTTTGCAAAGCTCCCGGTGTTTTGCGCCTTTCAAAATTTCATATTTCCAACCCATAATGCTTTGAATTCGAATTTCAACATTTTTTTTGTTTCTTAAAGGTTAAAGACGGGAAGAAACAATACCTTCATTAAGAAAAACGTCTGTCCAAGAAGAAAACCTCTTGTTACTCATTATTGGAGAGTATTTTCAATACATAATTTAAAAGGAATAAATAATTGTTTGTAGTGATAGTAAAAATGTAAATCGACGTTTTAAAATTGCAAGTAGGTGATCGAAGACGCTAATTTAAATAAATATGTACGAAACTGCAAAATTAATAATTAATCCATTTTATGCATTTTGTAATCAAATTTGTTAAAACTAATTTACTAATTTATGTTGGGGTGTATCTTTAACCCCCCAAACTTGTATGCCGCATTAAACATACCTCTACGTTAGGAATTCCACCCAATTTTTTTAGGAGGCCCTGAGGGCTGAACTTCTAAAGGAAAATTTTTGTAAAATGAACAGTAAGAAGCACTCTTCTTCGGCCTTTCCAGCAAATATATATTTAATCTCTTTTACAAATGCCAAATCTTAAAAACGAAGATGGGAAGAGTTAATTCAATGTATTGCATTTCGTGGAGTCCTCCCAAGGTTATTTCGTAACGTAACAACGGTCGCCTTTAAAGGTGTCGGAATATTTCTGGCACCGGAGGCCTACGCAGCGCTCAAAGGTGATTCTTAGCATCTCAAAAGACCTCTCTTTCTATCTGCGCAAACCCCACCTCTCTATTGTTATTAGTTTCGAAAATATTAGCAATCAAAGGTACATCAAAATGATTAATTATAATAAATTTCCTTCTGTCAGATGAAACGTCAAATTTTCAAAACTCGTGCGCGATCGTTAATTTTTTCTTATTAATCTAATATCTCGAGAACCCCTTAACCGATTTACAAAAACTTTTTTTTACATGAATCTGGAAGATCTCATGACACTTTTGTTCGCTTTATGTTGGGGTCTATCTTCAACCCCTAAGCCGGTATGCTGCATCAAACATACCCCTATTTCAAAATTTACGCCAAATTATTTAGGGGGTCCTGAGGGCCAAACGTCGAAAGAAATTTTTTTTTAAACTAACAGTAAGAGGCGCTCTTCTTTGGGCTTTCTATCCAATATAAATTTAACCTCTTTTAAAAATTCCAAGTCTTAGATATGACGATGGGAAGAATTAGAAATGTTGTATTTGGTGAATTAAATGATGTCTTCGTAGCGTAAAATGATCGCTTTAAAGGTGTTGGAAAAAAATCGGGGCCCGGAGCCCTACGCAGCCCTAATATCCTCAAAATGACTATTAGCATCTAAAAGACCGCTCTTTCTACCTGCGCAAACCCCAATTTCTATCTTTTTTAGTTTCGGAGATATTAGCAATCAAAAAACACCAAAAAAAAGCCGTTTTTCAGATTTTTTTGCGGAGCCCCCGGGGCTCTGCCCCATTCAAAATTTAACTTTTCCTACGTAAAATAACGCGTTCTATTCGAATTTAAATATTACAGAACGCTAGCTGCTACCGTTTTCGAGTAATTTGATTGCGAAAAAATCGCCCCTCCGTAGGGCTTACAGGGGACGTTTTTTTAAAAAACTAAAATAAGGGTCTGATAGGCCCACCTCTGACTTGAAATCCTCAGATAGGTCATTTTTTAAATAGGAGCACGGGAAATGGCCGAAAATCGCATTTGAAAAAAAGGGGGGGTAAAATTTCTTGCGCAGAAACGGTTCTTTGGAGGCGGATATCTCGGCCCCCGATAGAGATATCGCGGCGCACAAAAAACGAAAACGTGTGCCTTTAATGGGGCTACCACGTATCCAAAATTCAATCCTCTACCCCCTTCCCTCTCCCTTCCAGGACGATCCGCGCAAGAAAAATCGAAATAACTAAAAATAGTGCCCCCCTAAGCCCCCCTCGAAGCCCCTTCAAAACTTGTCGATCGTAATTTGCCACCTTCGTACCAAATTTGAATGGTCAAGGTCCAAAAACGTGGACGTTATCGCGAAAGAGATTTTGTAATGCTTATTTTTTTATAAGTATATAACTACTTTAATATAGTATGCGTATAATATTGGACACCCTCAAATTAAATTATTACAAAACAATGTACCTACTAATTTCTACTGTTTTATCAAAAGTAGGCAAAACATTGTATCCAAAATTTACAATATATTGTTTTATTAAGTTTTTATTTGAATTATATGTGCATTATATGAAATAATATTAAAATTAAATAGCTCGATTTTCTCAAAATATAATTTTTGCGGGTATATTGTTTTGCCTTTGCACAGTAGGTATATGGTAACAAAATTTAAAAAAGGTAGAATTAGGTATTTGAAAAAAAAAATTATTGATTTTTTTTTATGTATTTTAGAACTTTATTATTAATAATATGGATATTTAATGCAAAATACTTAAAAAAAATTTTTTTTCAATTAATTATAAGCAATTAAAAATTGATAAAATTTAAAACAAAATCACGTGACTATAAACGCGCCAAAATTGGCCACCATCTTTGTGACGTCATAATGTTATAGCTGTTTAATAACAGGACAGCGTTTACGGCTATTACACGTGAGTTGACAATAATATTGAAAATTACCATGTTAAAAAGTAGGGGACTCAAAACAGATCCTTGATGTACTCCAACATTAACTTGGAAACCACTAGAAGTACCAGCGCCGCTCTTAATTTTTGTCTCGGATTGATTATATGTTTCTAAAATAGTTTTTACTAATCCTTCGGGAACAGCTTGACTTCTTAGAGCATTCCAGATCAACTGACGAGGAACACGGTCATAGGCTTTTTCTAAATCCACAAAAACTGCGTGAAAATCTCTTTTCATATCACGTCTTTTCTCTGTAATTATTCGGAGCGCCTGAATTGCGTCTATTGTGGATTTTCCTTTACTAAAACCATATTGATCATCATGAATTTCTATCAGTTCCGAAAGCCAATTAAACAGTCCGCGTTCCCATATTTTAAGTGTGTGGGACATTAGTTTTATACCACGATAGTTTCCACAATCTCTGATATCTCCTTTATTCTTAAATATTGGAACCAGAAAGCTTTCACAAAATTGTGACGGAATTGACGCTCCTGCCAATAGTTTATTAAAGAGGCAGCTTAACCATGAACAACCATCTTCTCCACATATTTTCCAAAGTTCTACTGGTATTTCATCAGGTCCAGTTGCGCGTCTGTTTTTCATCTTATATAATGCCTTTTCCACCATTGTTGTCGTAATTTCATATAAAGGGCCTTCGATAGGATTATGTTGTTGAAAGTGTTTATGAGGGAATTCCTCATTCATCAACTGATCAAAATACTCCTTCCAACGGTTTCCAATTGCATCATTATCAGTTAACAACTGTCCCTGTTTGTCATTTATATACTTTACGTACGTTATGTCCTGACTATTCTTATTTCTTTGAGCTGCAATTTTTTAGATGCCCTTTTGACCTTCTGGAGTTTCTAGATCTTCATATAACTTTCTTTGGGCATCTTCTTTTGCAATTGCAACTGCTTTCTTTGCCTCTTTCTTTGCATTTTTATATTCTTCATGGTGGCTTGGACCTTCATTGTCGTTACGATGTTTCCACCAATTTTTAAATGCATCTTTCTTCTTTTTAAGAATATTTTGGATTCCTGTACGCCACCACCATACGTCTTTGTCTATTTTCTTGCCTTTCGATACTCCTAGGTATAACTTTGCCTTTTCTACACAAAATTTTTGAAAAGGTTCCCACATTTCTTGAGTAAAACTATTTTGATTCGTGAAAAACAATTCTTTTTTTAAGTTGCTAAATTTAATTAAATTGCTGATAAACTTTTTTAAATTTAAAGACGAGGAATGACAGATAAGTGGCATCTTCATCATCGCCAAGTATTGAACTTAATGCCCATTATGTCGTTTAATGTGATTTTCATGGTTTATCTAGCGCGCGAATATACATACATATAGTTAATACAAAACTAAAACCGTTGCACGTCATTACTATAAATGACGTCACGGCGCGACCAGTGTTGTGAAACTGTGAGTTTGCCGCAGATTATTAGATATACATAAATGGTTTGTTGTAAAAAGAACAGATTTTTGATCGCTTTGTGCACTATTTTTAAAACTCAATAAACACTAAAAAAGGCGAAAAACAGTTACAGACAGATCGTGGCGAACTGTCAATAACAACAACACAACGCCGCAACTTTGAGATCATGACAGCCAATATTTCAATAGCAGCCAAATTCAAAATTGAATACAATCGTATAGCCCCGAACGATCTCGCAGGTTGGTAGTGCTGATCCAATTCAATTACGTTAGCAATGACGTGCAACGGTTTTAGTTTTGTATTAACTATATTAATACTATCACGCCCTGACTTATGCTAAGACGACCTGCGCGAATTCGCGGTTGCTGATTTTCTTTTTTAGTCGCGTCAAACAATGCGAAGCCCCGCGAACCATTCTGCAAAATTCAGTAGGTATTTGTTTGGTAGTGCACAATCGTTGAAAATTAAAATTATTTTGCTTAAAAATGATTTTGTATTGAAACAAATTATTTTGCTTCAGGTAAAAAAAAAACATAATTTTTTGCCATTGTGTAGTCAGACGAAAATGTTAGGTTTTAAGAAGACATCAACATTGCATTAACTTTATTTTAATAATTTATTTTTCTAGTAATATGTCATGGAAACTCAATTTTTTTTACATGTTTATCATTTAAACTAGTGTTTTTGTTAGCTTTTGGCCGGCACAAAATTTACATGTATTTATATGGAAAATTGTATCCCGACTTACACAGATTTTGTCAGTTCCACGTATGGCGTATCACTGTATTTATATGCTCTATACCAAGGATGCCCAACTTTTGTGACCATAAGATACTTTTATCTTAAAAATGTATTGGAATCGACTGGTTGTCATAGGCGTAGCTTAAATTGGTGTGGCGATACATACTGTAACATAATTATTTAATGGACCAAAAAACTTATGTCCAAGGGAATTAAAACAACTTGAGTAATTATTAACCATATTTATTAATTCAAATTACCTTTACATATCTGTAATCAAGGAATCATAATGGAATATCAAGGTGACCACGGTGTGGATAGATAATATTGATTAATAATAATATTATTGTTAATACTAAGGAAAAGAAGCTACCATATGACACTATGAAATATTCAAGATAACGTAAAAAATAGAAATTAACTTAATTTATTACACTAGTAACCTGGGGGTTCTTCCCAGATTGGCATCGGGATTGACCGACCGTTCAATATGGACTTGTTGGCCATCCCTGCTCTACACGGAGAAAATCTTGTAGTACTTTTTACGAAAGATATCTTTGAAATATTACTATGTTTTTCAGTAACGCTGGACCATATCCGGTTTACATTTAAGTTTACTATGGTCCATAGTAAAAAGAATAGTGAAAAAAAAAGCGAGACCGAGTTTAGAACCCAGAACTACTGGTTCGTAGGCGAGCACTCTATCCGCTAGGCTATTGTGGCGTTTTTAGAATTTAAAAGTATATAAGCAGTATGGAATTTTTAAAAGCCTTTTTCTCAAAATTGACTGGCCATTGCGCTTTCTTATTTTAAGTGTTGATTAATCTAAAGGTGTACTACTTATATACAGAGTTTCGTACCGAAATGAATTTACCACCTCGTGCCTTCTCTTTGTTAGTAAAAATAACAAAAGGACCAGGTAGTTATTCGGTCGGCGCTTTTGTAAAATTTATTTTTAGTACTTTTCGAAGTGGCGCATGTTTGAAATTGTAGTGGACCCATAGTAAAGTTTATCATATTTACAGTAATTTTTTTTAAAACGACCGTTTGGTCCACCAGTGCAGCGTATATCGTAGTAATTTTAGCTTCACTAATTTCTCCGTGTATACTGCCACGGAAATATCGTCATATTTTGACACGCAGACCAAATCCTTTTTCCCATCGTTGATAACTGTATATGTATATTCCTTATCTTGACTTCAAATCTGCAAACTAACAAAAGGCAAAAAATTTTATATACTTTATGCCATTTAAGGCCACGAATTAATAATTTTTTAGAAAGAATAAATAAAAAAAGTTCATTTAAATAAATATGTCATTGTTATGTTATGTTCTTTATTAGAATTGTTTTAAAATGTATCAATACCAAGCTATTTCTTGATATAAAACAATGTAAACATGTTGATTTGATAATCTGAATACCATTATTGTACAAAATACGAACATGAGCTATCGTTATAACTAGATTGATGTTTTAATTACTATACATATAGTGTTTAATTATTACATAAAAAATCTAAATATGTTTTCTTTCTAGTATTAATGTTATGCTTTTATTCAAAATTATTTATAATATTAGATTTTAAATAATGTGCATAGATTTAGGTATTTTAAAGTTTTTTATTTGGTAGTGTTTTTTATATGACAATGCATTAAAATATTATATTTAATTATAGACGTGATCGACCGAGAAGTCCAACTCCACATTCTATAAAATCATCGCAACTTAAAAATAAAATAACGGACACAAGTTTATTCGCTGAACTTGTAAAAGATAAACAAAAAAGAGAAATGGAATTGAAGAAATTAGAAAATAAGCTGGAGCAGAAAACCGATGTTAAAGCTGAAACAAGCACATCTGAAAAATCTCCCGAATGTGAAAGCAAGACCTCAACAAACGACTTAAGTTCGGAATCATTAAGTATAGCCATAGACGATATACCAATACCCACAGACAATAACTCATTAGAAACTAGTGCTACGTTAAAATTAGATGATATAATTTTACCAAATAGTGACACTTCAGTGTCATTAGAAAAACAATATAGTACTTCTTTAAGTTCTTCGCCCGTACCACCAGCTTCAAGTACGACTACTACTAATAGTCAGTCGCCTACAGTTATTTTAACCCCGCCTGTAACTAAAAAGTCGGAATTAAAATCTAGTATATGGCTTAAAAAAGCTCTGAATTCTACAGAACACAAAGTGAATAAATCGAAAAAGATTAATAAACTTCCTATGCCACCGGGCATTAATCAAATTGATTTGGAAGTTATCGAATCCCCTCCAAGCGGACCGCCAAGTCCCATTCCTCTGCCTAAAGCAAAAACTCCTCCAAGAAAAAGCATTATGAATTTACCAATGCCACCAGGTAAATAATAATGGCACATTAATTTATTAAACGTCCATATGTATTAATTAATAATTATAGTTGTACCTGGCACTGAAGATTTGAGCGGCGACGAAGATACTGTTGCTACTCCTCCAAGACAGTCATCCAATCACTCTCTTGAGAAAAGTAGAACAGTATCTAAACCAAAAATAAAAAGGCCCAGAATTTTGAAACGCAAAGGATCTCGAAATATTAATTTGGGAAGAGATTGGGGAGAAAGATGTGTTGATGATTTTGAAGTCATTATACAAATTGGAGAAGGTAAATTATATTTTATTATACTACATATCTTTTAATTAAAGAAATTCATTAAGAATTTCTTCTACAAATATCGTACTTATTAGAAATTTATCAAGTGCTGTAAGACTCATAGCTCCCTCTCATCGAGGGCCACATAACGATTATTTTTACCACCCCTAGCCGGTCGGTAAAGAAGACGCGCCCCGGAAGGTACGCACCCGGAACCCGCATTCTACATCGTGGTGCAGTGTTGACCGGTTGTGCCATAAGAATTTTGTAACTTTTGTGAACATTTGTCTTTTGGACATTACATCATTTTTTGTATTAATTGTATCTCTCGCGGTAGCTCCGCCGCAAAGAAGCATTTTTTAGTACCACGTGGGTACCATTTTTTTTACTTTTTGAAAATTCATCGGTGGCAGAACCCCTTCTCTGTAGGGCCCCTTGTGAGCACTACAAATTGGCACCCAACTCGTGGAGCTATCTTTGAAAATTGAGAGGTAAGAAACGTTACAACGTCGACAACTAAGCAGCCTCGTGCTTCAGCGTCAGGTTACTCGCTGAGGTCCCAAAAACCGAGAAGCTAGAAGTCGTACAAAAAAAAGCTACAAAAAAGAACAAAAGATCGCAACAATGAACAACCAGATCGTGATGACGAACGATCAACTGCAAAATTTAATCATGAGCATCACAACTCAGATGGGCAACGCAAGTAACCAACACCTAAATGTAGAATCCCCGCTCACCGGTACATTTACCGCGTGCAACTCCAGATTTGCGGGAGAAAAAGACGAAGATGTGCACGCGTTCATCGACGCTATTACAATCTATAAAGAATGCGCAAACGTTTCAGACGAAAATTCAACAAAAGGACTAGCTATGCTGTTGGACAACGGACCCGCTATTTGGTGGAAAGGGGCAAAAATATCATGCAACACGTGGAAAGATGCGATGGATGGTCTGCGGCATGCGTTTGGCAGCACTATGCCATCCCACAAAGTGTTTCGCACATTATTTTCGCGGGAACAAACAGAAAAAGAACCAACGGACGTTTTCGTGAACAAAGCACGTGCTTTGATGGCCCATTTACCCAGAGACCCCGATTTGCCAATAGTGTACCAGTTGGATATGGTGTACGGTCTCTTACACAAACGGATTCGCCGCGCCATTACACGTGATTCTTTTACAACATTTGAAGAACTCATCACGAAAGCACGGTCGGTAGAGGACACAATGTTAGTGCGCGAGCGCGAGATGCCTCACCCAAGCCACAGCAAAGATCCCAAACCTTCAAATAAAGTGCGCGTAAAGTGTGAGTTTTCAGGTACCACGCGGACGTGGACGCCCGCGTAAGGATGCCACCCAGAGGTTAAATTAACCGCGAGGACGCCAGGTCTAATTTAAAGGGGGAGTATGTAAGACTCATAGCTCCCTCTCATCGAGGGCCACATAACGATTATTTTTACCACCCCTAGCCGGTCGGTAAAGAAGACGCGCCCCGGAAGGAACGC
Source organism: Sinopyrophorus schimmeli (assembly GCA_036325965.1). NCBI lineage: Eukaryota > Metazoa > Arthropoda > Insecta > Coleoptera > Elateridae > Sinopyrophorus > Sinopyrophorus schimmeli. The sequence continues at coordinate 415,364 of JARFIZ010000086.1, read as the reverse complement.
ACCCGGAACCCGCATTCTACATCGTGGTGCAGTGTTGACCGGTTGTGCCATAAGAATTTTGTATTATTTTGTAACTTTTGTGAACATTTGTCTTTTGGACATTACATCATTTTTTGTATTAATTGTATCTCTCGCGGTAGCTCCGCCGCAAAGAAGCCTTTTTTAGTACCACGTGGGTACCATTTTTTTTACTTTTTGAAAATTCATCGGTGGCAGAACCCCTTCTCTGTAGAGCCCGTTGTGAGCACTACAGTGCATATTTATATCAATAAATTGAGAAAGTGATCTTTCTAAAATAATATTAATTTGTTTGTTAGGTACTTATGGGCAAGTGTACAAAGCAAGAGATCAACAATCTAATGAATTAGTAGCATTGAAAAAAGTTAGATTAGAAAATGAAAAAGAAGGTTTTCCTATAACGGCTGTTCGGGAAATAAAAATTTTGCGACAGTTGAATCATAAAAATATTGTTAATTTGAGAGAAATTGTGACTGATAAACAAGATGCTCTAGATTTTAGAAAGGTAACAACATTTTATGGTAAATAAGTTTTCTATGAACTAATGTAATACACTTTATATATAGGATAAAGGATCTTTTTATCTTGTATTTGAATACATGGATCATGATTTGATGGGCTTACTGGAGTCGGGCATGGTGGATTTTAATGAGCTTAATAACGCTTGTATAATGCGCCAACTCTTAGATGGATTGAATTATTGTCACAAAAAAAATTTTTTACATCGAGACATTAAGTGTAGCAATATTCTCATGAACAATAAGTATGATTTTTTTACAAAATATTTTATGTGGTGTTACACGATTATTTTATAGAGGCGAAGTAAAGTTAGGAGATTTTGGTTTGGCTCGCTTTTATAATGCCGAAGATCGGCTTTATACCAACAAAGTCATAACATTATGGTACCGCCCACCTGAATTACTTTTAGGTGAAGAACGTTATGGTCCCTCGATAGATGTTTGGAGCTGTGGGTGTATTCTAGGAGAATTATTTTTAAAGAGGCCTTTATTTCAAGTAAGTTGTAATTTAAGTAAATTATAGAAGGTTATTCAAAAATGACTATATTTAGATATGCTGTGAATTTTTTTTATAGATTTTGGGGTATAGACCAATTCTTACATTTTCTTCTATTTATTCTACGTATTTAACAAACATATAAAAGTCAAATAGAATTGTTATTTTTGAAGTTATTTATTCTTTTTTAAAAAGTGGGTCATATTCTCCATAGTTTAGGTAAATATGGCCACAAAGTACTTATTAATAAAATAGAAATAAAAGTTAACATACTTTTATCATTTGTGGCACATATTTAGATAAATTGAGTGTAGATTTAATTAACATTAATCAGAGAACTTAAAATTAAATAAACTAAATAAAAACAGTTTTTAAATTTTTCGCATCTAAAGTTTTTCATATCTTTGGATTGACGTTAAATGAATATTTTATACAAATCCTCATATTGTCTATAATTAGTATGCCATTTTCGAATCGGATTCTCAATTTAGGAAATATAATCATTATTGGCCATATTTTCAGGTAAATTTTTTTTAGTGTCAAATCTATTACAAAACATTTAATGTTTCATAAATTTCATCACAACAAGAAGAACAATGCCTATACCTTGAAATTGATATATAACTTAAGAAGAGTCAAAAATAATTCAAATTATGGCGTAACTATAATTTAAGCCCAGTGTTGTTTTTTTTTGGCACGATATGATGAACTTGCCATTGCACTGGAAAAGCGGTGGGTTCGTAATTGAATACTCTTTCTCGGAGGTCGTTATATGATGAACTTGTTGTCTTTTCATTACTATTAGTTTTGTATATACAGTCGAACCTCGATAAGTCGAAGTTGAAGGGAAACTAAAAATAATTCGAATTATCAAAAATTCGAGTTATCGATATAAAAATATTAACGTTGAAATAGGCAAGTCCTAGGGAAACAGGTTCGAGTTATCAAAAATTCGGCTTATCGAGGTTCGACTGTACTTAATATCAGGTGGTCATATTTGACCCAGCTACCTTAGTTTAGAATTCTATAATACTCTCTTTTGTAGGCAAGTACCGAAATTATGCAATTAGAGATGATTTCAAGACTGTGTGGATCGCCAACACCAGCTGTCTGGCCTTCAGTTATAAACTTACGATATTTTAATTCCCTTAAAGGCAAAACATTACATAGGAGAAGGATACGGGAAGAGTTTATTTTTATGCCTTCTTCGGCTTTGGATTTATTAGATAAAATGTTAGAATTAGATCCACTTAAAAGAATTACTGCTGAGGATGCTCTCAAATCAACTTGGTTGAAAAATATTAATCCTGAACAGTAAGTTTAAATACTATTTAAATAATAGATGTCAATTTACCAATTCCAATAATGGTTTGCTTAATCAACCACAAATTGTATTGCAATTTCTAGAATGTCAGCTCCAGAACTTCCTACATGGCAAGATTGTCATGAATTATGGAGTAAAAAACGTAGGCGACAGTTAAGAGAACAACAAGAGGCAATGCAAAATCTTCCTCCAGGAAAGCCCGTAATAGTAGCAAAAGATGGAAAAACGTTTAGTTTAAAATCTGACGATAATTCTGATATAGGCGGGTGAGTTAATCTGTTGATTTTGAAAATTTAGAGTTGTTAGTAAAAATTTTATTAACTTTTTGATATGAACTGTTATATGACAAGAATGTAACTATTTTATTCTTAGAAATGTTGAAAACAAATTTTAAATATTTAAGAGCCGATTGCACCGTTTAAACTTAAATTATAATTCTAACTTAAACAAATTGAAAATCTACCCAATCTTATAGGTATCATTAATTTTTATTTATTATTTTTTATCAGTTAATTACTGATCATTCGTGTGTGAAACCTTAATTACATTACTGCGGCAGTTTAACATGTAAAACTTTTCTATTTATTGAACAGTGGTGAATTTTTTATGCAACAAATTAATGTAATTGTAAATGCAACTAACATATTTTTTAATTCAAGTTTATTATTAATACATATACCTACCTAGTTGTATTTTTTTGTTAAAAACTGTATATGGATGGAATATATTCTTTAATCATCAAAAGTAGAAATATTAATTTTTTAAATTGAGCAGGTTACCTTTGTTCAAAGGTTTAATGTTAAACGATGTTATTGCAAAAGTTATGGTAAAACGTTTTGATAGACACCTCCAGAAGAGTTATAGCTCTTCAGAAGGAAGTGCTCGACATCAAACCTTTTAGGAAGAAAAAATAATTATGCATCAAAGAAGTAGCAAGATGTTTGGGTTTGAGACAATTTGAAATATACAACGAAACATTTAATACATGAAGTATAAATCCAGAAAAATATTAAAAGAAAAACCAATGGAATAGAAAATTACTTATTAAATTTACTTGGACGGTTTTAAAACAATTTTATTAATAATAAAAAATATATTTTCTTATATTTCACAATTGCGATTAGAAAATATTCGATTTAGTTCAAAATTTCCGACAATGTTTATAAGAACACTAGTTTCTATTGTACTTGATCAGATAAATTTTTATTATTAAATCGAAACATATATAAAATAAATGGTTTTTTCAATTATAAAATTATTATCCAACGGTCACTCTACATTTATTAATAAGAATCGTAGAATTCAGGGTAATTGTTAAGAATGGGGGAATGGTGGTATCTGAAGAAAACTAAGGAATATATCTGGGACGATTTAATGAATTAAAATTTATGCATAATGATAGTCTTACTAAACTTCGTAAGAGGTAAAAAAAGATATTCCTAATATTTAAAAAAAAAACTAAACTTTTTGTTGTACCAAAAATGATGTTCGTCTTATTATATATTATGTAGTTCAAATAGACAATCATTATGTAACACCTGACATTTTTTTTTTGATATTGCATAGAAATGATCTATATGTCTAAACAAGTTTTTCGTTATTTTCTAATTCCCAAAATTTAGAAACATTTTTGAGTTATTTTCTATACGAATTTCCACATTAAAATATGTATTTGATTGTATTTATGAGCAATAAAATAGTTACTTTTGACATAATTTATTACTTGCATAAAGAATTTTCCTTTTAAAATGCAACCACTAACAACTCTACGTTATTTGAACTTTCTATTCGTTATGTGTTATGTGCAGAAAATGATGCATTTTGACGTTTGAATTGATAAGAAACAATAATGTTTCATATAGAAGAATTTTGACAGTCCTTAAATAAACTTTATTATAGAATAATTAATTCATTATGTTATTAAACTACAATTATGTGCATGAGTGACATCATAAATGTGTAGCAATTTGTATTTATTTAAGCATGTAGATGTGTTAAATTTTAACTAAATTATATTTTTTAGTATTAGAGTGATTTAGAAAAATGCATCATGTTGTTATTTAGTTTTGTATTTATGTAGCTGCATTATTATTTAGTTCTACCATTTTAATTTATAGTAACAAATTAATTACAGCATTGTGATATGGTTTCTAAATCTGCTGTTATTTTCATATTCTTTGATAGAAAATTATTAGATAATGCAAATGCGTACTATTTGAACGAAATAGAAACTAAATATCTTGTAAATAATTGTAATTTTAAATGTAATTCAGGAAATGGTACTATCACAGAATAGCTAACAACCAGAACGGCGACTCGTAGGATTTAGCTCAGCCCGCGCATTCTAACTGCGCATCGATATCGGCCATATTGAAAAGATAGAAAAATTTGTTTTGATTCTAACACGTGTGTTTTTATTTATTTGCGGTGAACTGCCAAATATTTGTGGGCGATATCTGGCTAGTGTTGCTATCTTAAAATAATACATGAACGATTCATTCAAAAACTACCGGTTAAATAATAATGGCTTTTTTAAAACCTGGCTCTTTCATACCATTTTCCCTTTACAAATCACATTAAATACAGTTTCTTCTATAAAATAAAAATGGTTTTTTAAATGTTAAGTGGCAGCAGCAAAAGATTTAAAAATATGAAGTACGTTCCTGAGTTTCGGCTACTTTGTTACTAAACCGTCTCTGCTTTTCGCCTTTCAATATGGCCGTCGAGTGTCTGACTGAGATCAAACGCGCCGACAAGGAGTTGCCATTCTGGTTGTTAGCTATTCTGTGGTACTATTCTACAATTCATTTTTAAAAGTTTATCTGTTGTGTTTATTTATCACACACTATCTTAAACAATTACGTTATTCATCATTGTATACAGGGTGTTCCCGAAGATATATCAGAGCCGAAAAGGGGTGGTTGGGGACAATTAATGAAAGGCATTTTCGAAAGAAACACATCAAATCGATCTAGTATAGAGAAATTGAAAAAATTCAATTTTTTTCCCAAAAACTGTTTTGGAACCACTAGCTTTTTCCTATTTATAAAACAAGGGTAATTGAAACTTTTAAAATTATAAAGATCGCCCACGTTCTTTAATCTTGCAGGTTTTATTTATTGTTCGATAAGCTTTTATTATAAAGATAAACTTCTGCTCGGAAATTTATCCTTGAACTTCATTTCGACCTATAATTTTGATTACAAATGAAAGACGAACTAACCTACCGTATTTTTTACCACTTACATTTAAATAAGTAATAATTCATCTACAAAAAAAAAGGGCTAAAGATAGCGGCGTGGCCCAAAAGTTTGGTATGTGAAATAATGCGCTAGCGACCTGGGTTTAGAACCACGCTATAACTTTACACCTGTCTCCTTACAAGGCAAGAGGTAACCAACAAGGGTAAAACTTCCCAGGAAAATTTCCCCAATAACAACTTTTATGTCTTTGAAATACACTACGACACACAACAAAAGAGACAAGCGGGGAAATAGCCTACGCCCGGTTAAAGACACGGCCCTGAAGAAGAAAGGGTTAAAATTCGTATGCACAAATTTTAATTGACTTTACGGAGTCAAATACCTATAAATGTTATTCAGAAAAGAGCGTAAGATTTGCTGACTTAAAAAACGTGTGTAGCAAATATCGCTTTATTAATACAACGATTATAAAATATTCTCGTAGTCCCCTTTTCTAATGTTGTCCTTGTCATGCAAATATAAAAAAAGCGAACACATAATCAAAGTTTGTCGCGCCTATTAAATAAAATAAAAACACAGGATATCGTTAGTATCATCTTACATGTATGAAGTCATTGTTTAATATTTCGGTTTTATGTCGGCCAAACTAATGGACTGTTGTTTTATTTATTTTTTAAGAATAGGATTATTGAACTTGACCTTAGATTTGTTCCTTATACGATTTAATATTGAGCTAGGTCAAAAATATTTGGACACGTTAATAGTCTTTATTACAACAAGTACGTTGAATACGTTTTGTCTGTACCGTATTTTTACTACTTTCATTTATCATAATGTAATACTAATGAAGTTCACAAATCAGATCATTAAACACGTTGCCGACATAAGTAACAATCAAATTTTTACGTGTACAAGTTTTATCGTACAACGTTTTTAATACACAAAAAATAATATTACTTTTAACAGTACGTATGGAATTCAAATAAAGGCAGTTTTATACCGAAGTCCAAACGGCGCATACTACCCTAATGGTACTCTTTTGTGGGCGGCATCATTAAAGTATCACATATTAAATATGTCCTTAAATAAAGTTTGCGAAGAAATACATTTTATTAGAGAGTGGAAAGCGTTCTATTAAAATGTACCTCCCAACGTATTCCTGTTATTAAAAATTCAAAATCAGCATTATTTTTAAAAGCGTACTTTCATTTATTAGGTCTAGAAACCACTTATCAGCTATTTATTAACAAGTCATTGGGGTTCATATTATTGTTTCCTTTATGATACATTTTATATTACGTTGCATTCGATTCGAATGAAGTCATTGTTTAATATTTTCTTTATATCTCGCAAACTAATGGATTAACTGTTTTATTTGTTATTTAAGAATAGAATTGTTGAACTTAAACTTAGATTTGTTTCTTATACGATTTAATATTGATCTAGGTCAAGAATATATGTTTAATTAGAATTTAGGCACGTTAACGGTCTTTATTACAACAAGTACGTTGAATATGTTTTGTTAGTACAGTATTAATTTTTTAGGATTTGAAATTATGTTTTTTATTTAAGTTTTGATTACACCTTAAAACACGTTTCTTTGCAGACTTATGCAAATTATGAACATTTTAACTACTATCTTTTTCAATACGACATATAATTGACCTTCAAGGGTGGAAGCAAGCTACTTCTAGTGAATGCGACCGATATAAGTTTAAAAAATTTTAAATCAGCGATTTATAATGGCACGTTTCTTAGATCATCGTTGTTTTGTTTATTACTGCATTTATATTATAAGCATATTTGTCCTCTATTATTCTTGAACTTGAATTTAGTTGTTTTTTACACTGATTTAAAATGTATTTTTTGATGCGTTGGTTTTTATTCAAGTTTTCATTAAGAATTTTTTTTTAAATGAATACACAAAATGTTGTTTTATTATAAGGTGATTATGATAATAAAATTTAATACAGTTTAAAAAGTTGTCTTGTGGCGAAAACCACCCCCAAATTGTCTAATTTTTACAACACTTACTTTCATAAGTCGTGTTTTACAATGATTAAAAAAAGAATCGGAAGTCTCTTTTTAAAAAGGAAAGAAGTGTTAAAGCTGATAAAGTGTGAAACTCGATATTTGAACTCAGGCACGTTTGTTTTAAAAATAAAAATAATTTATGAGCAATTCATTTTATGTGTGGTATAATAACATGAATTGTTTTATCGTTTGAGGCCGTCGGATATGTTTCTTAATTAGCCAATTTAACGTTGTCATAGGTCAAAAAACCTGCGGTTCTCAAAATATGGTCTCAATTTTGATTTTGCTATAACTTTGTCAAATTAATGAATTTAAAAATATTACCAAATAGAAAGTGTTTCAAAAAATCCCCTCCACCACCCATTTCCGGCTCTGACAACTATTCGTAAACACCCTGTATATCGTCAGTGTAACGGATTATAGGGAAAATTGAACCATACACATTTTGTTTAATTTTAAGCTTGTATATAGGTTTTATTTTAATTTTGAATACAGGGTGTTTCGGAAGATATATCAGAGCCGAAAAGGGGTGGTTGGGGACAATTAATGAAAGACATTTTCGAAAGAAACACATCAAATCGATCTAGTATGGAGAAATTGAAAAAATTCAATTTTTTTCCCAAAAACTGTTTTGGAACCACTAGCTTTTTCCTATTTATAAAACAAGGGTAATTGAAACTTTTAAAATTATAAAGATCGCCCACGTTCTTTAATCTTGCAGGTTTTATTTATTGTTCGATAAGCTTTTATTATAAAGATAAACTTCTGCTCGGAAATTTATCCTTGAACTTCATTTCGACCTATAATTTTGATTACAAATGAAAGACGAACTAACCTACCGTATTTTTACCACTTACATTTAAATAAGTAATAATTCATCTACAAAAGGGCTATTGAAAGCGCCGTGTCCCAAAGGTTTGGTATATGAACTAATGCGCTAGCGACCTGAGTTTAAACCCACGCTATAACTTTACACCTGTCTCCCTTACAAGGCAGGAGGTAACCAACAAGGGTAAAACTTCCCAGGAAAATTTCTCCAATAACAACTTTTGTGTCTTTGAAATACACTACGACACACGACAAAAGAGACAAGCGGGAAATAGCCTACGCCCGGCTAAAGACACGGCCCTGAAGAAGAATGGGTTAAAATTCGTATGCACAAATTTTAATTGAGTTTACGGATTCAAATACCTATAAATGTTATTCAGAAAAGAGCGTAAGATTTGCTGACTTAAAAACGTGTGTAGCAAATATCGCTTTATTAATACAACGATTATAAAATATTCTCGTAGTCCCCCTTTTCTAATGTTGTCCTTGTCATGCAAATATAAAAAAAGCGAACACATAATCAAAGTTTGTCGCGCCTATTAAATAAAATAAAAACACAGGATATCGTTAGTATCATCTTACATGTATGAAGTCATTGTTTAATATTTCGGTTTTATGTCGGCCAAACTAATGGACTGTTGTTTTATTTATTTTTTAAGAATAGGATTATTGAACTTGACCTTAGATTTGTTCCTTATACGATTTAATATTGAGCTAGGTCAAAAATATTTGGACACGTTAATAGTCTTTATTACAACAAGTACGTTGAATACGTTTTGTCTGTACCGTATTTTTAACCACTTTCATTTATCAAAATGTAATACTAATGAAGTTCACAAATCAGATCATTAAACACGTTGCCGACATAAGTAACAATCAAATTTTTACGTATACAAGTTTTATCGTACAACGTTATTAATACACAAAAAATAATATTACTTTTAACAGTACGTATGGAATTCAAATAAAGGCCGTTTTATACCGAGGTCCAAACGGCGCATACTACCTAGTGGTACTCTTTTGTGAGCGGCATCATTAAAGTATCACATATTAAATATGTCCTTAAATAAAGTTTGCGAAGAAATACATTTTATTAGAGAGTGGAAAGCGTTCTATTAAAATGTACCTCCCAACGTATTCCTGTTATTAAAAATTCAAAATCAGCATAATTGTTAAAAGCGTACTTTCATTTATTAAGTCTAGAAACCACTTATCAGCTATTTATTAACAAGTCATTGGGGTTCATATTATTGTTTCCTTTATGATAACATAAACGAAATAATTCTTGTAATAAAATACTTATGCTTTATTTATGCTCTCTTGTTCTTGAACTTGAACTTACATTTGCTGAGTTGTTCTTTTACTTATTTTATATTAGCATAGGTCAGAAATGAATATTTAATTTAGAATTTTAACAGGTTAGATTTTTTATTATAAGACGGTCATTTGGTTCTTCATAGAAATCACAAGTACGTTTTTATACTACTATTTGTCAGCAAATCATACTTTTTTAAGTATTCGAAATTATATTTTTTTAACGCTTTGGTTTCCATTTAAGTTTTTATTAACACAACATAAAAAATTTTATACACAATAAATCATTTATTTAATAATCGTTAAAAATACGTTTGATGTGATTTCGAACATTTTAACTATTTTTCCAATACGACATAAATTTTGTCAGATGTCCACTCGTACGAGGTGGTGACGTCAAATAACAATCAGAGCTTATTCTCCGGTAGACAAATAATTGACCTTCAAGGGTGAAGCGAAGTGCTTGTAATAAATGCCGCCGCGAGATAATCTTAAAACAGCGATATCAGCGATTAATTATTGCACGTTTCTTAGATCATCAGCTATTTATGTATTTATCGTTGTTTTTTTTGTTACGGTATTTGTGATAGGCAATTTTTGTCCCCTATTATTCTTGAACTTGAAATTAATTGTTTTTACACCGATTTAATATTTTAAATTTAACACGTTTAACACGTAAAAATAACGGTTACTTGATACTTACGAGAAAAATAAGAAGTACGTTTAATTGCATTATTTATTCGTACAGTATAAATTCTTTTATGTAAATAACATCTTTTTTGATGCGTTGGTTTTTATTCAAGTGCTCATTAAAAATTTTTTTTAAATGAATAGACAAAATGTTTTTATTATAAGGTGATTATGATAATAAAATTTAATACAATTTGTAAAGTTGTCTTGTCACGAAAACCACCCCCAAATTGTTTGATTTTTACAACACTTACTTTCATAAGTCGTATTTTACAATGATTCACAAAAGCATCAAGTCTCTTTTAAAAAGGAAAGAAGTGTTAAAGCTGATAAAGATTGAAACTCGATATTTGAACTCAGGCACGTTTGTTTTAAAAATAAAAATAATTTATGAGCAATTCATTTTATGTGTGTATAATAACATGAATTGTTTTATCGTTTGAAGCCGTCGGATATGTTTCTTAATTAGCCAATGTAACGTTGTCATAGGTCAAAAAACCTGCGGTTCTCAAAATATGGTCTCAATTTTGATTTTGCTATAACTTTGTCAAATCAATGAATTTAGAAATATTACCAAGTAGAAAGTCTTCCAAAAAATCCCCTCCACCACCCATTTCCGGCTCTGACAACTATTCGTAAACACCCTGTATAAATAAATGGGACTTATATTTTCTTTTTTTTTCCTTCGATATTCTTAAGCAAAATTAATTCAAACTTTTTCTATTAATGCAAAGTTAACAGAACACATTGCTAAATTTAAAAAATATAAATACACTCGAACCTCGATAAGTCGAAGTTGAAGGGAAACTAAAAATAATTTTAGTTATCGATATAAAAATATTAACGTTGAAATAGGCAAGTTCTAGGGAAACAGGTTCGAGTTATCAAAAATTTGGCTTATGGAGGTTCCACTGTATATATATAGTATTTTCTCCGAATTTTAAAATTAATTGAAATAAGTTTCCAAATTTGAATTAAAGAGTCGCATAAGAAAAATTAATATGTGCCAATAGAAGATATTATTTACGATATTTAGTCTAGCACGACTTTTTCAACATAGTACAAAACTATAATAGTTTAGTTCTAATTATGTGTAGGTAGATTATCTTGTGAATTTTAATGTGTTTTATTAACTTGATTTTGAGAAGGTAAGTTTGAATTAATATTGTTAGAAAGTACTGAATAATTTTGATTTAAAAATTATATTTTAATAAGTTGCATTATGGTCTTTTGTTTGTAGCACTGCTTACAATTAGATTCTAAAAATACCTACATGTATTTTATAGTTTCAAGAAAAATGAAATACTATTTTATTAAAAATTGACTGCTTAATGGAGAAATATACACCTACAGATGAATGATAATTTTAATTGAACAGTTAAATTACTAATTTTAAATATCTTAATTAATATTGAATTTGATTCTTTACTTTAATTGTCAATATTATACATACATAGTTTTGTCCAAAATCCAATCTCAAATATTTTTATAATTACTCGTTTTTAAACATTGCAGTTTCTGGATTGTGTTTTTTAATAAAAAATTTCATAATTATAATTAAAGTATATTTAACTGTTGTAGTTCGTCAAAGATGCTTAAAATGGAAGCTTATGATACTGCTGTGTTATCATATGCATTGGCAACTGCCGCGAGTAAACTTAAACCCGGTTTGCTCGGTATAGCTCCCAATTTAAACGTAATTCCATCGTTAAATACATCAGTGCAGAGAGTAGAAGAAATATCATTAACACCACCAAGGCCTGAACCAGTAGTACAAGATAATGAAGGCCCACAAAGCAAGCTTTTTCATTTACTAACAAATTTAGAACAAGCATTACTAAATAAAAATATTATACAGTTGCAGCAACTTCTTGCACTTTGTATTAATAATAAACAGGTATAAAATAAATACAAAAACTTGTATATGAAGTTATTAATAATACTATTATGTTACAGTTATTGGATACTCAAGGTGCTACATTAGTTGATTCCTTACAACATGAATTATTGCAAGTTTGTAAAGCACAATCTTCTATAACTTATCAATTGAATCTGAATGGTAAAAAATATATAATGCTTTTATCAAATTGTTATTGTTATTAAGGTTATATAATTTTATAGATACTTCTTCAGCTATTGGATCGCTAAAAACGGAAGGTATATGTGTAGCGCTTGCTGAACTATTACGTTATTATGGATTCAGCGAAGGGGCAAATTTATTGTGGTCACAATTCTTTTAAGTGTATTAATATATTGTAATAAATATTTGTCATATATATATATTTAACATATTTACAGTTATTGATAAGTACATACATTATGTTGAAAATTTTTAAGCATCAATTAGTAAATCTAGCACAACGACCCTTTTACTAGTTTTGAGCAAAATATTTTTATTTAAAAAATTTCCATGTTTATGTTTGTTAGATTTCTTTATTAGAAGTTTTATAAATGAATTCAATATAATCTTTGTTAATCTACGAATATCATTTGATGTTTAGTTAGAAGCTGCTAATGCCTTTATTTATACGTACATAAAGAAACATAAACTATTTTACATAAACTTTAAACTGCATTTTTGAAAAATCCTATTGTATTAAAATTTATTTAATTTTATTAGAATTTGATAAATATACCTGATATTTGTTTATATTTCAATTTTTTTTTATATTGAAGTGAAATATCTGGCATATTATTTTTGAATTGTGGAAAATGTATAAGAATTGCTTTGTATGAAATGTGCTTGGTAAACTTGTATGAGAATTGCAAAATGTCAAAGTCAAGTTATAGTTGAGATTTGTGTTTATTCAGTTTTAGTTTATAAATTTAAAATGAAAATGGTATCTACTTGTTAAGTGAAAAATTCTAAATTATATAATGTAATATTTTAAATAAAGTGTTGCGGTAGTAGATTAAAAAAGACATATTTAATAGTTGGTAGGTTAGCTAAGCTCATCTGCATTTAATAACTAGTTTATTTGGTTTTGACGTCATAAAATAAGTAGTGCTAGTTGCTATAATAATTATTTTAAACATGTTGGTCATTTATTATTAAAACGGAAGCTTTTATATAGAGTTAAAACGTGAAAGAATTTAAGTCGCCAGATTGTCTGTCACCATGGCAACTCTTCCGCATCTGGGATTCCGCACTATAGATTTCAGCCATAGATAATTTAATAGTCATCCTCAGTATTTATTTATTGAATATTTTGAATGCAATTATGTCTGCTTCTGAAGCTCAAAATTCAAAAAGTATAAACGATTGTGATAATAATGCCAGTCCAAGCGAAGAAGATTCCTGCCAGTTTTTAAAGTGTAAATTTAAAGAAACGGAATCTCCCATTGATACATCAACATCCACTAATACTATAGCGAATTCGGTAAACAATGTAAATAAACATGCCATATTAAAAAGGACAACGAATAAAACTCCTGGCGAAAAGAACGAAAATTCAGAAGATGCATTATATTCTAGTCAAGACAATGTTGCATCTAATAATGTTTACGAAAATGGAGACAACGCAAATGCTAATAATAAATATGATGCCGATGATAAGTTAATAGTAGAGCAAGCTGAAGATGGAATTTGGATACTTCGATGGAAAATTAAAGAACAACGGGATGATGATTTCATTGCCTTGTGCTGGGCAGGTATGTTTATTAATGACATTTTTAAATTGATGTATGAAAGAATGTAGTTTGGGTTAATAGGAGATTGATAAAGCAATTTTACTTAAACTGCAAGATTACGGAGTAACTTTCTATGTATTGTGATTATTTTATTTACATAAAATGAGTAGGGTTTGTGTACCAGTCCCAAACCAGTTAAGGACAAATTTTGACTTTGAAATGCTCTGAACTGGTATTATGTAGTTTTAACGTAGAAATGTATATATTTAATTGTTTATTGTTTACTAACGCTGCAATATTGATAAATTATTTGAATCTAAATATTTAAGTTTTTTATAGATTTCGTGAACAATATCAAAAACGGTAATGCACCTAAGGTTGACCGCTGCGCTCATAGCTCTTATCATCATATCCAGCGTTCATGTATTCCATTTCTGGACATACGCCTCCCCAAGCATTCGCCATTCCTCGCGATTGTCCGCTTTTCGCATCCACTGATTTCCAGCTAATTTCTGAATATCGTCCCTCCACCTGGTTTTGGGTCGGCCACGGTTTCTCTTCCCTGTTCTCGGCCTCCATTCGGTTACTTTTCTTGTCCATCTATGGTCAGTTGTTCTCATGATGTGGCCCGCCCATCTCCATTTCAACCTTACAATGTGTTCCGCCGCATCTATTGCTCTAGTTTTATTTCGTATCCAGTCTTTTGTCCTTCTATCTTCGAGTCTAATGCTCAGCATCGATCTTTCCATTTTTCTTTGAGCAATTTTTATTTTTTGTATTAGGGTTTTTGTCAGGCTCCAGGTTTCTGATGCGTAGGTAATTGTGGGCAGAACACATTGGTTAAATATTTTTGTTTTCAAGTGCTGGGGGAAATTCGATTTAAATATATTTTTTAGTTTTCCATATGCAGCCCACCCCAGTTGTATTCTTCGTTCTGTTTCTTCTCTCTGGCAGTCTTTTGTTATTGATATTTTTTGCCCTAGGTATATATATTCTTCTACGACTTCCATGGTGTTGTTTGTAGTAAGTTGGATTGGTGTTATATCCGCCATGTTTGACATAATTTTTGATTTTGAGGTGTTTACTTGTAGTCCTATTGTCTGAGCTTTGTTTTTTAGTTCTGATGTCATTCTATTTAGATCTTCCATGTTATCTGCTAATATGACGATATCGTCTGCAAATCTCAGATTGTTGAGGTATTCTCCGTTGATGTTTATACCTAATTCGTTCCATTCTAGTGTTTTAAACAGATCTTCTAGGGTGTTGGTAAATATTTTGGGTGATATTGTATCTCCCTGTCTTATTCCTCTGTTCATTAGTATGGGGTTCGTTTTTCAAAACTTGCACTATTATTGCAGCTTTTTCGTACAAAGCCTCGATAAGATTAATGTATCGGATATCTATTCTGCATCTCTTTAGTGCGTTTATCATAGCCCATTTTCTATAGTATCAAAGGCCTTTTCAAAGTCGATGAAGGCCAGATATAATGGCTGGTTGTATTCGCAACATTTTTCTATTATTTGTCTCAAGGTGTGGATGTGGTCAATAGTGCTGTAACCTTGTCTGAATCCTGACTGTTCTGATGGTTGGAAAGCGTCTAGTTTCTTTGTAACCCTATTGGTTATAATTTTTGTCAAAAGTTTGTACATGTGTGACAATAGTGTTATGGGCCTGTAATTCTTCAGATTTTCCCTTTTTTCCCCTTTTTTGTATATTAATATTACTTTAGCCTCTTTCCATGTGTCAGGGATGGTTCCTTCTTCCAAGCAAATGTTGAATAGTTTTGTGATACACTTTAGCATATTTTTCCACCTAATTTTACGTGTTCAATGACGATTTCATCCAACCCGGCTGCTTTATTATTTTCATTTGTATCATGGCGTTTTCTACTTCATGGATATTGATTGGAGGCATATCTTCCGAATAATTCTTTGTTAGGGATGCTCGTTTATCTGTTGGATTGATTGCTGGCTCTATTCTTTTTGATGAATACAGGTCTTTATAGAATGTTTCGATGTGTTTTAATATTTCTTCACGTTTATGTAGTATATATCCTGTCTCATCCATTAACCCAGTAATTTCTGTCTTACCCTCACTAGTTTTCTTTTTAAATACTCGCGGTCCCTTATTCTGTTCTATTATTTCTAATGTTATTCTTTCATTATGTTCAGCGATATCCTTCCTTACCTGTCGTCTTATGTCTTTGCTCATTAGTTTAAGTTGCTCCTTGTTCATGTTTGGTCTTTCTTTATTTCTCTTCTTAATTAACTGTTTCGTACCGTCTTTAATTTTGTCTTGCTTTTCTGTATTTCGCTTTGTTGATATACTATTTATCGCATCCTTTATATTGTTTGTTATTTGTTCGTTTATATCGTTGACGTTGTTTATTTCATCTACCATTATTGCTTGTAATTTATTTTCTAGTTTTATTTCATATTCTTGTTCTAGGTTCTTCAGTAAGGAAGGTGTTATGTTTTTATTATTTTTTTCGATTAGCTTTCTCCTTTCCAACTTTGTATTCAGTTTTATTTTAGCTCTCACCATTCTATGATCACTTATATTAATACAGTTTAGGACTGATACATCTTCTACTATGTTCTTATGAGTTGTAATAATAAAGTCTATTTCGTTAAATGTCTTCCCATCAGGGCTCTGCCATGTCCATTTCCTGTTTTCTTTTTTGCTGAAAAATGTATTCATTGCTTTAAGTTGGTGTTCTTCTAGAAAGTTTACTAGGATTTGTCCTCTTTCATTGCGATTTTGAAAACCATAAGGCCCCACACAGTTTTCTCCTTTACGTTGTTTTCCTATCTTGGAGTTAAAATCTCCTACTATCATGGTCCATGTTACTTTCTCTCCCTTTTTTCCCTCCATTGCTTTTCTTAGATCTTCGTAGAATTCTTCTATCTCGTCTTCTGAGTATGCTGAGGTTGGTGCATATACCTGAATCACTTTTATATAATATCTAGTTGTTATTTGTACAGTAATATATGTCACTCTTGCAGATATCGATATTGTAGAGGTGATATATTTTTTCCATCTTTTATGTATTAGGAAACCGCTACCATTTCTGCTATTTTCTTCCTCCCCTTTGTAGTATAGCATGTTTCCCGACTTCAGCGTCAGCAGCTCTTCTCCTTGTCTTCTGACCTCACTTAAACCGATGAAATCCCATTTTACATTAGATATTTCCTCTTCCAGTTGTAGTAGTTTATCTTCGGATTTGATCGATCTTACATTTAGTGTTGCAATATTTATAGTTGTGTTCCTTCTCCGATCTTTCTTTGTTATTATCGATTCTTTGCCTCCCCCAGAATCCTTGAGGCAGACCGTTTTGACGGTATGGGATTGCGGGTGAGAGACCCTACCCATCTGGGGTATTTTAGTTTTAAGTTTCGACGTAATCATGTTATGTTAGGGTGATTTAGCATTAAAACGCCACGCTTGCCAGGCAGGTTGGCGAGTTTGGATAGAATGCTGAAGGATTTTAAAGGAGTGGATGGAGTTTTTAGGTTAGGACATATTTCTCCCCGGCTGTACGGACTTGGGGAGATAATATGGCTCGTGTAGGCAGGGGCGCTTCCCTGAAGTAGACCTATCCATTATTGGGACTGTAACGGGGTGTCTACTCACTACCATAGCTCTTAAATAAACACTAAATTTTTAAAATATGTTTGGAACGTTGTTAACATTCTAGGCCACGTAACAAAATAGTTGAAATCTTCAAAAATGCCTGCCATTTCTTAATTTATTCAATCGAACATGCGAGTGGTCAACTACTGGTACCTGGTTTGGAACTGGTACACCCACCCTAGTTTATTTACTTTAAATAAATATCAGAGTATAGCTATTTCTCGGTATATTTAATACAAATTGATAACAATCCTATTATAGTGCATAACTATTTTATTATAGGTATCATAAAAATAAGCTTAATCCCATAACTCCATTAAATAAAAAAAGAACTAATCATAATGATTGCGAGTAAGAATTTACAGAACTTTTATTTACCTGTCAGTCATACAAACTCTACAAGGATGTGTGCTCTGTTAAACGGTTCAATTTTATTGTTATTTGCAGTTATAAATTTGTTTAAATTTTTGTCGAAATTTAAATACATATACAGTCGAACCTCCATAAGTCGAATCTCGATAAGTCGAATTTTTGATAACTCGAACTCAAACCTGTTTCCCTAGGACTTGCCTATCTCAACGTTAATATTTTTATATCGATATCTCGAATTTTTTGATAAGTTGAAGCGTTTTACAATTCCCTAAATTCCAGTATCTATTAGTAAATATTTCGATAACTTGAAGTTAAATTTTACAACTTTTGATAAAAGTACAATGCCTGGGAGGATTAAAGAACGGGTTTGTTCGGTGTTATTGGTGATCAAAATGGCTATTGTAAAATAGGATGAAAAGGTTAAAACCTATTACAAGACTTTGACGTTTTGACGTTGGCACTTCAATTGGATTTAAATACTAATTTATGTTTAAATGCTTTCTCAACAGTTATGAAATTTAAGATGGTTTTACCGTTTCTTTTACAAGAAAAGTGTCTATTTTTGCCTTCTTGTTTTCGTTCTGGTCGTTATTCGTCGATCACGAGTACGAACAAATATATTTTTTGTTGTTTATAGTTTATAACAGAAAATCTAAAAAAATTAAATACATTTTTTTTACATTATTTACCGATTAACAAGGAGCGTAAACGAAAATTAAAAAAAGGCTAAAGGAGTGTCCTTTTTTCAACTTGGAGAAAGCTATGATGGAATGGTTTTGATATACACGTAGTAAAAATATTTTGGTTTTGGGAGATCATTGGAAAAATTTGTAGGAACCCAACATTTTGGATCAATGAAGCAAAAGACAATTTTAGATTACTTTCAATCCAACAATAAATATGATGTAAATAACCATATTACCTACCAGGTGTGCAACCTTAAAACGGCTGTTTTTTTATTTAGCAAAACACAATAATTAACGCAGAAAAGTGAAAAATATTTTATTCGAAGTAATTGCCCTCGCTGGCTATACATTTTTCCTATCTTTGAGGAAGATTGTGGATTCCACCCCAAAAGAATTCATCCCCTTTGGATAAGAACCACCCATCGAGCCATTTTTTAACATCTTCATAAGAATTGAAGTGCTGCTCGGCAAGCGTGTGTCCCATCGACGCAAACAAATGGTAATCTGAAGGGGCCAGATCAGGAGAGTAGGGCGGGTGGGGTAGCAACTCCCAACCAAGTGCATCCAATGTATCCCGGACCAATCTTGCTGTGTGTGATGGTGCGTTGTTGTGCTGGAAAATGATACCTTCATGCCGATCCGCGTGTTCGGGTCTTTTTTTGCACAATTCACGATCCAATTTGATGATTTGTTGTTGGTAGCGTTGAGTATTGATCGTTTCACCAGGTTTCAACAGTTCGTAGTAAACCAGCCCCTTCTGGTCCCACCAAACACACAGCATTGTCTTTTTCCCGAATCGATTTGGCCTAGCAGACGATGTCTAGGGTTCTCCGGGGTACACCCACGATTTTTTGCGCTTAGGGTTTTCAAAAAAGATCCATTTTTCATCGCCAATGACGATTCGATGCACAAATGATTTTCTGTTGGGCCAATCGAGCAAGATTTCGCACGCGGTCTGGCGTCGTTCCATCTCTCGATCGTTCAATTGATGTGGCACCCACTTCCCGATCTTTTGGATCTTTCCCATAGCAAAAAGGCGTTTCGAAATTGTTTGGTGGCTAACATTCAACTTTGCGGCAAGTTGTTTCTGAGATTGGGTATCGTCTTCGTCCAATAAACCTTGCAATTCGGTGTCCTCAAAAACTTTTGATCGATTTTCGCGCTTCTTGTCGGTGACGTTAAAAATTCCGTTTCTGAATTGCCGAAACCACGCTCTGCACCGAGTTTCACTAAGAGCACTGTCGCCATAGACCTCCACAAGAATTCTATGCGCTTCGGCGGCAGATTTCTTCCAATTGAAGAGGAATAGCAGTGCTCCCCGAAAATGCTCTTTATCTGGCACAAAATTCGACATGTTTATCGTGATCAAAGGACACGTTATTGTTCGAAATTGCTGACTTTGTCTTTTGTTTACTGATGGCAAAGATCAAAGCAATGAGGAAAAATGGCAGGCAAAATTGGCTGAAAACGGCCGTTTTAAGGTTGCACACCTGGTAAGTACTTAATAACAATAAATAATGTTAATGATTCTTTACAAATTTTGGTTATTTTGTATAAAAGATGGTAAATATAGATATGATATATATACACAAAAGTAATTAACTCGACTTTTTTTGATAACTCGAATTATTTTTAGTTTCTCTTCAACTTCGACTGTATCTTTTATGACTGTTAAATAATATTTACAAATCTCCCATAATATAAAAAATAAATCCATTATAAATACAATTTTTTCAAAGACAGGTAGGGGAACCTGTTGAACCTGGGTCATATGTGTACCTAGGCCAATTGGCCCGTTTGAAATATTCCCGCGCTATTAAATTCCTTTGTCTGTGGTATTCGGTACATCACTGCTAACTATCCAATGTGTAGTTAGTCGCTTACCGCCATTAAGCCGGTAGTTGGTGTTATCGAAGTTAAAAATTTTTTGTCGAAAAAAGTAATTATTTTTAATATACTTTGAAATCTAATAGTTTTATACGCTTTATAATAATCGCTTAACTTTTATATGCGGTCGGTTCTTTGACTTAACAAGTATTTAAAAAATAATAAACTTGCGAGATATGTATCCTCAAATAATTAAAATCCACCGTTTTCTACAGCAATGAAGTAGTGTTGTACTTCGGTCACTATCGATCAGTTGTACTTTGGTCAGTGGCCTAGGTACATCCTGGATGTTATACTTTGACCAGGAGGATATATTTTTATGTATTTCACATTTATATAATAGATTCCCAATAAAATATATTTAATATTTCAAAAATCATGTCTAGAAGTAAAGAGAAGAAGAAAAGAACGCCTATTAATTACAATATTGGCGACTATGTTATATTTGTAAACGAAGGTTCCGATAAGTGACATTACAGAAAAAATTAAAATGCCTCAGAGTTAACAAAACCAGAGAAAGTTATTATGTTCCAAAGATACAGAAGTACTGGGGTTTCTGCTAAATGCTTAAGACTGAATAATATACCTAGATATTGCTAGTGTTATTATAAAAGTTAGTCCTAATGACTATATTAAGTTGAATGATAATTACTTAATTTTATGTATAAATTAAATTGAATACTGATTTTATTAAATATACAGTAGCGCCCAAAAGTGAGTGCCTAAATGATTTTTCGGGAAGAACTTTTTAAAATATGGGCCATTTTACTTCATTTTTGAGTATGTTATACAGTTTTGTATGAGAAAAAGAATTATTATGTTTAAAACATGATAAACAAAAATTTACGGTAGTTAAACGAGCTCAGACTCATTTGTGTAAAAAACGCATTTTTCAGAACAGAACACTAAGAACGATTTAATGAAAAATAACTTTATAACAATACACTAAAACAATTTTATAATCATAAAAATGCCTAATACTTAGTTGGGAAACCACGAGATTTTATAACTGCCTGACAGCGAGATGGCATTGAATCAATAAGATTTTCAAAGACTGAATCAGGCATTGCATTCCATTCCTTGTCCAATTCGCCAAATTTTTCATCTTTATTCTTAATATTTTGTTTCGACAACGTCTTGCCAGCTCTTCCCACAAGTGTTCTATCGGGTTGAGGTCGGAAGATTGACTTGGCCACTGAAGAATCCTGATTTGTTGCTGCTGCAATGAAGCCTTGACAATCGAGGAGGTGTGCTTAGGATCGTTATCCTGTTGTAGAATCCATCTAGGAGGCATATTTGTATGGGCCCATGGTAAGACAACATTAGTCAGCATATCTTTGTAACTTTGTCCAGTCATTATTCCGTTAATTTTAATGATGGGGCCCATGCCATTACGAGAGAAGGCTCCATATAAACCATAACTGATCCACCTCCATGTTTTACTGTCGGTTTTATGTATTTTAAATTGTATCTTTCTCCAGGAGAACGTCTTATGTATTGTATTCTGTCGCTTCCAAATAGATTGAACTTAGATTCATCTGTGAAAAGTACTTGACTCCACTCGGCTGCTGTCCAATGCAAGTGCCGCTTTGCAAAATCCACGTGAGCCTTTCGATTCTTGAGTTTGATGAAAGGTTTTTTAGCTGGACGTCTGCCATTCAAACCAGCATTACTCAATCTTCTGGAAACTGTCATTCGACTAATATTTAGACCTTCACTTTGATTGAATTCTGCTGCCAGATCCACAGCTGAGAGAGTCGGATCCGCTTTGGAGCGACGAACAATGCGTGTATCAAGCCGGGAAGAAGTAACACGTGGTCTACCAGTTCTTTTATCATTCTCAACAAAATTTTTCTGATCAAACCTTTGAATAATCCTTGAGATAGTACGAGCTGGCATCTTTAGAATCCGTAAAATGGCAGCTGCCTTCATGCCAGAGTTTTTCATATCTATAATTGCTTTCCGAATGGCTGGAGAAGTTTCAGCCCTTGGCATTGTTAAAACTTGGTCAATTGTTACTGAACACAAAAAATATAACCCAAATATTCAAGAAAAAACCAATAATGTGACGGCGCGGAATATGTAAAAAATGACTATTGCAGTAGAAATGGAACATAACCTAAAATACCGTATCTGCGCAACAGTTAACTATTAATAATATTTTCCAACATCAAACTGTACAATATACTGAAATTTGAAGTAAATTGGCCGAGATTGCAAAAAGTTATGCGTGAAAAACGGTTTCGGCACTCACTTTTGGGCGCTACTGTAGGTAATTTAATTTCCGTTAACAAAAACATTAGTATTATGTATTCTTGTACTCGAGTACTTGCTATTCAAATTAAATTAACAATTTATACTTCCAAAAATATATTAAGGCAGATTTTATTTAATAATGCAGTGTTATGTGCATACGTATTATGTAAAGCAGGTTTTGGTTCTTTGAGTTGTATTTGTCAAAAATCATTCAGGTAAATATAAAAATTACAAGGCGTGCTTTGGCAACATTAAAATGGATTATGCAGGTGTATTCCCTTAAGACATGTAACCGTAAAGTCCTTATCGGATTATTCAAGGTAAAACCAGACTTTAAGGATAATAAATAATTGAAAAGTACATCCGGTTAGAAAAATACACTTATTTGCCTTAAAAATTCCTGTTTCTAATAATTGCTTTATTTTGTTGTTTATAGTCCTTTGATTTTTAAGTATATTTTATTATCAACGTTTCCGGTTGTTAAAGAGATTATTGTTGTTGTTGTTGGCGCCTTTTTATACCTGTATCAGGTTTAGGCGTTTTCTCCGCTTGAAACTTTGTTGTGAATGTTGTAGTATTTCAAAGATTCGAGGCACCTACAGTTTTACGTGGGTTGCGAACCACGGCAATTTTTAGGGAAAATTTTTCGAGCAGTTTTACTCTTGCCAGGTGCTCAGCCTTGCGAAGAGAAGAGGAGCGTGAAAAATTTTCGATGGTCGGCGCGGGGATTCGAACCACTTCGAATCCACCTCGCTAGCGCAGCAGCCCAAACACTAAACCACTTGCGCCACGCTTCCTCCTTAAAGAGATTATCAGTTTTTATAATCACATTAGTGGTTTAGGATTTCGCTTACTTCAATTTATAGATGATAAGATATAAAATTATCAAACACTTGTGCTGTAAGTAGATACGTAAGTAAGTACACCTGATTCTCTTTTTGTAGGGTTTTAAGTTTGGCGACCACTGCTTTAAACTATGCTTATATTAAAATTATTGTTTGCTATCATTTATAATAAACTATATTTTACCGAAATTTTATTTCTATTTATTTCATATTTTAGTTTTGGTGATAAAATTGTGTAACTATTATCTCTCTGAGGAAATTAAACTACGGATATAGCTACTAAATATTTTGAATTCTTTGGAATCTCCACCTTTTTCATGTAACAGGAAATGCCCCTTATTTAGAAGAATTTGTCGATTGGAGCATTTTAGAGGAAGTACTTTAACTGAACTACCTGAAAAAACCGCAATTGCCTTAAAGAATTACATATAATAACACCTAGAATTGTTTTTGACCAAAATGCAGGTACCAAGTAGAAATTTTAATAAATTATATTCCTACTTCTTACTTATTAAGCATGATACTTTTTTAATAAACGTTAGATTAAAAAGTAGCAGCTACATACGTTTTACATACATATATATTTATGTATAGGTATAGCCACTAGACATTCAAAATATCGACTAATTTTTTTCTTCAGCGTCACATGCTTAATAATTGTACAAAGAGTAAATAAGAGCCTGTTAAAAAATGAGCTCTGAATATTAATAGTTTATGGTTCTCAATCGCAATGTTGCATTTTCTATTTAAATAATATGGGAATTATTTTTTTTAGTTATTTCTGAATCTTGTAGCTCAGTACTGAGGCAATACAAATAAATGTCCGATACATATTTTTGTAGGGAATTTACGCTCTACAAAAAATGTTTTTTAAAATTTATTAATAATTCAATTTTTTCAAGTTATTCAAGGTTAAATTTAAAATTATGTAAAAATTCACATTTTTAAGATTAACGGCAAAATTACTAGACTAATCCCAAATATGGTGGGTTTTTTTGTAAAGCATTTCAACCTATTGATTTATTCTTATGATATAACGTGTATATAAATTTTTTAGGTGCTAAAAAGTTTATTTTTACATGATTTCCACTTTAGCCTTGAATAACTTTTGAAACAGTTCAGTTATCAGAAAATCTTTAGACATGTTTTTTGTAGAGATTTCAATTCCTACAAAAATATGTGAAAAACATTTATGTACATTTCTTCGTTACTTTTCTACAAAGTTCAAAAATAACTAAAAACAACTTCCCAAGTTATTTAAATGGAAAATAGTGTTTAGGAACCACTAAATATTAATATTAAGAGCTGAAATTTTAACAGGCGTTTTATTTTCTTTTCTTTTAATTTTTAAGAAGTACCTACCTATTGCAGAAAAAAATAAATTATGTACCAGGTGTGCAACCTTAAAACGGCTGTTTTTTTATTTAACAAAACACAATAATTAACGCAGAAAAGTGAAAAATATTTTATTCGAAGTAATTGCCCTCGCTGGCTATACATGTTTCCCATCTTCGAGGAAGATTGTGGATTCCACCCCAAAAGAATTCATCCCCTTTGGATAAGAACCACCCATCGAGCCATTTTTTAACATCTTCATAAGAATTGAAGTGCTGCTCAGCAAGTGCGTGTCTCATCGACGCAAACAAATGGTAATCTGAAGGGGCCAGATAAGGAGAGTAGGGCGGGTGGGGTAGCAACTCCCAGCCAAGTGCATCCAATGTATCCCGGACCAATCTTGGTGTGTGTGATGGTGCGTTGTCGTGCTGGAAAATGATACCCTCATGCCGATCCGCGTGTTCGGGTCTTTTTTTGCACAATTCACGATCCAATTCGATGATTTGTTGTTGGTAGCGGTGAGTATTGATCGTTTCACCAGGTTTCAACAATTCGTAGTAAACCACCTCCTTCTGGTCCCACCAAACACACAGCATTGTCTTTTTCCCGAATCGATTTGGCCTAGCAGACGATGTTGAGGGTTCTCCGGGGTCCACCCACGATTTTTTGCGCTTAGGGTTTTCAAAAAAGATCCATTTTTTATCGCCAGTGACAATTCGATGCAAAAATAATTTTCTGTTGTGCCGATCAAGCAAGATTTCGCACGCGGTCTGGCGTCGTTCCATCTGTCGATCGTTCAATTGATGTGGCACTCACTTTCCAATCTTTTAGATCTTTCCCATAGCAAAAAGGCGTTTCGAAATTGCTTGGTGGCTAACATTCAACTTCGCGGCAAGTTGTGTCTGCGATTGGGTATCGTCTTCGTCCAATAAATCTTGCAATTCGGTGTCCTCAAAAACTTTTGGTCGATTTTCGCGCTTCTTGTCGGTGACGTTAAAAATTCCGTCTCTGAATTGCCGAAATCACGCTCTGCACCGAGTTTCACTAAGAGCACTGTCGCCATAGACCTCCACAAGAATTTTATGCGCTTCGGCGGCGGATTTCTTCCAATTGAAGAGGAATAGCAGTGCTCCCCGCAAATGCTCTTTATCTGGCACAAAATTCGACATGTTTATCGTGATCAAAGGACACGTTATTGTCCGAAATTGCTGACTTTGTCTTTTGTTTACTAATGGCAAAGATCAAAGCAATGAGAAAAAATGGCAGGCAAGGTTGGCTAATGCCTAATGCGCGCGTACTGCCATCTATTAGAAAACGGCCGTTTTAAGGTTGCACACCTGGTATTTAACATATTTATCAATAGTCACTGTTTGCAAAAATTTACCAGTGTTTATGTTGAAACTGTGTCGGTAAATATTTAGAATTTAAACATTACTACGTCCTTGGCACCTGTTTAACTTACATTGGAAGCTTTTTTACACACACTTATTATCAAGTTTATCTTTCTACGTAAATGAATTCGTTCTAATTGTTTAAAACTTGTTGAATATAATTTTTTTAATTATGAACGAGTCTTTTTTATAAAACTGCACGTTCGTACATTTAAAATGGAGAAAAAATTGTAAGAATATTGTTTTAAATAGATTATAAAGAACAATTTAAATTTTGTTATGTATCTACTTTATCAGATAGTGAATTACTAAATGGATTTTAGAAATCATATGTTATATTTGTACATATTCTCAAGGTATTTCGCTTTATATCATCCTGTTCTACGATATCCTGAGCTCATCTATAATTTGTGGATGCAAACATACTACATCCGTTTTCTGATGTGGATATCTACTTCCTTTGACTTTAAGAAAGGATGTTTATTAAGCACTGAATGAATAATTGGATTACTTTTTGTAACTTTACATGAATTTTTTAATTTGTAAAAACTGCAATTCTATTAGTTAGCTATTTACCCCTACCTCATAATACGACAGTTAAATTACCAATTATTATCAAACAACAATAAGGATTGACTTTTCGAATACGTAAATACATAGTGTAAATGTACCGTTTGTGGCCACTGTACCGTTTGTGGCCACTTTGACATTTATAAGAAAATATTTAAGATTTAGTTCTTACTATAGTATTATGTAGTGTATTTATAGGGTTTTTTGATATGTTGTCAATGCTGTGATCTCTTTCCTCTACTGGTTAAAAGTATAGCTTAAGAGATAATTGAAAACATATCTGGACGCGTCATATATGGGAGCCATTTTGCTTAGTTCTAATAAGAATCTGCACACCACCCTGTTAAGTAAATTATTGATATTTATTGAAAATCACAATATTCTTAAAAATTTTCTTTTTTATTCTACTTAAATAACTTAAAAGAAAATAAAAAAAGAAGAAATTTGCCGATAATAACCTAAAATATGAATAAAATAACCCATGGCCACAACTGGTACAGCAAATATATAAAAATGCCACTTTTGGCCGTGCCACGACCACTAGTGGTACATACGTTATCCAGTTTTGGCCATAGTACATATTGACTTAATATGTTAGGTTATTTACGCGTATATTATTCACTTATTAATAATAAATTAATTGACAAAGAATTTTAATCATTAAAGTAAAAACTAATTTTAAGTAATTAAGTAAAACAAATATCGAAACGCAATTTCTTAATAATAACCATTTTACAGTTTTCTATCCGTCGGTTGTTTTAGAACCTGATACAGTTTCTAGTACAGAAAATGTAATTAATTATAATACTCTTACAATACAACAAAAATCTTTAGATGAAGTCATGTATAAAATTATTGTATGGCCTAAAAAACAGCCTGCAAAGCGGAAACGTGCTGTTGAACATTTACCTTCAGTAATAACAGCTGATAAATGCATAGAAATCATGGAAGCTAAAGAAAAACAGAAAAATGATAAAGAAGAAAAAAAACTTAAGAAAATTGAAAGAGAAGAATGAATTGCCCAACAGAAAAAAATAAAACAAAAGCAATTAGAAGAAAAAGTTGAAAAACACTTAGCTGCGAAAAAACCGGTAAAACCGCGAAAAAATTCTAAAAAATAATTCTAAATTCCCATTGTATACCTATTTTATTGTATTTTGTTCTACTTTAATAAAAATAAATTGATATATTGATTATTGATTGAGTAAATATTAATAATATGCTCTCCAAGAAAAAAAATTATTTACTATGGCCAAAAGTGGCGCAACCAATGGCCAAAAATAGTGCGTCTATGGCCACAACTAGTGCAAAAGGAGGTACGTTTGAATATTATTAATTTTTAATAATATAGCAAGTTTTAAAGGTTTTCGCTCTCAATAATTCGATTGTTAATACACCAATGAGGTTATTAATCCATATTTCGTTATGATATAGGGGGAAAGTGGCATGAAACAGCCAGTTTTAAAAAAAGGGATAAATAATATAGAAGGACATAAATAAATCAATTTTTTTTTTAAATCTGTAATTGTTCATGCATTTATGTACGTAATGTCATAAAACATTTTTCAAAATTAACGATATTTTTCAACTTCTAATCATTTATAAATAAAATAAAATTTGGCTTTTTCATAACCTATAGGTATTGAAACAGCCAACCCAATTTTTGAAAAAGCCATGTTCTTATTACAAGATTAAAACTGCACATTAACGAAGATATTATTTAATAATAATCTTAAGCTATAATTTTAGGTCTTATATAATTATAAAACGTTTTAAATAACGCAAACTCTCGATAAAATATTTACTTACATAAATCTAAGAAACTGTCAAAAAATTTGACGTTTGAGATCAATCATTGCAAAAACTTAAAAACGTTTTTAGCAAAAATAATGCAATTTCCCTTTTACGCCACAGGATTTATATGCCCAACCATTACAATTTTGCATCGGTACCACTCTTGATTGCTGTTACTACAATTATTATTGCATTTTATGCAATTAAAAGGTGGCTTTTTCATTACACTGCAGTCCGGCTATTTCAAAACATATTCTCTCAAGAAACAAAATCTCGAAAATTACTATGAAATCAAAGATTAGTCTACAAAATATATACGCTATTAGAAGGCCTAATATATCTATAAAATTATAGTGTAATCATATTATTATTAGTTTTGTACGTATAGGCGTTAGAAAACAAATAAACTGAACTCAAAACTTTACTTTTTGACGACAAAATCTTCAATACGTCGTATCGGCGCCGTTTATTGACGGTGAACGGTCAAATTTTTGTGGGGTATATCTGGCTAGTGTTGCTATCTTAAAATAATAATACATGAACGATTCGTATGAAAACTACCGCGTAATTGATAATGGCTTTTTCAAAACTTGGCTGTTTCATGCCACTTTCCCCCTACTATATTTAAGTTAATTTAATTCTTGATAAAAGATACGAAATTGCTTAAAGTGGCCACAAACGGTACATCTACCCTATATCTAAAAATTTAATATTATCCATGAGCGAAGTGTGAGATTGCAGTCGAAATTTAACTCGAATTTTTGATAATTGGTATTGTTTTTGGTTTCCTTTCATGTTTGATTGTACTTACTACGAGTCTACCACTTCATAGATTCTGGTATATAGAGTTGAGTAATCTTAATCGGTAATTATTTATAACTCCAATCAAATAAAAAGTAAAATTTTAGAAATACTCGACTTTGTAGGGAAAGCCTTTTTTGCACAATTAAGACAACTAGGCATTTTATGTAATTAATGTTATCTATTGTTAGTTTTTATTTCATTAAATAACTTTTTAATTGAATAAAAATGCTTATTTGTGTTTATTTTCGTGAAAAACGGTTCACTTACTATACTTTTTACTAAAATTCAATGTGGTGAAGCTCAAGCCCTATATGCATTTTGTAAAATTATATTTTTTTTATTTCGTTCAGTTTGATTCATATTACTCATAAACAAAGACAAAAAGGAGATGCGATGACAGTCTCTTGATTTGTCCTACCCCAATATTATACACTACTACCTCTGCATGTTATGACCTCAGTATCTGACAATTTTTTTCATTTTTATGATCTTCGTTCAACCCTAAACCCATAAAAGAATTATTTCTGGCTACCTGAAACCTTATATTGCTGCAAAAGTTTGTAGTGTGCATAACTGTATATCCGTGTGACAAGTATCTATTTGAAATGTAATTCAAGTTAACATTAAATTACAATGAATTAAACCTAATAATGATAATTTTCATCTTAATAAAACTTTTCCATATTATACATTCTACCGACTTTTACAGACAAACTTACAAACTTTCACACCAATACCTTAACCCAAGACACGACTGAAACTAATTTTTATACTACCACTAAGGATTTTACAAAGTTTCTAAATCTTCGTAACCTGAAGAAAAGTTTTACACGATTTTATTGGTTACCTTAAGGATGTACGAGCAGGGTACTGGGTGGGGATGGACCGATCCGGGCGCGCGGTAAAGAGGGTATGGCCGCAGCATTGCGTATGGCAACACTGTGATTATTATGATATTATGTTATCAGTAAATTCAAAATAAACGTTGAGTGTGACACGTGCGAATATAAAACTATGGAAGGTGAAATGAAATAGAAAACTATCTATCGGGATGAAAATTTACCAGAATTCCTAAAATTAGGTTAGTATTTTTGACACTTACTTTGCTTTAATGGTCTGTAGTGGTGCCATTTAGTTTATGAGCTAACAAAAGTAAGCTAATTTTCGTAAATATCTCTTAATTTAGTCGGTTTAGTACGGTTTTTTATTTTTTTAATATCTTTATGAATGTCTTAACTTTTAATTAGATAGTTTTATTTTCATATTCTGGGACGAATTTGGGTGAAAATTATGAAAACATGTCGTCTATCCGTCACTTTGCATAAGACTAATGTTAAATATGCCTACTTTTGAAATCAATTATTTCTTTAAATAGTCGGTTAACCCTCTTCAAATTTTGAGAATTTGTTTAAACATATTTAAACTACATATAAAAAAAAATCAAGCATTTTGAGCAAAATGACTTTCGTGCTCGTACATCCTTAAGCTTTTAGATAACTGTTTGTTTTTTCAAAATGCTATTCACAATTCAGATGTACTGTTGGGGATTGCTTACAATTCTACCATCGGTGCTTATGTTAAAAAATTTGCTTTACACAACTGTGGCAAAATTTTCATTATAGCAGTAGTAAAAGAATATTTTAATTTCTGTTAGCAATACCACTGAGAAACTTTGAATTAAATATTAATTAGAAAATATATTTGTTATGTAGATGTCCTAAAATATATTAGAAGTTTTTTATGTGCATACATATTGTCTAGTACTAATGGTCCCATATTTAGGTCGCTTAAAAACATTTTCTTACGAAGGAAATTTTAATTAATATTTAAAAGATATTGAACATTAACATTATAATTATTTTTAAACCTGGGGGTAACTTCACCGAGCTGAAAATTAATTATGGTGATTGTACATGCAAGAAAATGAAATATTAGTTTAATGATAAAAAGAGATTAGTAGCTATAAGAAATAGACGGATTTTCCTATTACAATGACGTTCTAAAAAAATATATCCTAAACACATTGTTATTAATCTAAGATGTCTGTATTCTCTGTTTTTAGATGAAGATCCATTTAAGAATGATCTACAAAATCTTTCCTTAAAACTTCCTAAATTTATTTCAAATTTGGAAATAAAAATTACTATATGGAAAACCAAACAATTAACAGAAATATGTGATAAACATGAGTTCAATATTAGCAAGATTCTAAATATTAATGTTCTTAATTTATGGAAATTTAATGTTAATAAATTTTATAATAGACATTTCATGGACATTAAAGAAACGAATTTAAACAAAATTGATCGCTTAATTGCTAATTCAACTACGATGAAAGTCAATACACATGAAGATACTTGTATTTTTAATTATAAAAATGTTGGACGAATTCTATGTGTTGATCCAAAATTTGGTTTACTTCCAAAGAAAACTGATATACATCCGGTCGTATTAATTTAAGATATAGAATATTGTATTAGCAATCTACCTACTAAAGCAGTGGTTCCCAACTTTTTTTTGACCAGGGACCACTTTGATTTCATTATTATTAGCAAGGACCACAAGTTTAAAAAGTAAACTGTTTCATTCTAAAAATAAACTTTAACCGAAACGTTTAACCTAAGTAATCGTAAAATTCTAAAGTAACATTCAAAGTTTAAAATCTTTTGCGGACCATATCTTAGCTCTTGCGGACCACTGATTGGGAACCACTGCACTAAAGAAACTGATCCAAAACGTATTGATAGTAAACGTACATTCTTATGTTCCAAGATATTAAATTTATTAAACATTTTTTATTATAAACCAGAGTCTAAACATATTGATCAATTTAGTAGAGATGTTATTGATACAAAAAAATTATCTTTTTTTTAAATCAAGATGTGATTGTTACCAAGTCTGATAAAAGTACTGGAACTATAATTATATGTATAAAGAAAAATATAAAAAAACATTAAAGGAAATGTTACAAGATATGTTAAAGATGATGTGATATACATATCAAATTATTGATAAAGATCCTACTATTAAGTTTCAGAGAAAGCTAATGATTTATTGGCAAAGTTGAAGAAGAATTCTGTTATTGATAATTCTACTATGGAAAGCCTAAAAACTCATTATGCTGTAGCACCTCTTTTATACGGTTTACGAAATACTCGTAAGGAGGGATGCAAATTTAGACCTGTTGTTAGCTGTATTGGTTCTTCTTGTTACAAGTTATCTAAATTATTACATAGTTTATTGTCACCTGTGATATCGACATATGAATATAGATTAAAAAATTTATTTGAATTCGTTAATCAAATAAAAACTATAGTTTTACCAAATTTACCAAATCATGTCTTGGTGTCAGATGTAGTATCTTTATTCACTAATTTTCTACAAACGCTTGTATTTGATATATATTGATGATGATTGGGATATTTTGTCTGAAGTTCTGATAATATCAAAAGATATACTTGTTGAACTTATCAAATTTTATTTTGATTCAAGTTACTTATTATTTGATAGCAAATATTATCTTCAATGTGATGGAAGTAGTATGGATAACTCAGCCAGCCCAATGATAGCAGATTTAGTGATGAATTATATTGTTAAGAAACTTTTGACAACTTTACCTTTTAAATATCCATTTTTAGGACTTTATGTAGATGATAGTTTTATGGTTATTCCTAAAGAACAAGTTGATGTCACATTATCAAGTTTTAGTAATTTTCACCCAAGAATTCAATTCACAATGAAAATTGAAGATAATCATTCTTTTTGTTTTTTAGATGTTAAAGTACATAGGTTTTCAGATGGAAATTGAAAAACTGATGAGTAGCAAAAGACTACAAGTTCACGGCGATTATTAAACTACTATTCTAATTACCGTAGGGGGAAAGTGGCATGAAACAGCCGAGTTTTGAAAAAGCCATTATCAATTACGGGGTAGTTTTCATACTAATCGTTCATGTATTATTATTTTAAGATAGCAACACTAGCCAGATATCCCCCACAAAAATTTGACCGTTCACCGTCAATAAACGTCGCCGATACAACGTATTGAAGATTTTGTCGTCAAAAAGTAAGGTTTTGAGTTCAGTTTATTTGTTTTCTAACGCCTATACGTACAAAACTAATAATAATATGATTACACTATAATTTTATAGATATATTAGGCCTTCTAATAACGTATATATTTTGTAGACTAATCATTGAATTCATAGTAATTTTCGAGATTTTGTTTCTTGAGAGAATATGTTTTGAAATAGCCGGACTGCAGTGTAATGAAAAAGCCACCTTTTAATTGCATAAAATGCAATAATAATTGTAGTAACAGCAATCAAGAGTGGTACCGATGCAAAGTTGTAATGGTTGGGCATATAAATCCTGTGGCGAAAAAGGGAAATTGCATTATTTTTGCTAAAAACGTTTTTAAGTTTTTGCAATGATTGATCTCAAACGTCAAATTTTTTTAACAGTTTCTTAGATTTATGTAAGTAAATATTTTATCGAGAGTTTGCGTTATTTAAAACGTTTTATAATTATATAAGATCTAAAATTATAGCTTAAGATTATTATTAAATAATATCTTCGTTAATATGCAGTTTTAATCTTGTAATAAGAACATGGCTTTTTCAAAAATTGGGTTGGCTGTTTCAATACCTATAGGTTATGAAAAAGCCAAATTTTATTTTTTTTATAAATGATTAGAAGTCGAAAAATATCGTTAATTTTGAAAAATGTTTTATGACATTACGTACATAAATGCATGAACAATTACAGATTTAAAAAAAAATTTGATTTATTTATGTCCTTCTATATTATTTATCCCTTTTTTTAAAACTGGCTGTTTCATGCCACTTTCCCCCTATGAGTCAAAAGATAAGTGTAATTAAAGGTCTTATGGATAAGGCTTTACGTTTAAGCCATGAGGATTTTTATAAAGATAATATAAAAGGAATGACAAACCTTCTTATTAATAGTAATTACCTTTTAAGACTCGTTAGTCGTTTTTTGAATAATTATAATTTAGTAAATAACAAAAAAGATACCCAACAATTAACAACGTATGTGGAAGGCCCCTAACGCCGGACGACACATATTGTTAGTACAGGACACTATCCAAATCCTATTTGCCAAGTTAATATATTTTTTAAAGTTATTATTCGTTGTCTATGTTATTATTGTTATTAATAAATCAGTTCTGTAAGATACATTTTTTATAGTTAAGTTTTTATTTTAAGTTATTATATTTGTTTTTTCTTCGCTTAGTACCGGACAGCTCTTTATTCTCTAATATCGAACACTTTATATTTTTTGAAATACGAATTTTTTAAACCGAAATATCTAACTAAAGCTGGAAACTTCATGAACAAAGCAGAGACTGAGAAAATGGCGATCAAGTTCAAGAATTGTGTAGTTTGTGTAAAATACTTTCAAGAGTGAGATCCTATGTTCATATTGTCACTAATAGCGCTAGGAAGCTTGTGACGATCTCCCAAAATTCTCAAGTAATTATACTTGTGATCGATGAAAAATATTTTAATCAATTCAGCGTTACATGTCATATTTATTTTATATCCGGTACTTTATGTCCGGTTCACTTTTACAACACTCTACATTATTGATCCATAATTTAACCTAGAATTAGATGACTAATAAGTGAATAATAACTTTTATGTTTCTTTAATTTGATCGAAATATGTTACAAGTATATTAATAAACGCTAAAATTTAAGAAAAAAACATCTTAGTTTTACTTTAATTTAAAAAAAGGCATAAACGTCTGTCACTAGGAGACTTCCTACTACATTAAATTTCCTTACATCAAAGAATTGTCCAGTAGTTCCTATTGACCGTTATATATTTGAAAATTTTGATTTTGATTTGATTATTTTTATCATAAATTGACAATTCTAATAGTTTAAATAAGTTATAAAACTTCTATAAATTGTCAAACTCCCAGATTATTTTCTTATTTATTTGTAAAAGTAGCACTTTTAAAAAAATCATATTTCTTAAAGAGGTGAAAATAACAGAATGGCACTAATTGGACTTCATTAACGAAGATATGAACTACATTTTCTGAAAGTTTCAGATTTTTATTTTTTACTCCACATGGGTTTTTTTGGGGTCAAAGTTGAGCTTTTTTCAAAATTATCAATTTTTACAATTTTTTTTTCGTAGAAGATTATATTCTAGGACAATGATAATTATGTCACGACATCACGAAAGTTAGTACTTTAATGTAAAAAAAATCAACCCTTAATATGCAAAAGGGTTGACACAGGGTCCAATCAAATATCATAAAAATGAGAAAAAATTGTAAAAATGTCGGATGGTCACCATCTTCTTCCTAATTGTTTTAGTTTAATTTTATTGTATTATATAAAATGCACATTTATGACCCTTTCAAATAAAGGATCAACCATTTCAATACCTATTCTAAATAAAAAGCTAGAGCCCACTATATACAAGTACGATATTGACCCAATTTTTGACTTCGTATGGGTTCTGTACAGAAGTTATACAATAAAAAAAATAAATGGTGGTGGTTTAGCATTTCTGGCACCACAAAGATCATCTACAATTGTTTTATTAAAATTAAAAATTATGCGGCACACCTTTTAATTCTAATTTGTTGATTTGATATGGAATGACCCTTTTATCAAAATAAATACATCTGTAAATTTACGTTCAGATACTCAAGGCCTTAGTTCAATATATAATGACATTTTACAAAAAATAAAACCAAAAATATAAAATTAAATAACTATAATCTTTGATTTAGAAACATAAGTACAATCTTTCATGTTTGACACACGTATAATCTTTGATTTTTTTTGACATGTTAAGGTATTTTTTCAAGTCCTGTTAACTTTAATTAATAACTAATTATTTTTTACTTCGTATTTGAATCAATGTGTATCTAATTAAAGAAATAATCCGTTAAGCGAGCTTTTACTGTACAAAACTTAAAATAAGGTAGACATATAACCTAAACAATCTATGGAAATAGGAAAATGATTAATGTGGAAATATGTTAAACATGTTAAACTTGTAAACGCGTTAAGGGCTTAGACACTATTTATAGCAACAACTAACATCGGTGTAGTAATAGTAAACTCACATATGAGTGATGTATATCATTTCTAAAGTGTCGTGTGTTCTCATTTACCAGGTTTAGTGCTGTTAGTTGCGTAATATCCTATTTCGAAATGCGTTTTCCATTCATGAGACATATTCTGTGATCTTTCATTCATAACTCATTCTTGATTGCCGTTTTATTCTTCGGCATTCTTTGATTTGTTCATTTGAAATATGAATACGAACTAATGGAACTTAACAACGTACCGTTTGATCGCGACTATATTACATTCGGATGCGTTAAACAAAATAATTTAAAATTTACGATATGGGCTAATTCCATAATTGAATTCTGAAATTTCATGTAATGCAGATTTATTCCATAGAAAGTTGAAAAGAATTATTACGCCGTTTTGTTACACAAAGTTTGTGAATTGTCAATTGCCGTTTATTTAGTTTCTGTTGATTATATTAAACTTTACTGGACTTGAATAGTATACTGAATGGTGGACATCATGACCTTTAGGAAGACTTTATTCAATAACTTAATATTGTTTTATTACAATTTAAGATTTTCGATTTTGTTTTTTTTTCACGAATACTTTGGAAGTTTTTATACATGTATAATAGTTTCAGATTTATGTATGTTGTTTTTGATTAAATAAATTAAGGTATTTTTCGAATTACATAGTAGATTATCAGAAAATCTTATGATTAATGCACAATTAAAAATAACCCAATTATTGATCGGAAAAACGTATTTTGAATGCATATTATCACATTGTTTTTCAATCTCGAATTTCGTTTAAACAAATCTAATATCTACTTTTACGACTCAATAATTTATAATTTAAAACCTTCGATTCAATGTTCCATATGCGGTTTTTTGAATTTTACTTTTAGTTATTTAATAATGGGATATATTCGTTCTATGTATGAAGGTGAAAAACTTATGAAACTTTTAAATAATTTTTAGATTCTTCTGATTTACAAAATAATAGTATACCTAAAGGTTAACTTTGTGAACTTGTTGTTATTGTGTGTTATTAGTTTTCTATGACACCGATTGACCATATTGGATCCAGGTACCTTACATAAATTTTTTGATTTTTTTTCAATATTTAATATTTATATATACTGAAGGCTAATATTCACCACATTGAACAATTTGAGTACTTCGACTAATTTACTTTTAATTAAATAGATATTTAATGTAATGGTTTTTGTTTATCGTATTATCTGTGGTACCTAGACTTACGTATTTAGATTTTTTAATCGCGATATGTAAATCGATATATTTATACAAATCTTCAGTATATCAAGTGTTTATGATTTTTTTGATTTATTACAGGTACTAATTTTGAGAGGATTATTTTTTATTTTAATAAATTACAAATTGCAACTACTAGGTATATTGTACAACAAAAAATATAATCATTATATAATAAAAGTTTGTATAATTTTAAACAAATTGGTATAACTGATCCTTAACATTATTTCAAAGTTTCGCATGAATGACATTGCATATAAACAAGGACATCGAGGTATTACAAGTTTTTTTTTATCATATTTCTGGAACAAGCATTAAGAAGATGTGCATACATAATTTAATGTAACTTTTTACGTTTTTAAATGCGCGTGTTTGTTACTACTGTACTCTATTGTTTAACACTTTTCTTTTATGTATGTATTATATAACAAACCATCTTAAATAATATCGTGGTAGGCAGAATAGCATTTGAATGAATTATGATTGTCTCGTGCGTTTTGTTTATTATGTTTATAATATACGAATCCCAGCAGTCCTAAATACGTATATTCAATCATATATGATTTTATAAATAATTGTTGACTTAAATATGTACATAAATATTATTTTTTAGCGTTTTCAATTAAGTTTATATATTTTTTATGTACTTAGCTTTAATACGGTGGACGCCGCTTAGTGATCGTATTAACAGACAAATAATAATAAGCAAAAGAAACCAGCAGAAAAACAAAATGAAAATATGATAAGAAAATACAAAAATTTTAATTAAATTACAATGTAATTTTACATAACGATTTTAAAAATAATTTTTTTAGGATCAAAACTAATACTTATGTACAATTTAGATTACTACATGCTAAATGTACAAATATGTATAGTGTTATAAGCGTCCTATCTTTTTCAAATATAAATGTTCAGTTGCATTTTATTGATTTCTTGAACTCGACCTTAATCACTATTAATGAAATATTGATAATAGTAAACGCAAACATTTTAATGCATTGGTATTGCGTGGGTTCGACCTGGGTTCAATCCCACGCTAAAACCATCTTAAAATTATACGCCTCTCTCCCCTTGCAAGGCATTGGGCAACCAGCAAGGGTAAAACTGCCCCGGGAAAATTTCCCCAATAACACCCCTTGTGTCTTTGACATACTATGACATACACAACAAAAGGCATAAGCGGGGAAATAGCCTACGCCCGGATTCGGGCACGGCACTTTAAGAAGAAGAATGGTTCGTTTCAAGCCATTTTGATCAGATTGACCGGGTGATAACATTAACCGTGATTACATTAAGCGACATACATTTTTTAATTTTATATGTAAAACACTGATAATAATATGTACTTATTCTATGTATTGACGTAATTACTTTTAAAAAGATTTCCATAAAGTAATGGTTTTAGATTTAAGTGAAAAATTCGGATATTTCAAAAAGGGTATGCTAGTAGTTATTATTTCAAATAATCTTCCAGTACTCATTAGTTTGACACCCTGTATTGCTCGTACGTACTTACATTATCAATAAGTCTTTTTAATTAAGCCCACGCACATACCCACACATACACACCTATAACCAGACGTTGTAGTTTACTGATTAAATTTTGAGAACTCCTATTGAAAAAATAAGTTTGTCTTAACACATACTGTTTTATGAAGATCTTATACGTATTTGGTAACTTATTAATATTAATTTTGCAAAATCTAATCATGGTGTTGCGGTTTATCGTTTCGTTTTATTAATGAGATGGATAAATAGTCGAAGGTTTTTGTATTTTATGTGTATGATCAATATGCGTAGTTGTTGACATATATTTTTAGACAAACTTCGCGTAGTAGGCACAAAAATTGTGCTTCATTATTGAAGTTCGAAATGCGTTTAAGTGCAATACCCTCGTGCATTTGCTTATGTCAGAGTATTTATTACATTACTTCACAAGAAGTGTCATTGTACAGGATCGTTTCTCATTAGAATAAGTAATTCGGTTTAATGTATTATAATGGAATCTGGCGGATGTGGCTGTTAAGGCAGGTGTTAAGACTGATCGGCTTGTAGTTTCCATAGTTCACCGAGTCATAAGTATTATAAGTGGTCTTTGACTTTTATGTTAACTATCAGTTTATTCTTCGAGTTGATAAATATTCTTATAATATTTATAATAGTCTCGTGGACAAAAAATTTAAATAATGATAATTTGACAACTCACAAAATATTGGATATAGCATATTTCACAATTGTCTGTCCAATAAATTATTTAAGAATCCCAATATTACACAAAATTTAATTAAACTTAAATGACAGTTTATGAAGTTATTAATCAATAAAAACCTTATTATATTAAATCAATTATATCTTAATTGTGCACTAAAATACTTGTGAAATTTAATTTTATTGGCAAAACGGATATAATAATTCATATGTCTCAAGATAATTGATAATAACCGATTTTATGCACATTACTAATTATTATCATATAATAAACGTACATCAACAGATTTTATTATTATTTAAATAGCGTGATTACACATCATATCACTAACTTTCTAAATGAAAATTGTATTTTGCACAATATGTTTAATTTAAATTGTACTTGATGATAAAGGAAAAAGGATGTTTGCTTTTCTGATTTTATGAATTGTTTCTCATTCATTACTGTTATTAGCTTAGTTTTTTTTTCTAATTCAATTACATTTACTTCTAAATTTAACAAAATTAAAAAAGTAATATACGATTTTTGAAGTTATACTTTTTTTAGCTTTTGAGAGTAAAATTTTAGGCGGCAATGAAGTTGCGCGCGCACAGTTAACAAGTTGAAGTTAGCCGTCTAAGAAAGTAAATTAATTATTGTGAATCATGCTTAAAACCGAGTGTGCACATTAGGGCTCAATGTGGCATATTCCGAACTCGATCAGAAATGTGCCACTTTTCGCTCGAATGCGCACATCCTCGTATTTATTACATTTGTTTAATTTGTCCTACGCACCTTCAAAACAAATATTTAAAATTAATTTAGTAAATATAAATTTTATATTCGAAAAATGTATTTACCATAGCAAACAGGTGGAAGAGAGCGAAAAGATACGACACAATCGTGACTGCGGGTGAGAGGAAACGATTAAAATTATTCAACTAATTTTTCGTCTAATTTATTGCTCTAAATTGTCGTAAATTGTGCCTAAAACCGAGTGTGCGCATTCGAGCTCAAAGTGGCATATTTCGCTCGCTGATTTCTGATTAAATAAATCCAGTCAACTAAAGAAGAAGCTTACCTCTTTGTATTTAATTTTGCTCTTCTTAAATATTCATACGATGGTACTAATTGAAAGTTAACTTGGCAGAGATACATTTATAAATTGCACAGAATATTAAGGCAGATCCATTAAATCGAGGTTTCCCGCGTTGATTGAAAACCAGAAAATTTTCCAACACAGAGGTGATATGTTTTAGATATTTCTTGCTCGCCGATGGCACTAAATAAGCGATTTCGATTATAGTTTTCATTTAATGACTTCTGGGCTCCAGTGCTCCAGCACCTTATAAGAGAAGAAGATTGTGGCTATTCAAAATGTACACAGCCGTTTTTTTTATTGAAATTGATAATGATTTAGAAATTATTAGAATAAGGCCCAAATCGTTTTTTATAAAGAAAATAATTCAATAAAAAAATTAAATTCTTTTGGGGACATTTTTGTAATTGTAATATCTCTATTTCAATAGCAAAATCGACCTTGACTAACGGAAATAGTAATTTATTTATACAAAATAAATTTAATTTTAAATAAAACGTATAGCAAATATAATCAATTACAATTAGAATTCAGAACATTGACATATCTACATGTGAAAGTGCATGAATTGTCGTTTGAATACCTGGAACCTATCCTAATTTAACGGAACCAAGGATGCGAGAATACGCATCATCCTGCTTATAGTAATGTTTTCACAGGCCGTACGTACTTGATAAAAT
The DNA here is from genome assembly GCA_036325965.1 of Sinopyrophorus schimmeli. Taxonomy (NCBI): domain Eukaryota; kingdom Metazoa; phylum Arthropoda; class Insecta; order Coleoptera; family Elateridae; genus Sinopyrophorus; species Sinopyrophorus schimmeli. The sequence goes on along the minus strand of JARFIZ010000086.1, from coordinate 373,426 downwards.
TGAGGTGTACTTCGGACGTGATGCGAATCTTAATTCTCTATTTGTCGGAATATTTAAGGTCTCTCTCCCATTTTGCGGATATTTATGGTCATCTTCAAGCGCAGTGTTTTAAATCGGAAAATTTTCGTATAGACACCCAAACAATAAGCTATTCGAAACTTTCAAAATCAGCTATTTTATGAAAGCTATTTTTTGCATATACAGTAAAACCTCTCTAACACGACCACCGTCGGTTCTCGCTCAAATTGGTCTTTTGTAGAGGTGATCGTTTTAGAGAGAAAGGACAAAGATAGACAATACAGATGCAATTACAAATTCTATATTAGATTAAATGCAGTTATTATTTATCAGAATCATATTGTTATCAAATCAAAGTTATTATAAGTTAATTATTGTGAATCGCGCTTAAAATCGAGTGTGCACATTCGAGCTCAAGTGGCACCTTTCGATCTCGGGAAAATGAAGCGCGACGCGGAGCGGCCCTCGCTCAGAAATGTGCTACTTTTCGCTCGAATGCGCACATCTTCGTACATATTAGATTTGTCTACTTTATCTTTAACTCTTTCAAATCAAAAATTCAATTTAGTTTGGTAAATATCGATTTAATGTTGGAAAAATATATTTACTATAGCAATAAGTGGAAGGGAGCGAAAAGATAAGACAATCTCATCAGTGCGAACGAGAAGAAACCATTAAAATTATTCAACTGCTTTTTTGTCTAATTTATTGGTCTAAATTATTGTGAATTGTGCTTAAAACCTAGTGCGCACATTCGAGCTCAAAGTGGCACATTCCGATCTCGGGTACATGAAGCGCGCCGCTCCGCGTCGCGCTTCATTTGCTTCCCTCGCTCGGAAATGTGCCACTTTTCGCTCGAATGTGCACATCTTGGTTCTTATTAGATTTGTCTACTTTATCCTTAACTCTTTTAAATCAAAAAAAATAATTTAGTTTATTAAATATTAATCTTATGTTCGAAAAACATATTTACTATAGCAATGAGTGGAAGGGAGCGAAAAGATATGAAAAAAAATTCATAAATTTTTCAAAAAAAAAATTTTAAAATTAAATTTTTTTTTTGCCTTAATTTAAATGTTTTTTGCAATAGAAATGTATATTTTTTATTTTAATTATGATTAGAAATTTTTAGCGACAAGAAACGTGACCCTTTAATGCTTTTCAAAAGTTTGATTGTGTAAAACAATAGGAAAGGTTTGGTAGATCGAATTGTAACATCACAGAGTTTTTTAGAGTATATTCTGCTATAAAAGTCACGCTCAACATTTCTCATTTCATAAATATTTGTAACTTAGCCGTGAATTTTCTATAAATCCAAAAAATACTCTTTTTTTCATGTGTTTTCAAATTTATGTTAAAGATTGAAAAAAAAATTTTCATAAAGGTCATAGCAGTTTCTTATAGGGCATGTATTCAAGTTTCCAAAACTGTTTTGCAATTTCCCGTACGACTATTGGTTACTGAGATATCAATGATGGAATACAAACGTATCTTTTTCTATTTAACGTATCAAGGTTTTAAAAAAAGAAACTTGAAGCTGAATAAACAGGCTATCTGTTACATATACTGGTTTAGCTGAAAAAAAATTTATAAGTCCGTGGGGACTCAACGAAAACAAAAAAAATTGCAAAATTTTTCTTGCGTGCCATTGCTTAAGATTGCATGATAAAATATCGGAAATTTTTTTGACCCTTTAATTTTTTCTCTTAGTGTATACAAAATTTTCCAACTTTAAGTAATTTTGAAAAGTAGTGGTCTCGCAATTAACGGTCGCGATCGGGCTAGAGAGTGGTCGCCTTAGAGATAAATTTATAAGAAGAATTAATTTGGGTTAAATCTATTCTGAAACATACTGCACGCTTTTAGAGGTGGTCTCCTTATGGAGATGGTCGCCACGAGAGGTTTTACTGTATCTTAAAATCATGTTCGAAAATGAATCGTCAAAAAATATACAACAAAATTATATTAGTACATAATTACATTTATTAAAAATAAATTGAGTTTATATATTTAAAATTCTACTGCTCCGTGTTTTTTCCTGTTGATTATAATCTTAATTGAAGATGATGGTAATCGGTTATTTTTTAAAAGGAATTACTAATGTGCGCCACTCATTGACGTGCTTGCATTCTTATCTTTCTGAATTTTCTAAGTGCAAAGTTTAACAACTATTTATTATTTTTAATGTTTGGTTATATGAATTGTCAGTAATGATTAATGTAGTATGTAACGTATTCATTATCTTCATCATAAAGTAGGACAGTTTCATTCATTTTTTATGCGCAACGAAGAACTGTCGTTCCGGTTGCGAAACTGTAAAATAATTATTCATAATATGTACTTACAATGATAGTTTATTTATAAATGAATACGAATCACAAGTGCTGACGTACATATTGAACCTATCAGAATGTCGGCGAGGGGGCTCGAACTGTTATGGGGTTACGCTGGTTCCGTTCATTCGAATTGCAGATTTAATCAAATGTTCTGTTACCTATTTTTAGGTAATAATATCTACTGCTTTTACAATAATCTATTTTAAAACTTTGTTTTGTTGCACGTACCATTACTGACCATTTTAATACATCACTATAATATATACAGTCGATAAGACGAAGTTGAAGGGAAACTAAAAATAATTAGAATTATCAAAAATTCGAGTTATCGATATAAAAATATTAACGTTGAAATAGGCAAGTCCTAGGGAAACAGGTTGGAGTTATCAAAAATTCGGCTTATCGAGGTTCGACTTATGGAGGTTCGACTGTATTACTATTTTTCTAAATTGTTTATTTGCGGTGATATTGGTTTTTAAATAGATTGCTACTTATTAAAAGTTGTTGATAATTGAATAGTTTGTTTATGTGGCGTAATGTGAAATGTACTTAATAATTTGTATAAGAAGAAATCTGTTATATTTTTAATTTTTTAAATTTGGCGAATTTATTGTATAAGTTAAGTAACATAACCAACATGTATTTGTTTTAGAACGAATTGTATACTCTAAAATTATGAAACAGACTTTGTTGAATCACTTTTGGTTAAGACAGGCGGAAATTAGGAAATTTTAAATATCTATTATAATATCCTCAATTATCAGTCTGTTTAAAAATTTGCTCTATTTGTTACATCTTGCGAAATTAATCTCTTTAATGATTATTTTCTAAGTAATAGTTTACAGATTTTGTTAAAATTTTTCTATAGGTATTTTTTTGAATTTACTACTGTTTGATGAACCATTTTAATGCCATTAATACATTATTTTTATATCTTTTGAGATTACGAATAGAAATTAAAAGTTTTTATAAAAATATTTTTGAAACGAAATTTGGTAGATATATAAGTAATAATTATAGATATATAGGATGTTTCGTAATTTAGTACCATCCTGGATTGCCCTGCAGCCTCCGGAAATAGTGTTTCTCTCGTTTTTTGAAGTATATTATAAATTATCACCAACAAAGAAATTGACAAATATTAGATGTCCGTCGAAGCAGTATAAAAAGATACAAATTTTAATAAATACGGAAATGTATTTAATTCTCCTGAAATTGGACTCGAGTGGTCGCTTTTTTATGTCTACAATCTATCTTTTAACCTATCAATATAACCGTTTTTGAGAAAAATGATATCTAAATTTTCACTATTTTTTGTGATAATTCGCAATGGTTAGCAATTTCGAAATAAATTTTTGGTTAAGTTTTCCATCAATTATGGCCCATTTTATGATCCAAATATTACTCACAATCAGATCGGTACTTGGAGTATTGCATATGTTTATTCTGCTACGACTCTTTATCACTGAAATTTTTATTCTTTATAACGGCTAACGACAATATTTTTTTACAAAAACGTTTTTTTAATTTAGTATATTTTTTTAATATATAATTATAGTTTATTTATAAAACTTGATAATTTTTAATATCTATTAGAAAGGATATTAAGTGTTATCAGATTAACACTTTTGCTTAAAGTGCATCCTTTACCCCCATTTATTATATATTTTTAAATATAAGTTTATGACGTTATTACTCAATATCCCACTTTTATCATAACGAAAATGCAAATTCTTAGCGGGTAATCCTGTACACGCTAAATATTAAGCAATACGAACACCTGGATTTAGAAACATTGATTCATAGAAATTAGTTTCGTTATAGTCGTTTATAGTAAACATATTTATTAATGATTTTTAAACCTTGCTAAATTCAGGGTCATTAATATTAGCCGCTGGCTAATATCAGTAATCGAAGAATCAACAAATAATTGAATGTATAAATTAGAATGTTTGAATGAATCGCATGATTTTTTGCGTTTTATCACGTCAGAAATGTCGCCTTTAATGTAAAGGACAACAACAGGTCACTTGCAATACACAATTCTATAAATAAGTAAACTTCTTAATTTACATAAGTCAGATCCACACTGAAAGGGTATAAAGGCATACGTTATATCTATCAATATAATTTTTTTTAAAACAGATTATCTTTGTAAAATGTTTACTAATATTTTTTTGGAAATCGGTTTGTTTGCTTTTTTTATTTCAAGTAACACTTAGTGCGGTATAACATGATAAAAATTGTATTTTGCCGAGGTACTATGGCTCATAATAATTCAGGTAAAAATTATTTTAATTTTGATTTTATAATTTCAATGCAAAACTAAATGATAATTGAATTTTTTACATAGCGATTTATAAGCATTATACATAGTATCTATACAGTGGAATCTCGATAAATCGAAGCTGAAGAGAAACTAAAAATAATTCGACTTATCTATATAATGGCGTTGGGATACAGTATCTAATTTAATTTATTAAAAATTGCAGCTAAACGGTTTTATTTATCGAGGTTTGACTGTACATATATTTATTTGGAAATTTGAATGTGTGATGTGTCACGTTTTTCTACTATCTTCCAAGAACGTTTTAAATGTTTTTAGAGTTCCATAATTCAAAAATACATGTTTATTTATAATTCCCGAAAAAGGTTTGTTTTCAACTTGTTTATGAAATTAAGTTTATTATTTTTATAAATATATAAGTAGATATCGTTTACATATTCAGTTATAATAAACAATTGAAAGCGATATAAGTTTGATTCTGATCTGACTCTTTAATAATGTCTAAGAAGTTTATTTTTTTTGTTTCATTTTAGAAAATTTATATTGATAAATTCAAAATAATGAAACGAATCAAATTGTATTAAATTAAAGTAAAAAATTGAAATAAGTAGACGACCGTTCTTTTAACCTTCCGTGTACGAGGTGGGGTATAATTAACGTGACCAATTTTTTTTTTGTTAAAACAGGACGCTTGGTAATCATGCTTAAAACCGAGTCTGCACATTCGAGCTCAAAGTGGCACATTCCGATCTTGGGAAAATGAAGCGCGCCGCTCCGCGTCGCGCTTCATTTGCTTCCCTCGCTCGGAAATGTGCCACTTTTTGCTCGAATGTACACATCCTCGTATTTATTGGATTTGCCTATATTAATCTTCTATTCTTCAATTCAAAAAATGAAAAGTCGAATAAATTTAGATTTATTTTTTGTTTGAAAAAGGTTAGATGTTTTATTTCATTTGATAAGTTATCATGGTGCTCTTCTGCACGCTTAATTGCAGCGAGCTTGATAAAAATATTTTCAGGTGTACTTACTTTCGAGTGTTACTAATTTGTATTTTTGTTCAATTAAAATTGTATATGGGATGTATCGTGTCAAGTAAAACCTTTCAGTTTAATATTTCAGTGAATCCATTCTAGAAATTCTAATAATAAATAAAACTCCCATACGGTTTGTTGTATTTAATTATACCATTCAAAAATCTTCTAGCCAAGCATAGAATCATTTAACGTTTGACAATAATGCAATATTAAGGTTTATATTGGGGATGCCTACACCAATCCTCTTCTTTTCAAATCAAATAATCCAATAAAGCTGAATAAAATATTGTTTTTGTTTTGAAACATTGGCTATTAACATAGAGAATTTCCACGAATGTAAGGTATGTGCACGTTCGAGTGAAAAGTGGCACATTTCCGAGCGAGGGAGGCAAATGAAGCGCGACGCGGAGCGGCGCGCTTCATTTGCCCGAGATTGGAATGTGCCACTTTGAGCTCGAATGTGCACACTTCGCTTTTCCCACTATTAACAATGATCAATTTACTTTAAAAAAAATTGAAGTAATTCTAAAACCGTATTTGCGTTCTCAAAATTTCTTCTTGGGGCTTCGCTTATTTTTTATAATTTTTTACGTTTTTCATTAAGAAATTGCCGTGAAGTTAATTTGTATTTAAATAAGAAGGCAAGATTGAAATTCTTTTTAGGATTTCTTAATATTCGGTACCGTAATTGACATGTGCCTTTGGAATTTAGTGCTCAAGAAGAGACTTAATATGTAGTTTATAAGGTGAAGAAAAAGTTAAGTTTTTGTATTTTTATTAATGAAAGTCTATTCTAATGCCAAAATAAATATGTGTTTTACTTAAACCTATTCATTATTAGTTATTAAAATATATTTATTACTATTTAACTGTCATAAAGTACAATCTTGTGGATTTTATTTCATTTTTTTTTCGGGGTATGGCAAACCTCACTTAGTATGGCATGTGACATTTAGTCACCTATACTCCGTTTTTAAACTAGGAGGAGCATTTTAAATTATACGCGCTAAAACCTGGATCTGTGATTGGTTGCTTCGCAGATAGGTTTATACAGGCGAAATGCGAAATATTGCAATAAATTTGACGTATTGCTGTCAAACGCTCGACTCCATTTTTGCATGTGTGTTTTTTTTCGTGTTTTCATTATTCTGTGCGTTTTTTTGCTCTTCCATACATAAAAAAACTGTTCTTTTTAGAACGACCAAGTGTCTGCTAACTTCTGAGATACATTCTTATTGTTCCTAATCTAGTGATTTGTCTGATAATGTTTGCTGTGTAAATGTGGCTTTTCCATTTACTTCTCTTACAAAGAAATCTTTTAATCTTAAGTTGGCTTCTCGTAACAAGACCTACACTATTCGATAGCCCTTCAAAAACTATCCTAGAAACCGTTTTCAATTTTCCCAAAATGACACTTGTCACGGTGTAGCACGCGATTTCATTTAACATGTAAAATTCGGAAAACTGGACAACCGCATTGTAAGCAATGGATTGCGGCAATGAAAATGTACTCGTATGGCCGAGTGCACCTGCTCACAATTTTTTTGATTTTTTTGCTTTCTCTGGTTCGACTCCCCCGAGGAACAACACGATTTTGAAATTATTTGTGTGAAATTATTGTTTTTGTCGTTTATATCACGTTGGAAACTCATTTGCGCGTCTAAAAAGCTATAGGGTAAGTTCGCCGGTTGTCGGCCAGATAAAAACAGTTCCGTTTTCGGCCGTGGGGTCTAGATTTATAACAGAAAGTCACAACAGGAAGTTGAAGTATTATAATTAATACTAACATAAATATGACTGTAACTAGGCAAATAGCGCCTCACAAGTTTGTTTGACAAATCGTGTTTTATTACTGACTGGACGAGAACGGGCATATTTACCCTATATACCTTGATTAAACATTTTCATTGCCGCAATCCATTGCTTATAGTGCGGTTGTCCAGTTTTCTGAATTTTACATGTTAAATGAAATCGCGTGCTACACCGTGACAGGTGTCATTTTGGGAAAATTGAAAACGGTTTCTAGGATAGTTTTTGAAGGGCTATCGAATAGTGTAGGTCTTGTTACGGGAAGCCAACTTAAGCTTAAAAGGTTCCCTTGTTAGTTTAAAAACGGAGTATAGTATACGGAAGGTTAAGGCGAAAAAAACAATTTAAAATATTAACTTGAGAGCATACGTATACAGGGTGTCCAGACGCTTACTCTCAAAGTTATGTTCTTGTTAAATAAAAACTATTTGACATACCAAAATTATTTTAACATAGATAGAGATATAAAAGTAGGAAAATTTATTTACACTTGCTTTTGCTGTCACATCACATACACAATGACCACTGCAAGGACAACATATACTACTGACCAAAGAGTCGCCATTTTCCGATTGTGGTATATTTCTGGTGAAAATTCCACAAATACTCTTATTAGAGCGTACCGCAGTCAAGTGGATCAGCACACAACTCTGTCCACGAAAACAATTACAACGTAAATATTCAAATTTACATTTTAACCTAAAATTTAGGTTAAATAAAATTTCCAAATTTTTATGTTTATTTTGTTTTTTTAATTAGTTTCATGGATAAATTTAAGAGGAAAGGCAATATAAGTCATATATAGCCAATGTTGAGCCAACTGTGGCCACCTCTGAGAACGTTGAGCGGGTGAGGAAACCATTCGCTAAGGAACCGAGTACTTGACTCAGGCGTGCAGAACAGGCTTTGGATATCTCCAAATCAACTATCCATAATATTTTACGGAAAAACCTGGAGAAGTTTCCCTATAAAATTCAAATTATGTAAGTCTTTGGACCCAACAGATTAACCCGATGCTAGACTTCGTCACGTTATCCTTAAAGGAGGGAGACATTTTGAAAATTTAATTTATTAAAATAAATTTCCCATCTTTTGTCTAGAAAATGCTTTTTATTTGATTAAATTATCTTTAATAGTTATCTAGATATTAAAAAATTAAGTTGGGAGTAAGCGTCTGGACACCCTGTAGTATGAAGTATTAATTTAATAATTTTAAAAAAACTACGTAATTTAACTTTGTATATTTAATTTAAATTGAATGTTGCGATAAAATGATCAATCGTTGTAATTGTTAGGATGAGTTATTAATTGGTTTACTATACAAAGTCCAAGTGAAGAAAGTCGATTCACGTGCACTTCAAAATCAGTTTCTCGAAAACTTATTGCAGAACATGCTTTATTTGCACCTGATTAATATGTTATAGTAAGTCGTTCGTAATATTAAAACAAATAGCGAAGACAATCGTTAAAATATGCATTCAATATTTGATTGTTTGGCTGTACAAGTTGTATGGAATTTGATCGTCATCGTGTCCACGGGTTAGTTGAGACCGGATCTTCCCCTCTGCCTTCTCCTTAAGGTCGACCGATTATGAATGAAACACCTTCTTTCCCCTTGTCGCTGCTCACCTATCCCCTCTATTAGATGTTCTCTTTCATGCTCCCTTCCACAGAATGGAAGGTGTATGCTTCAGTTGTAAATTCGGAAGTGTGGTGTAAAGAAGGTTTTCGTTAATCTTACACATATTTTGTGAAGTTAATCGAAAATTTGCGATTTCATTTTTTTTATATTTACTTGAACAGTAAAGGATTCGAAATTTATGTAAGTGTTTTCATGTAGGAGTTGTGAAAGTTGTGAATGAAAGTTTTATTATCTCGAACGAATTGAATTATGAATGGGCGGTTGTTTTTCAATTATCTTAATTTTTGATTTTGATTATGGCGTTCTAGAATATTGTTAATTAATGCCGGTCCCACGCCTTGCATTTTAAATGTTTTCTAGGCGTATTTTAATCTTATCATAACTAATTGAACAAGTGTTACAAGCTAAGGCGTGTGAATGCTTAACAATTTATACAAACCAAAATTTTTTAATTGTATTTTAAATTAGGGCCACAACTGGAAACATTTCACTATAAATATCAGTTCGTAACATGTGGTGGTATGGTCACTCGGTTTTATTTAATTTAAAAGTGTAATATGGAAAATTAGTTTCTCGCGAATTGCGAGAGAATACCTACATAAAAAGTTATTCTAAGTCCAGCAAAGTTTAATAAATTGGTAACTTGATCATTTAATTATAAAAAAAATAATCAAACTTGATCACATTTAAAATTATTATTTTCAATATTTTTAAAATCGTAATTTGTGTACACAAATTTTGAGATTGCAATAATAGTACAGGTAATCTCCTACAACACGGTTTTGCTTTATTAACTCGCTGAGATAATTGCGGAAACATTAGATAACAAGATTTTTATTAACACGTTTAGAAAATTAAATTACATACCGAGGGCAGGCAATATATGGGTACAGATAACATTCCTAAAATGCAGTTTCACACATACTGCATTTTATAGAAATATATTTACTGAGGTTTATGAGGGTTAACTGCTGTATTGCGTGATGCAATGGTTACCGTATATGTAATTAAATAGGTACAACTTTTAGCAAATTTTTGCAAAAGTAACCCTCCTATAACGTGACAGATCAATTACCAGAAAATATCGTGTTGTATTGTAGAAGGATTGCCTAAAGTACCTATATTGTAATTTTCTGAATAAAAATTATGTTACTCCTGTAAAAGAATTTCTTTAGCAGTACAGTTTAATATTTTCGGCAATTTTTCTATCGTGTTAAAGTGAAGGTGTTACAGTCTATTGTGTTGTGAGCCTGTTACCTCTGTATATATTCTAGTTACTCTCATAATTGAGTACCTATACATCTTAAAAGCAATATTAACAAAAAGAAAAAAAATGGATTTCTTATCGATTCCATGCAAATTATAACACAAAATGTAAAAGAAGCTGCATAATTATCTCATGTAATATGTTTTATACTCAAAAACTCAAAAAATCCAGATTGCAAATCGAATGCCTCAAATTACTTTTTAATACTTGTTAATATTGTAGCTTATCTATAGTTGAAAATATACACTTTTAATTATCTGTCTCATTTGCAACCATGTATCCTCACAATAATGTATTTGTGATTAAGGTGTAGGGGAAGGTTGTTCAATCAATATGAACCACTTCTTCTAAATAAAAGTGTTTCTTTCTTACATTTATGCAATACAATTATTAAACTTTCATTTTATAAAAAAGATTAATTACATTTCTGCTTTAAATGTAGGAAAAAAACTTTAAAATATAAAATTTCAGAAATTACCCGCTTTGCTCGACAGGGGTGCCTAAAGCGGATAGGCTCCCATAAACCAATCGGAATAATCAAAACATTTGAAAATAATTATCTACACTTAACATGTTCTTGACAGTAACATTGGTATTACGTTATTAAGCATTTTAATGTTATAAACTGCTAATTCAGACTTGTAATTTGTTCCAATCTTAATATCACTTCGGTTTACCATTGCTTTTAAATCTTAATTGCTTCAACGCTTTAAATCACTTATTTTTAAAACCAATTTATTCCTAACAATTATAATAAAATTACTGCTTCTGTTCACAAGCAAAGAGGGTACCTACCCGCTTTGCCCAACACACATTTCTTGGTTTTGAGATACATTAACGTAAAAAATAATGGATGGATATTAAAATATTTAGTCAAATAATAAAACTAGTTTATTATAAAAGAAAACCCCACTATAAAAAAATGGGCTAATGTTAAGGACTTTGTAGCAATTGAAGTTAAATTAATTTCAAACATTTTAAAAAATTATTATAATTTTGTTTTTTCATTTTATAACGTTATTAAGCAACTTAGGTGTCAAAAGTAGTATGAAATTAATTAGGCAGGGTACTGGAAGTGTAAATACACATATAAATTCCAATAATAAATAACATATCCACATACGGGCCGTAACCCGCTTTAGGTGACCTTCCCCTATATTTAATTCTGTGCGTAACTGTATGTATGTGTATAGTTTAAGACAGGGATGCCCAACCTGTGGCTCGCGAGTCACATGTGGCTCGCATTGCACTATTCAAGGAAAATTGATAAAATGTGTTTACATTTTTTTCTCTTTTTAACATATTACGCCTGTTTTTTTTTTAGTTTGTGAATTATGTTTATAAATGTATTATGAAAAATGAAACATATAATTGTGGCTCTCCAATTTTTTTTTAATTCTCAACTGGCTTGTGTCAAGTTAAAGGTTGGGCATCCCTGGTTTAAGAACTGTCAAATAACGATAATGGCCATACGTGTTTTTTTGTAGTTTACATGAATGTACAATAAAGCAAGAAAGACAGAAAGAAAATTCTGCACAGAAAAAAGTTGAAATTGCTACAAATTATGGTTTCAATTTTCTTTCATGCTAGGTTCTTAATAATATAATCACCACTGTACGAAGAAGTGTACGAAAATTTTATTATTCCATACTTTTATGGGTATTTCATAAAATCTAAAAAATACCATCATATAAAATTATTATACACTTTTGATAATTCGGAATATTGCCAAATGTAACACACACCCTTTATCTAAACACAATTAAATTCGGTTTTGATTACTTTGTGATGTAATTATTGTTTACACTTTCTTTAATCAACTTTTTTTTAAACAGAAGATAGTACTGTAATGAACAATTATTACTTCGGTAATTAAAAATTTAATGTTCATAGTAGGTGTAACGTACGTCAAACATTCTTAAAAATTTCAATTTTTAGTTAGTTATCGTTTAATCGTTAAAATTTTTAGTTCTGAAATGTTTTTGCCATTCATTAAATTTTAATTACGGCACATGCATACGTTCGTGGGACTGAAATATGGTAATGAGAGCGTGTGAGAGGTGTGAATATGTGTACACGACATTCAACCTGCTCTGTTCTTTTTGCGGTGAAAGACCTAACTGCCCACATAAACAACATTGCAAATACAACAAGGAAGAGAAATTCGCACTAGTTAAAGATTCGATAAAAATTAAACCACGCAACTGACTCCAAATTAAGGGAAGAGAAATGACAATTAGTTAACGTTACTGTTCATTATTCGCTCCAGTTTTCGAAGAACACGTAAGAATCGTATTGAAACTTAATCGATATAAAAGAAATTAGTTTTTAAAGAAAACAATCAGCCATAAATTTTTGTTATGACGTTTACATCATCCCACGGTACAGAAAACTCTTCATAAAATTTTGGGATTTTATGGTCCTTACAAAATCGGTCGCCCACTATTCAGGTGTTCATTTTTATTATGGTTATTAATACCTACATGTCGTTTTATTTATAGTTCTTATAATAAATTGATTATAATTTGAACGGATGGGCACAGGATGTTATGGCATAGGAAATAATAATTTCGATTTAAATATCTAATTATTTATGAGCATCGTAATTTTGTATAACCAAACAGTTTAATTAGTGCATTTAAAAACTATTTTTAGAGTTATTCGAAATCGATAAAACGATTTTTTTGACACGGTTTACGCGTTGACATATTCATGTTACAAGTCCCGCATTTTCCTTGACCAATATTATCTACAAGGATAATAAATTTGTGAAATATAATATTTATTATAATCAGGTTGAAGTTCTCGCGTTCGTTTAACATAATTTTGTTGTATTTTTTAAAGGACAAAATTTCCTTCCGATTTGCATTAATTTTTGTTTCAACTACGCATCGCTTTTTTACGACAGAAATGATAAAACGCCACGAAGTTCTTTTCGATTTGTGCTATAGAATTCAGGTAGATATAATCAGATCTTTTATAATGAGTGTTGTCATTATACGATTATCCTTCAAATACGATAAGGTAGAATTACGGAACAACTTGGTTATTACCAACACGAAATTAAATGATACAGAAGCTAACTGAATGTAACCTGACAATGAAAAGAAATAACTGCTAACCATACCTTCGTTAAAATTTTCACAATATTAATATTAACAAAAAATTAATTAAACTTTGAGGGAAACATTTACGTTTGGTAATGTTATTATGAAAAATGTATTAAGCTTATGTATATTAAAGTTATTAAAATTGTAATTATAATTATTGCTTTACAAATCTTGTAATCAGTTAGTAAAATCTCATTGATGAAACGTAAAATTTAACTAATATTTGTTTAAATTTAATATGTATCACCTTAACAGTTGTGGGGCATTTTATAATAAAGTACTATCTCTGCATGTTACCAGCAGAGAATCTTACGAATTTTTCCATTTGTATGATTTTTGCTCAACCCCAAATTCCAAACCCAAAAAAAAAATTCTAACTACCTGAAACCTTTTATTGCTGCCCAAGGTTGTAGTGTGCGTAACATGTATCCGTGTGAAAATTATCTGTTTGAAATGCAATTCAGATAATTCGAGTTGACATTAAATGACAATGAATTAAATAAATATAATAGGTAATGAAAATAAAAGGTTTTTATATTATACGTTATACCTACTGTTACATATACACTGACAAACCTTTGCACTAATGCCCTGACCGAAACTAATTTTTATACTGCCTCTCAGGATTTTACGATGTTCCCAAATCCTCGTAAGATGCAGAGCTAGTACTGTATCTGTTTTTAGTCATTAGAGTCGTTTTTAATTGTAAGCAGGAGGATCTTAGAAAGTATGGAATATAGGGAAATAGTTAATTGGGGAAAGTTGTATAATATTATAGGTTAATCTTAATGCCTTTTTGTGAGTTTTATAAAAATTCAATCTTTCTTTACTTATATGAAGCTTTCATAATTTTTTAAATTTTGAAAACGTGTTTGTTTTACATACAAAACTGTACTAAGCTCTCTAATACGCCTTCTTCGTCAAAGTTCCCTATGTTTCAAAATTTAAAATAAAAGAAGCTCACATGATACATACCATACATACATGTAGTACGGGCTATCTAATTAAGAATTAAACATTTTTAGAAACGTATTGCATGTAAATATCTTTTTAATTATTCTAAAAGAAAGTATACAAGCGTTTATTTTATATTAATGCACAATCAAATCTGAAAAATAAAAATACAGTAACATCTCTCGTGTCGACCATCTGCGTAAGGAGACCACCACTAAAAGCCGGAATTATGTTTCAGAACAGATATATCGTAATTTAATTCTTCTTATAAATTTCTACCTAAAAATTACAAGACTGTACTTAGGAGTTAATTTCAATTTTTAATTGATTGGACTTAATAAAAAGAGAAAACAAAATGATCAGTTTAATCAGTTTAATACGAGGATGTGCACATTCGTGGGAGAAGTGGCACATTTCCGAGCGAGGGAGGCAAATGAAGCGCGCCGCTCCGCGTCGCGCTTCATTTCCTGAGTTCGAAATGTGCCACTTTGATCTCGAATATGCACACTCGGTTTTAAGCACGATTCACAATAATATAGCCCAATAAGTTAGACGAAAAAGCAGTTGAATAATTTTAATCGTTTCCTCTCGCTCGCACTGACGAGATTGCCGTATCTTTTTGCTCCCTTCCACTCATTGCTATGGTAAATATATTTTTCTAACATAAAATCGATATTTACCAAACTAAATTGAATTTTTTGATTTGAAAGAGTTAAGGATAAAGTCGACATATCTAATACGTACAAATGTGCACACTCGTTTTAAGCGGGATTAATAATAATTAACTTCTAACATAATACTACTTTATTTATAACAACTTTGACTTACCTAATAATAATATAATTTGGATAAATAATAACTGCATTTAATCTAATATAGTATTTGCAATTGAATATGTATTGTCTATCTTTGTCTTTCGACCACTTCTACAATAAACAAATTTGAGCAAGAACTGCCTCTGGTCGTGTTAGAGAGGTTTTACTGTAAGTTGATATCAGATAAATTGAAATTTTAATAAATTGTGACGTTTTCTTTTTTGATGGATCGTTTTTAATTTGTTGTCTTTTTGGATTATGTGTGCAAGAAAAGACGTGGGTTATTAACACTAGATTTACGGGGGTTGATTATATACCTATTTTTACTGAAATGATCCAATTTGACTCATTCAACAAAATTGAAGTTTTTTGCAAAAAAACAGTTTCAACTAAGTTGAAATAAAAGATTTATTATTAAAAACTTTATCGAAAACATTTTTTACATATAAACACTGTTTTTGAAATACATTTGCCGCAAACAGAAATAATCCTCGCGTTTTTTTTGCTATAGGTATATAGCAAGCAAATTTTAAATGAGTCAAATCGGCTCAGTCCGTAAATCGAGTGTTAAATGAATTAGGTTTAAAAATTATGTTACTGCATGCTTTTCATTGATATTTTTTGCGAATAAGTTATACGAAATAATAATTTCAAAAAAGCTCGCTCGTGATAAGAATCTTCCCAACCAGAGAGCCTAAATATGTTTCAGACCCGGGGCATTAGCCTATTCAAACGAAAATTTTACTTGCACTCCAATCATTTAGATAGTTGTAAACTAGCGCTAGCATTATTGTTAGTAGCCCACAATAGCCAAACACCTTAGGGCAGCCCTGATCATGATACACCGGAGTAGGACTTCAGAATTTTTTTTTATAGGTTAATCTGCCACTAAGAAAGTATTGGCACATCTGTTTTATTGAAAGTATAATTAACAAAATAGATTTAGTTTTATGATTAAATATAATTTATAATATTCAATGAGAAAAAATACCGTTATTGATCAATGGTAGTGACCTACGTAAGTAGTACTTAAGATAAAAATACGTCTTGTTATATTCGTTATAGTAATTTCGTCGTTTCTGTGGGAGGCCCTTCTCTTATAGACTTATTAAAACAATCTACGGTACTTGTCCCAATGAATACTAACTTCATTTAAAGTTACTATTAAATAAAGACCTAAAATTGACGATTTAGGTAGCTTACGTTAGAGTCACAGTCAAGGTTTAAATTTAAAAATTGTGTTCTTTTTTATGTTACGAAATATTTTCATATTATTACATTGGCTATTTCTAATTATATTAAACCTAAACTACATATACCTCTTTCGTCAATGAAAAATGAAATTTAAATATTATCTAATTGGAATAGCAGACATGTTGGCGTTTGCTAAATTTCAAAGGTAGTCAAATGGGAAAAGATTACAATTCTGTATATCGACTTCTAAACACCTACTGTTAAGTGTGGGCTTATAAGTGCATAGATCTAAATATGTAAATCTATAAATTAAGTTTGGATACTTATTTCGAAGACTTTTGTGTAATTTTTTATGTATAAAAAATATTTTTTTAAATGGCATCTCTTAATTGTACAATGGTTGGGTGAAAATTATAACATGTAGAAATAAAACGAGCGTTACTTCTAAGAAATAAACATCACACGTGGTAAATTTTAGGACTTAATTTTTACGAGTCCTCCCACTCATATCCTGTCCGTCCATTGCAACAGCGGACACAAAACAGATCCGTATTGGTTAAAAATATACTATTTGTTTATTTAAAAATGGAAGTTAAAACACCAAAGAGACTTGACTTTGTTACATACGAATAAAAATTGTTACCATTTTAGAAACGAGTACACGCCTTTTATGTTTAGAAAGTATTAATGCGAATAGACAACACGTACAGTGACATAATATGAATTGAATGCAAAAGCGTCGTGACTTTAGAATGTTCTTTACACCTGGTGAACTTGCTCACCCGGATATCAATTACCTGGATTTCAGTTGCACAAATATAAGCGATGTTATTTTTGAAACAAAATCTCACGGTAACTTGTTCAACAAAAGATTTTACGAAATTATTTGTTCGTTTCTAATGATTCTATTGTTTAAACTAATTAAAATTACGTTAAAAATTGTTGGATAATTTTTGTAAGACAAACGACGAGCTTCTGAAACTGCTACTTATTTTTTTTCTTTTATTTACAGTTTTAAATTAAAATGTGTAGATTTTTCTGACATGAATTACAAAAATTCATATATCAACTTAATAATGTTATATTATTAATGGATATTCTAAATATGTATACTTTTACTAATAAGCAATACTGCAGCGTGCATATTAAATCCGTAAACTAAAATAAAAAATTAAAATTAGTGTTCGTATTTGTTGCACATAATGTGTGCAATGCCAACTGTGAAACTTTAAATCTAACTAAAGTGTTTGTATATTTGACCACGTTGTAAACAATGACGACATCGAATAAATGACGTGTTCTATACACATTTATATGAAAACATCTTCACTTAATTCGAAAGTTTTGGCATAAATGAACATAGGTTTCAGGGTTAGAAGAATATATTAAACAAATAAATAAATAGTGATACATCAAACTTAGTTAGAGTAGTGTTAAAATGCATCAATATTATACATAATAGTAAAAAATTAATACTGTTCAATTTAAGAAAGATTGAACTTAAAAATTATTTTCAAGTTACGTAAAACGTTTCTCATGTTTCAAATGTAGAAAGAAAAAGTTTTGAAAATTGTTGTCTTTGAAAAGCGACAAAGATAGAGCGATGGACGCATGTTTATGTTAACGCATAGTCCATCGCGACACGATGAGCAACGTTGACATTTTAAACTTGATTTAATCTCAGACTTTCGTCCACCGCTTACTTCAGACTTATAATTTATGACGTAAGCCCAATCTTTGCTGAATTGAACAGTATGCATAAAATCTAACCTACAAAAAAATGGTATGACGTCAATAAATTAATTTTTAAACCAAGAATGGCATTATAGGGTCACACCATGTGCTAACATAGCATACCCCGATTTAAAAGTTTCCGTACTTCTAACAAAGATGTTCAAATTTTTCTTGGTCAAATCAACTGTCATTTTACATATTTTTTGAGGTTATATTTGCGGAGTATTTATAAAATCCACAATTTTCAATTGGGATGACTGGCAAATGTATCGATTTATTATGATTTGTCTCGTTGACAACACGTCACTAATCATGAGGATGATCTGTGTTACACTAACACAGTAATTTGATTTGTATCGTTGACGTCATGCTATTCTTTTGTGAGTTACACTTTAGAAAAAACATAAAAAAGTATGATTTATTAACAAATAATAAAGGAAATATTTCACAAATATCTGTATTCTGCCTACATAAAATTATAAAAACGGGTATGTAATCAAATTTATAATAATTATAAAATTAGGCTAGAAAACTACAAAACCAAAATAATTTAGTCAAAGTGTAGTGTACTTCTAATTTTCTGGTTAATTAAATTATTAATGAAATTTTCCAATTATGCGGTAAAATAATCAACTGAATTTAAAAATTCCAAAAAATATTAATGGGCGACTTTGAGTTAGATGGAGTAACGAGAAAAATGAATCACCCACTGTAAAAATTAAAAAAACAATTTTAGGAAAAGATGATGCTAAATCATTAAAATACTGAAAAATGTATGTGAAACATGTAAAAAACAAAAAACATACTTTGTCTTATTTATGGAAACATATAAACGTTAAAATAATTTTAACCCTAATTATAAGTGAGATTTTTGTGGGATTTCACATCCTGGTAAGTTAAAATCGTTCACATTTTCTGAAATTTTTTTTTAATATAGAATTTTTATGATGTCGCATTAAGATATATCGGAGAGTTTTATATAGAAAAAAAATCATCTAAAGCACACCTGCATTATATAAGTCGTTTAAGCTTCTCGACCTTCCTCAATATGTTTGATGTTAATTGTTGTTCCGGTGTGACAAATGCTTGCTGTTTCCCATCGTCGGATGTTGCGCATGTGGTCACTTCCTGTTTATAATCCTCTTTGCATCCCTAAAAGGTGGGAGATGAAAAGATGACCTAATAAACGCAGTATGTTTTATGGAAGGCACGTGTAACTATTGTGAAATTTTATACGAACGCAAATAATGATGACATATTTGCAATTGGAACTTGAATCTTTTTTGTGGCATATTTTTATTTTATATTAAAAGGAAGATTTAGATTCATGAAATAATTCTAAGACTGATCTTTCTACATCTATAATAAGAGAGGCACTTTGTTTGAGCTTTGTGGTACAATTTTTTTCCCTATATAATTAGTTGGATTTTTATGGAACTATCTGCTTTATAGTTTTAATTTCAGATCCGCGGCACACTTTTTTCAAAATTTTAAGAGTGTACAAACATATAAGGAGCAAATTGTAAAAATCTGTTTAAATGGCTCAGTAGATCTTGACCTTTCCATCAAATTAACGATCTATAATATTTTAGATATGAATTTTTTGTGGAGATCTGGAATTAACAAAAAATGCAAGCGATCGAATGTTGGTCACTTTATCAGTTTTTTTAGCACAATTCCCAAGGTTGGCACTGTATCTGAAATTTAATTTAACAGACCAATAGTTTTTTGAAAATGCAACAACTTATGTTCGCACAATTGGTTCGGAGATGTATTTTTTTAAATTTTAACTCAATCAGCAATCACAGTACATATAATATTCTATAAGCTAATGTGATGTTAGACACACTGTATACGTATACAAACATAATTAATTTCGTGATACGTTTCCAATATGTACGTTTATTAATCAATATAAAGGCACTATAATAAAATATTTTAGCATTTTCGTGATAATGTTTTCATGTGCTGAATTAACAAATATATTTAAATTACAATGTAATAATCTGAATCGAACTTTCTAAAATAAATATTCAGGTCTAAATTAGTTTTACAATTTAGGATAAAAATTCAATTTTTCTAATCAACAAAATATTTCTGATGTTTGTATTTTTCTGTTTTATTTCAATAATAATTATTTATGTTCCCATCTGTCATTAAAAATTATTTTAAGTTTATTAAAATTATT
Source organism: Sinopyrophorus schimmeli (assembly GCA_036325965.1). Lineage (NCBI taxonomy): Eukaryota > Metazoa > Arthropoda > Insecta > Coleoptera > Elateridae > Sinopyrophorus > Sinopyrophorus schimmeli. The sequence goes on along the minus strand of JARFIZ010000086.1, from coordinate 353,035 downwards.
GCAATTGGACTAGAATTTTACTCATTTTAATAAATTAACACCCTTAATATTAATTGAGTAGTTTTCTACCTTCTTATAATTTAACGCTTTATAATAGTCCTAAAGCTTCTATTTATTAGATTAGAAAAGCAAAAAAAATCTTACTGCAAAATTTAAATTTTTTGGTAATTTGTGGTAATTGTTTTACGGATGTGTAAAACTTGATAGATATACCTTTTTTGAATTAATGGAAACTTTATTCAATGTGTACGTGTGTATGTTTGTTTATATTTATGTAGATAGAAGATATATATAAAACAAGTCACTTTATTTATTACGAAAAAAAGGTTTTAGATATGTCTTCCTCACTGGAAGTGTTAAAGCGAACACCTGGCGTTATTTATCTTAAAAGGTTTTTAGATTCTTGGAAGCTACATTAGAAACGGATTAATAACCTTGATTTATTTATTTTTGTTTATTGTACAACAATATTTTTACAACCTAATAATACGATGACCCAATTTTTCAAATAACAAATCTGTCACAGATAAAAAAACAGATAGGTGCTTTTTATTATTTTTGCATCGTTGGTTTTATTTCTAACAACTTTTAGTATTTTTAAACTTTATCACTTTACTTGCTATGCGGATTTTGAACAATAGCTACCTTTTTGAATTAATTACTAACAGGCATTTTAAAAACTTATCTTTCATTTTAGGTATCTAAAACTATTCTTAAGTTAATCACCTAACGGAAACCATTCTTTTGTAGTTGAAAATCATGCAAAAGTCAGGGACAATTTAAATGCTCAAGATCCTTTAAAACTTTAAGATTTAATGTAGATAATTGGAGTATTTTTAGGAAGTTTTAAGGAGATAAATAAAGAACCGTTTTAAGTGTAGATATATATCCTGCCTTCTGTGCGGTGGCGTAGCTAATTTTATCTGAAGCAACCGCAAAATTATAAGAACCGTGCTTCCCACTTCCGCCAAAATATTAGTGGAACACATCCTGCGTCGCGGCGCCTTTCCCCAATGCATTTGGCATATAGGATAAGATGAAAGAAGAATATACCATCGATGCACAAATAAATGCCTCAAAAACTACAAATTAAAGTTACCATTTTTAACAGCGTTACTTTCGCTATATTTTTACGATAAAAACTTTCTGCTAAAACTTCAAGTTTATAACGTTTTCATTCATAATTTTTTTTTTATAACGGAAAGAAATGTTTTGGATGTCGTCCAAAATTTCTGGTATTTGACTGAAAGAATATTTTAACAAACGTATGTAATAAGATCGATTTAATTGTTTTTAGAATAGTAATTCCGTGTTTTATAAATTTATTTTTTAAATGTGGATAAGTTCACACAGCAACGTTTTTTTATAAATCATGTTTTAAATAAATTGAACTCGCCAGATTTTATATCATATATTTCTGGGTTTTTCATTCTATGTACACTTGTTAAATCTCATGAGCATGGAAAAAGCACATCATTAATCTTTTTTGTATAGAACCTATCGATTCTTTTGTGAGATTTCTCGAGAGAATTTTATGAAAATACTTTAATGAATAACTAAAGCGTTTATGAAATATTAATTTACGTTACTTTAAATTCTGTTTTATTGAAGGAAGCGAGCGTTTGTTCGTTAAGAAAATAATTTATGAATTTATAATTTTTTGAATTAAGTACTACATAGGTACATCATTACATTTTTTATTCAAAATAATGAACTTTTAAATAATTTTTTTAATTAAATGTTTTGAAAGTAATTTTGTGTAATTAGGTGATTCCAATTTGTAAAATATAAACTAGAATTGTTTTTAATAAATTTGGTTTTTCCCGAAATTAAATTTTATGTTTCAATTTTTGACATTACATGACTGAATTTAAAAGAGAAACAAAGATTTGTTTTATTTTTGATAAAATATTTCTAAAAATGAATGCTACCTCGCAAACATACAAAATGTGTTATTTTCTTAGACGCTCAGAGTTATCAGCTAAACTCACAGCATCAGAATAAGATGAAAATGTTTCTGCTTTTTTTTTGATCTGTCTAGTAATCATATATTTTTTTTTGTACTCACCTTTGTCTTCTTTTGCGGTATAGTCGTTATGCCGGACAAATTGTTTTTAATTTTAGAACAAGTGACATAGTTGCGCCTCACTATCAGTTCTTTGGTATCTATAATTCTAATATAGCGGATGCGATCACTTTTTGCTTTAGCAGTGGTGTTTGGTGTTTTTCAATTACAGTCGATTCTCTATAAGTCGAACCTCGATAAGCCGAATTTTTGATAACTCGAATTATTTTTAGTTTCACTTTGACTTATCGAGGTTCAACTGTAATTATATTTGCGTTGGAACCATTTGATACTTTTAGGTGGCTAAATATGGGGTACCCCTAATTAGGATTCTTGGTATACCCCATATTAGGTCTATTCCACTGATAACAATAAATTACAAAGTTAAAAACTACAATGTAGGTATATGAGAAACCTTTGTTACAATGCAAAACCGGTCCCATATAGAATCCTTTTTTACAATAATCAATAATTTTACTTACCTTTTAGATAGTCAAAAAACGATTATTTGCAGAACGTCCAAAATTTTTAACATTCATCATAAATTTATTTGCTACATCTTGCCACATTCAGTTATACGGGTGTTTTAATATTTTCAATAATTACAGGATACTACAGAAGCTTCGAATTAAAGTTTGCTAAACTATATGACAGAACCTTAGTTCTCGAGAAATATTAGTACAGTGGTACCTCGACAGACGAGTTTAATTCGTTCCGTAACCTTGCTCGTATGTCAAATTTCTCGTATCTCAAAGCAATTTTCCCCATTGAAATTAATTGAAATGCCATTAATCCGTTCCAGCTTCCAAAATATCACCTCAGTTGTTTTTACCTTAAGTGTTTTTGAATAAGAAAAATGTATTTACAAAAAAAAACATTTATAATGTTTATAAATAACAAATACATATTCTATAAAAACATAATAAAAAAAAGTGTAGTGCTTACGGAAGCGCTTAATTTTCATTACTGGTCTTCGCTTTTTTCGTCACGCTTTGCTCATTTTTACCTGCAGATAGTTTAAAAAAACTGTCCTCGTATCTCAAATCTTGCTCTCATCTCAAAGCAAAATATCGCTCGCTCGGCGGCTCGTATCTCAAAACACTCGTATGTTAGGGCACTCGTATATCGAGGTACCACTGTACTCCATATTAGGATACCGCCCTATAATAGGCAATTTTCCTTTCTTATGTTTTTTGAAATAAATCGATTACATTTATAAAACTTATTCATTAGTAATATTTCTAGCGTAAGGATTATATCTAATGAATTTAATCGGGGGATCAGATTTTCCGGTATTTTAAACAAAACTAAATTATTACGTTTTTACATTATACGTCTCGTCAATCAATATACATACCAATAAAAAAATTGATAATTGATATCTATAAAGTTGTGGATATTTTCAGTTTAGTAAGTTGTTATAGACTTTTATTATACTCGGGACTCTCCGTTCTATTTCATTCATAATATGGTCATTTAGACAAATAATTATAAAACTGATTGCCAGTAATAAGATGAGAAATGTGGAGAAAAATATTAAACATTACAAAATCTGAAGTAAGGACATTGCAGTTTATTGCAGTAGTCTTTGATGTAAACTTGGTTTTGTATTTTCTGTGAGAAACTTATGGCTAATCCTACGATTTATTTAAAATTCACGAAAGGGCCATACAATTATAACACTGTTCCGGCTTGTCGGTAATCCACAAAGAAAAAGAAACTGGTGCCAAGTTTTGCCAACAGGAAGTGCATGATTTCTATTGGGAGAGCAACGGGTAATAAAAAAAAGGTAAAATGCTTTACTCCAGCTGAACAATACCTGATTTATAATAAAACGACCGTTTGTCCATCGTTATAACGAATCGCATGCTGTTATAAGCGATGTCATATATGTTAATCCCAACATAAATTAAGTCGCTATATCAGATTTGTCTTTATAGCCGATATCATTATAAACGATATAATTTCAACATAAGTATATAGAATTTCAAACGTGACCATAAATTTTGGTCGCTATAACCGATAAGTCGTTACAACCGATGGCGTTATAAACAGCTTCTACTGTACATATTTTTGAAACTCTTTAAATAACTAATACCGATTATTATGTTGTTGTAATGTTATTAGTCCAATAATACAGTCAACTCGCGTTATAACGAAGTTCGATATAACGAAAATCTCGATATAAAGAAAGAAACCGCCGGTCCCTTGAAAATCTCGCTTTATAACGAAAATTTTAATGGGTTTTGGTCCCCTCGATATAACGAAGTTTTCTTGACCAAAGTCTAATAATTTTTTGTTAAAAAAGTAAGTACTGTAGGTATGTTATATAATTTACATAATGTGTTTCTACACAATTTTTGATTTTTTTATCTTAAAGAAATGCAAACTTAACACTATCAATTATCAATTACTTGCAAAGCCATGACCTTGACGACAGTGTATTCTCAAGTATCTTAAATCTGGAGAACGCAATTGAACGGACACGTACAGTCACCTGCATACAAACTAAAATTACGGAGTTTTTTTAGATTATACGTGTTTCTATTTGTATTATTTCTATTGTTTTTTTTTATTGTTGTTTTCTATTGTTATATTATTTTTTTTACATTTCTGCGTTATATTGGTTATTTTAATAAACGACAACGAATTTGTGGTGTTTTGGATTGATTAATTTGTTGTATGCTCACCACAACATATTAGTATTAATTAACAATACTATTAAGTTAAGCTATTCTTAAGTACCAAATCATTCCCTAAATTACACATTCCTACATTCTCTTTTCTAAATCAATAACTTTCCCACAATCAGAATTCCCTAATTCTATAACTTTCCATAATTATCCTAATTAGACTTTTTCCTATATATATTGTTTCCAAATCCCAAATACAGCCAGTTAAAGAGAGTTAAAGAGAGTTAAGGTTAGTTAGTTATAAAGTTAGTATAGTTTTAGTCAATATTTTAGTATAATCTATTAGGTTTGTGCAATACTATATTTATAATAAAACTACTGCAAAAATACAACAAAACTAGTGTCAAGAGTGGGATTACAACAAAATTTGGTGTCAGAAGTGGGATTGCTCCAACTCCAATACGTCAGAAGAAGACAGGAGACAACTCCGTTGTTAAGTTTGGACAAGGCCCAAAAACAACATTTCGCAGTAAGTTGACATATCCTATATCAATTGTTTTATCTTGCTATTTCTATTTCCTTTACTATGTCTACCTCTCAAAGCTCACCATTATCCTTAGATTTTTTATCAAAATTGATCACAGAAACTTTTGATGGTGACAGTTCTAAGTTACGAAATTTTATAAAACAAGTGGACAGTGTGCTAGAGTTGGCAACGGAAGATCAAATTCTTCCTCTTTTACTATTTGTTAAGACGAAAATTACCGGTAGGGCTAAAAATCAAATTAATATCAACTGCAATTTAACGACTTGGGAAGAAATTTCACAACTATTAATAAATTTATATCAAGATAGGAAAAGTTTAGATCAATTATTAGAAGAATTAAATAATGCTAAACAAGGTCTAAATCAAGATATCACATCATACTACGAAATGATCGAAAACACTACTTCAAAAATACTCGGTCAGATTCATTCTACAGAACAAAATCAAAATTTATTATTGGGAAGAGTTAGTATGATAACAGATATTGCAAAAAATCGATTTATATTTCACTCAAAACCTCATATTTCCCAAATGTTAAGACACAAAGAATTTAATAGTATAAACGAAGCGTTTTCGATCGCAAGGCAGGAAGAACAAGTTTTAAAAAATTCGAGTCGTAATACACGAACTTTTGCCAATCCAAAAAGTAATGTAAAAATTTGCAGATATTGCAAAATGTAGGGCACAATATCGATGAATGCCGAAAAAGGCAATATAACGAAACACAACAATTTCGTCCTAATTTTAATTTAAACAAAAATAACTATAACCAAAAACCACATAATTCTAAGTCTAGCTTTTATACAAAATCAAATAATAATTCTAATTATTATTTCAATTCTAATTCTAATTCTAATTCTAATTCTAATTCTAATTCCAATTCTAATTCTAATTCTAATGCACGTGTTAGATTTCACGATCATTACAATTCAAATTCAAATCGAACACATCCTAATTTTAATCGTAGAATTAATACAAATCTTAACTCTAATTCCTACTCCAATTCTAGTTTAAACCACAATTCTAATTTTAATTGTACACACGACCTTAATCAAACAAACGACAAACCTTCTCATCCAAACCAAAATCCACAACCTATAGACTATCAACATTCAATTAATGAACCATCCACATCAAAAGATTCTCTCATAAGTGCAGAAGCTGCACTAGAAAGTTTTTGCAATTTTAACACTTTTTATTCAAATAATGATGTCACTATGACAAATCCAGAATCAGAGCATTCAATTGCAACTGCAATTAACACATCAAATGTCCAACAAACAATTCCAATCCCTACACTTGATGTAGATCTTTTGCCAGAACAAAATTTCCTATTTTTTGAAAAAGCGGACATATCGCCCGTTGAAACTCGAACGGAACCTTTACATAACAATCTTCATTTGAATAAAGAAGAGAAAATTTCTAACTCCGAAATATGTTCTAATTTTAATGACAATTTTTATTTACCAAATGATAAATTATCTTATACTAACGCTTTAAGTCACAACATTCCAACTACAGATGACCAACCCATATCTTCCAAAATTTATCGATATCCAGAAATCCACAAAAATGAAGTAAATAAACAAATTAGGAAAATGTTAAAACAAGATATTATTAAACCTTCAAACAGCCCTTATTCTAGTCCCCTTTGGGTAGTACCCAAGAAAACGGACGCATCCGGCGAACGTAAATGGCGTATCGTCATTGATTATAGGAAATTTAACGAAAAACAGTCGGAGATGCATACCTCTACCTAATATTGAAGAGATATTAGATCAGTTAGGGCACGCACAATATTTTAGCACGTTAGATTTGGCTAGTGGTTTTCATCAAATTCCGATGAATCCATCTGATGCTACAAAGACGGCTTTTTCTACCCCACAAGGTCATTACGAATTTACAAGAATGCCATTCGGGTTAAAAAATGCTCCAGCTACTTTCCAAAGACTTATGAACAATGTTTTAGTAGGATTAACTAACAATCAATGTTTTGTCTATTTAGATGACATAGTAATTTACGGATCATCTTTAAACAACCACAATCAAAAACTTATAAATGTATTTTCTAGACTTCGTTTAAACAATTTGAAACTACAACCAGATAAATGCGAATTTTTAAAGAAAAGTTGTGAATATCTAGGTCACGTCATTTCCGATGAAGGAGTTCTTCCAAATCCAAAGAAAATCGAATGTATAAAAAACCTGTCGCGCCCCGAGAATCACAAACAAGTGAAAATTTTCCTCGGGATGGTAGGATATTATAGAAAATTTATTCATAATTTTGCAACTATGGCTAAACCTCTAACACAACTACTAAGAAAAGACACTCCATTTTATGGTCAGAATGTCAACAACTTGCATTTTGTAATTTAAAAGATCAACTCGTGCAAAAACCCCTATTACAGTACCCCGATTTTAAGAAAATGTTTATTTTAACCACTGACGCATCAAACGTAGGTGTAGGCGGTGTATTGTCACAATCTCATAACAATAAAGACTTACCAATAGCATTTTATTCCAGGACTCTGAATAAATCAGAACAAAATTACTCTACGACAGAAAAGAACTTTTGGCAATTATAAATTCTATAGAAAATTTTAGGCCATATTTATATGGTAAGAAATCTATTATATATACTGATCATCGACCACAGCAATGGTTATTTAGCTGTCAAAACTCATGTTCTAAGCTGATACGATGGAGAGTAAGACTTAGCGAATACGAGTACGACGATTATGTCAGATCAATCCAAAATAAACTAAATATATCGTTCAAAATTGCTAGAGATAACATAATAACAGCAAAAGAAAAAAGTAAACTAAAATTTTATCTGCTTATTGCGCTTGATTACAGTCACGTTCATTTATTTTATAAATTAATCAGCCTACAAGTTTTTATTCACGAAAATCTTATTGTATTTGCTTTAAAGTTGCCATTGGTAGAGACAATTTCAGTTACTATATATAACCTAATCCCTCTGCCAATCGAACAACTTAACTCTTCTATTTTTACCTATATCCAACCAACAAAACCTTATTTACTTTTGTCTCAATCCAAAATGTTCCATTCCTTCTTGCAAGATATTAACAGTTGCAAGGAATACTTGTATCAACATTATATTTGCGACAACATTCATACAATCAAGAGATCGGATGAGCGATCTTGCAAATTCAACTTTTTCTACCACACGTTACCACAATCCCAGAAGATTGCAACACAAAAATGATAAAAGCCAAGATTGAAACTTGGCACCACCTCAAAAACAACCAATGGATATACGTGCTTCACCAACCAACATCCCTAACTCTTCTATGTAATGAAACTCATATAGAAGACATAATACTCCATCAAACTGGACTAATACAATTAGAAAACCACTGCAAAGGTTACACGGACTATTACGTCCTAGAAACCAATTTCGAACACGATCGACCACTAAAACATTATGTCCCTAACATCAAAATCATCGACGACGACTGTTGCAAGATAGAAGACGGTTATAAAAAAACCCAAAATTTCCCCTTACTTACAACCTATTAAACTTACTAATGTTGACCTACACGAGCTTCGTTATGCTAATAACAAATTAAACGAGTTTGACGAAATCATAACGGAACAACTAAAGAAACCATCAATAACATCTCAATCTTCCTGGTTTACCATCACCACAACAGTTATCAGCTCCATTGTTCTACTAGTGCTAATCGTAAATTTAAGCAAGTGGTGCGGACTTTTCAACGTCATAGCCAAACTTTGCTGTTTCACCCGGAACCCAAGGAATAATGAGATCATCCCACCAGTTATAAGGAATATTATTTCTAGAAGAACCGAACCAACCTCAACTTCAGCTTCAGCTCCAGAAGAAGCCATACCACTCCAGGAGGAACCTCGCAACCATTACAACCATCCTGGAAGAAAAGTACAACTCCATTCTAATTTCGGACACCGTCCTCAATCTTAAGGAGGGAGGTGTTGTATGCTCACCACAACATATTAGTATTAATTAACAATACTATTAAGTTAAGCTATTCTTAAGTACCAAATCATTCCCTAAATTACACATTCCTACATTCTCTTTTCTAAATCAATAACTTTCCCACAATCAGAATTCCCTAATCGGGGATCAGATTTTCCGGTATTTTAAACAAAACTAAATTATTACGTTTTTACATTATACGTCTCGTCAATCAATATACATACCAATAAAAAATTGATAATTGATATCTATAAAGTTGTGGATATTTTCAGTTTAGTAAGTTGTTATAGACTTTTATTATACTCGGGACTCTCCGTTCTATTTCATTCATAATATGGTCATTTAGACAAATAATTATAAAACTGATTGCCAGTAATAAGATGAGAAATGTGGAGAAAAATATTAAACATTACAAAATCTGAAGTAAGGACATTGCAGTTTATTGCAGTAGTCTTTGATGTAAACTTGGTTTTGTATTTTCTGTGAGAAACTTATGGCTAATCCTACGATTTATTTAAAATTCACGAAAGGGCCATACAATTATAACACTGTTCCGGCTTGTCGGTAATCCACAAAGAAAAAGAAACTGGTGCCAAGTTTTGCCAACAGGAAGTGCATGATTTCTATTGGGAGAGCAACGGGTAATAAAAAAAAGGTAAAATGCTTTACTCCAGCTGAACAATACCTGATTTATAATAAAACGACCGTTTGTCCATCGTTATAACGAATCGCATGCTGTTATAAGCGATGTCATATATTTAATCCCAACATAAATTAAGTCGCTATATCAGATTTGTCTTTATAGCCGATATCATTATAAACGATATAATTTCAACATAAGTATATAGAATTTCAAACGTGACCATAAATTTTGGTCGCTATAACCGATAAGTCGTTACAACCGATGGCGTTATAAACAGCTTCTACTGTACATATTTTTGAAACTCTTTAAATAACTAATACCGATTATTATGTTGTTGTAATGTTATTAGTCCAATAATACAGTCAACTCGCGTTATAACGAAGTTCGATATAACGAAAATCTCGATATAAAGAAAGAAACCGCCGGTCCCTTGAAAATCTCGCTTTATAACGAAAATTTTAATGGGTTTTGGTCCCCTCGATATAACGAAGTTTTCTTGACCAAAGTCTAATAATTTTTGTTAAAAAAGTAAGTACTGTAGGTATGTTATATAATTTACATAATGTGTTTCTACACAATTTTTGATCTTTATCTTAAAGAAATGCAAACTTAACACTATCAATTATCAATTACTTGCAAAGCCATGACCTTGACGACAGTGTATTCTCAAGTATCTTAAATCTGGAGAACGCAATTGAACGGACACGTACAGTCACCTGCATACAAACTAAAATTACGGAGTTTTTTAGATTATACGTGTTTCTATTTGTATTATTTCTATTGTTTTTTTTATTGTTGTTTTCTATTGTTTTATTATTTTTTTACATTTCTGCGTTATATTGGTTATTTTAATAAACGACAACGAATTTGTGGTGTTTTGGATTGATTAATTCTATATCTCTAAACAAAGTAAAAATTAGTTAATTTATGCTTTTATAATAAGGAATTTCGATATAACGAACTTTCGATATAACGAACTTTTCGTGGGTCCCTTGAAATTCGTTATAACGCGAGTTGACTGTATTTAAAATATCGGATTAAAAAAAATTATATCGGGTGAACATTACATGTGGCCATTAAATTACAGTTCTATTCCCCAAACGAAACATTAAAGTCAATTTTATTACTTTTTGCTGTTTTTTTCTAATTTCTCTCTTAAACCTCAAAAACGTAAATGACAATTTTGGATGAAATTAAATTTGCTACGGAAAAAGTCCGCAGAGTCTAAGCTGTACCTAAAGCCATTAGTTTATGAAATAAGTGGATTCAAACGTAGAAAAATGTCAAATATCTTTGTATTATCGAACTTATAGTATTAAAAATTTGATATTAAATTTTCAAATAACCGTTCATTGTATATTGTGATTGAAAAAAAAGTTCTTAATATATTCCTCCTGTATATAAGGATGCTAGATCAAAACTAATCTATACATATAATAAAATCGTTAAAAAATGTTTGCCTATGCGCGCACGTTAATCTCCATAATGATTGAACCAATTCGGATGCAATTTTTAGTGATGTATTGAGATAAGCTTGGGCTAACATTTAGTGTTTTTTTCATTTAAATTGGTAGACAAATAAATAAAATATGCCAATATATAAATATGTGAGCGGTATTTTTAAGCCTAAGTACTGCAGTTTAAGAAAATCATAAACCATTATGTTTATTGGTAGCTGTCAAAATGATATACAGTGTGTCCCAAATTGAGTAGGCTAACATGAGTATCTTTCTTATTAGTGGAGATAGAAGTTTGGTTAAATGGGCAATGTTTTGCAGTTTTAGGTGCCCATTCAGATTCTGTTAAGAAAATTTTAAAATTCCTAATAGTTCCAAAGTTATCGTCAAAAAACTGAAAATCGTCATTTTCTTTAATGTCAAATAACTTGGTAATTATAAAAATTACAAAAAAAAGTTTAATATAAAAGTTACTAGGTTTTATAAAATACAAATAAAAATTAACTCAAAATTAAATTCAAAATGGCGGTTTCCAAGATATTGATACAAACTTTCTTATTTTAAATGGACGCCATATTGGATTTTTACATAGTTGAATAGCATTTTTTTTCTCTTTTCAACCATGTATAACAACCCATATTTAAATAAAAAAATTATTAATAATATTAAAGGTTTTACTCACAGTATCAAAACCTTTACTTATAAAACAAATGAAACTTATATTAAATGTTCAAAATTTTGACCATTATTTCTTAAACACAATAGACACCGTCTTCGGACACTTGTGGTTATTTTTTGCAGGGTATTTCGATTGATACTATGAAATGCCTGCATCACTGCTTCACGCAATTCTTCGCTATTGTTATAATTAAAACTACTTCCATACACTTTATTTTTTAAGGTGCCCCACAAATAAAAATCAAGAGGTGTTAAATCAAGCGATCGAGGTGGCCACTGGTTAACTGTATTTGTAGCTATTAACCTATTATTAAAACGATTATTCAAATAATCAATCACACTCCTCGCATTGTGTGCAGGGGCACCATCTTGCTGGTACCATATTTGTAAATTCTGAGCTAGTGGTAGATCATCCAATATATCTTCCAGGAATGTTTGAAGAATATTTCCATTAAAGATTATAGGGCCGATTAAACGGTTCCCCAATATTGCACAGAAAACATTAAATCCAAAGCGAATCTGATTTCGCCGTGGAATAATTATATGTGGATTTTTTAGGGCCCAGTGGTGCTCATTACGTCGATTGAATAACCCACAATTTGAAAAGTAGGTTTCGTCAGTCCACAAAATGTGGTTGATGAAGTCATCATTTTCTGTTGTCTTATTAATGAGCCAATTGCAAAATGTAACTCTTCGAATGTGGTCGTTAGGTCTTAATGTTTGAAAAATGTTTAGTTTGTAAGGGTGAAACTTGTGTTTTTTTAATATCCTCGATGCCTTGGATTTAGACACTTTAACTTGCGCTTCGATTTCCCTTGTTGAAATATTAGGATTGGCCGCTACAGACGCTAGTGTTAACAAATTATCTTCATCATCTTCCACAAAGTTTCGATTTGGTTTCTGTAAACATCCATACTTCTGCATATTAACATCCAATCTTTTGAAAATTTTAACATTTGGTTGCTTTCTTTCTGGAAAACTGTTAAAGTATGTTTGTGCAGCAACGCAAGAGCTTTTGTAACATTTAATGTAAGTGCAAAACATATCATACTGCTCAGTTGTTGAAAACTTTGCCATTTTCAATTAGTTATAAGATAATAATTATAATTATTCGAAAAACGTATAATATCGCTCAAAAAATTAATATAATGACGTTGACTTGTATTCTGCTGTTTTATTGTTCTTTGATAATTCATGGCTAATTGATTTAAAACTAAAACCTTTAATTTTCTTAATATTGTTAATAATTTTTTTATTTAAATATGGGTTGTTATACATGGTTGAAAAGAGAAAAAAAATGCTATTCAACTATGTAAAAATCCAATATGGCGTCCATTTAAAATAAGAAAGTTTGTATCAATATCTTGGAAACCGCCATTTTGAATTTAATTTTGAGTTAATTTTTATTTGTATTTTATAAAACCTAGTAACTTTTATATTAAACTTTTTTTGTAATTTTATAATTACAAAGTTATTTGACATTAAAGAAAATGACGATTTTCAGTTTTTTTACGATAACTTTGGAACTATTCGGAATTTTAAAATTTTCTTAACAGAATCTGAATGGGCACCTATAGACTATCAACATTCAATTAATGAACCATCCACATCAAAAGATTCTCTCATAAGTGCAGAAGCTGCACTAGAAAGTTTTTGCAATTTTAACACTTTTTATTCAAATAATGATGTCACTATGACAAATCCAGAATCAGAGCATTCAATTGCAACTGCAATTAACACATCAAATGTCCAACAAACAATTCCAATCCCTACACTTGATGTAGATCTTTTGCCAGAACAAAATTTCCTATTTTTTGAAAAAGCGGACATATCGCCCGTTGAAACTCGAACGGAACCTTTACATAACAATCTTCATTTGAATAAAGAAGAGAAAATTTCTAACTCCGAAATATGTTCTAATTTTAATGACAATTTTTATTTACCAAATGATAAATTATCTTATACTAACGCTTTAAGTCACAACATTCCAACTACAGATGACCAACCCATATCTTCCAAAATTTATCGATATCCAGAAATCCACAAAAATGAAGTAAATAAACAAATTAGGAAAATGTTAAAACAAGATATTATTAAACCTTCAAACAGCCCTTATTCTAGTCCCCTTTGGGTAGTACCCAAGAAAACGGACGCATCCGGCGAACGTAAATGGCGTATCGTCATTGATTATAGGAAATTTAACGAAAAACAGTCGGAGATGCATACCTCTACCTAATATTGAAGAGATATTAGATCAGTTAGGGCACGCACAATATTTTAGCACGTTAGATTTGGCTAGTGGTTTTCATCAAATTCCGATGAATCCATCTGATGTTACAAAGACGGCTTTTTCTACCCCACAAGGTCATTACGAATTTACAAGAATGCCATTCGGGTTAAAAAATGCTCCAGCTACTTTCCAAAGTCTTATGAACAATGTTTTAGTAGGATTAACTAACAATCAATGTTTTGTCTATTTAGACGACATAGTAATTTACGGATCATCTTTAAACAACCACAATCAAAAACTTATAAATGTATTTTCTAGACTTCGTTTAAACAATTTGAAACTACAACCAGATAAATGCGAATTTTTAAAGAAAAGTTGTGAATATCTAGGTCACGTCATTTCCGATGAAGGAGTTCTTCCAAATCCAAAGAAAATCGAATGTATAAAAAACTTGTCGCGCCCCGAGAATCACAAACAAGTGAAAATTTTCCTCGGATGGTAGGATATTATAGAAAATTTATTCATAATTTTGCAACTATGGCTAAACCTCTAACACAACTACTAAGAAAAGACACTCCATTTTATGGTCAGAATGTCAACAACTTGCATTTTGTAATTTAAAAGATCAACTCGTGCAAAAACCCCTATTACAGTACCCCGATTTTAAGAAAATGTTTATTTTAACCACTGACGCATCAAACGTAGGTGTAGGCGGTGTATTGTCACAATCTCATAACAATAAAGACTTACCAATAGCATTTTATTCCAGGACTCTGAATAAATCAGAACAAAATTACTCTACGACAGAAAAGAACTTTTGGCAATTATAAATTCTATAGAAAATTTTAGGCCATATTTATATGGTAAGAAATCTATTATATATACTGATCATCGACCACAGCAATGGTTATTTAGCTGTCAAAACTCATGTTCTAAGCTGATACGATGGAGAGTAAGACTTAGCGAATACGAGTACGACGATTATGTCAGATCAATCCAAAATAAACTAAATATATCGTTCAAAATTGCTAGAGATAACATAATAACAGCAAAAGAAAAAGTAAACTAAAATTTTATCTGCTTATTGCGCTTGATTACAGTCACGTTCATTTATTTTATAAATTAATCAGCCTACAAGTTTTTATTCACGAAAATCTTATTGTATTTGCTTTAAAGTTGCCATTGGTAGAGACAATTTCAGTTACTATATATAACCTAATCCCTCTGCCAATCGAACAACTTAACTCTTCTATTTTTACCTATATCCAACCAACAAAACCTTATTTACTTTTGTCTCAATCCAAAATGTTCCATTCCTTCTTGCAAGATATTAACAGTTGCAAGGAATACTTGTATCAACATTATATTTGCGACAACATTCATACAATCAAGAGATCGGATGAGCGATCTTGCAAATTCAACTTTTTCTACCACACGTTACCACAATCCCAGAAGATTGCAACACAAAAATGATAAAAGCCAAGATTGAAACTTGGCACCACCTCAAAAACAACCAATGGATATACGTGCTTCACCAACCAACATCCCTAACTCTTCTATGTAATGAAACTCATATAGAAGACATAATACTCCATCAAACTGGACTAATACAATTAGAAAACCACTGCAAAGGTTACACGGACTATTACGTCCTAGAAACCAATTTCGAACACGATCGACCACTAAAACATTATGTCCCTAACATCAAAATCATCGACGACGACTGTTGCAAGATAGAAGACGGTTATAACAAAACCAAATTCCCTTACTTACAACCTATTAAACTTACTAATGTTGACCTACACGAGCTTCGTTATGCTAATAACAAATTAAACGAGTTTGACGAAATCATAACGGAACAACTAAAGAAACCATCAATAACATCTCAATCTTCCTGGTTTACCATCACCACAACAGTTATCAGCTCCATTGTTCTACTAGTGCTAATCGTAAATTTAAGCAAGTGGTGCGGACTTTTCAACGTCATAGCCAAACTTTGCTGTTTCACCCGGAACCCAAGGAATAATGAGATCATCCCACCAGTTATAAGGAATATTATTTCTAGAAGAACCGAACCAACCTCAACTTCAGCTTCAGCTCCAGAAGAAGCCATACCACTCCAGGAGGAACCTCGCAACCATTACAACCTGGAAGAAAAAGTACAACTCCATTCTAATTTCGGACACCGTCCTCAATCTTAAGGAGGGAGGTGTTGTATGCTCACCACAACATATTAGTATTAATTAACAATACTATTAAGTTAAGCTATTCTTAAGTACCAAATCATTCCCTAAATTACACATTCCTACATTCTCTTTTCTAAATCAATAACTTTCCCACAATCAGAATTCCCTAATTCTATAACTTTCCATAATTATCCTAATTAGACTTTTTCCTATATATATTGTTTCCAAATCCCAAATACAGCCAGTTAAAGAGAGTTAAAGAGAGTTAAGGTTAGTTAGTTATAAAGTTAGTATAGTTTTAGTCAATATTTTAGTATAATCTATTAGGTTTGTGCAATACTATATTTATAATAAAACTACTGCAAAAATACAACAAAACTAGTGTCAAGAGTGGGATTACAACAAATTCTATATCTCTAAACAAAGTAAAAATTAGTTAATTTATGCTTTTATAATAAGGAATTTCGATATAACGAACTTTCGATATAACGAACTTTTTCGTGGGTCCCTTGAAATTCGTTATAACGCGAGTTGACTGTATTTAAAATATCGGATTAAAAAAAATTATATCGGGTGAACATTACATGTGGCCATTAAATTACAGTTCTATTCCCCAAACGAAACATTAAAGTCAATTTTATTACTTTTTGCTGTTTTTTTCTAATTTCTCTCTTAAACCTCAAAAACGTAAATGACAATTTTGGATGAAATTAAATTTGCTACGGAAAAAGTCCGCAGAGTCTAAGCTGTACCTAAAGCCATTAGTTTATGAAATAAGTGGATTCAAACGTAGAAAAATGTCAAATATCTTTGTATTATCGAACTTATAGTATTAAAAATTTGATATTAAATTTTCAAATAACCGTTCATTGTATATTGTGATTGAAAAAAAAAAGTTCTTAATATATTCCTCCTGTATATAAGGATGCTAGATCAAAACTAATCTATACATATAATAAAATCGTTAAAAAATGTTTGCCTATGCGCGCACGTTAATCTCCATAATGATTGAACCAATTCGGATGCAATTTTTAGTGATGTATTGAGATAAGCTTGGGCTAACATTTAGTGTTTTTTTCATTTAAATTGGTAGACAAATAAATAAAATATGCCAATATATAAATATGTGAGCGGTATTTTTAAGCCTAAGTACTGCAGTTTAAGAAAATCATAAACCATTATGTTTATTGGTAGCTGTCAAAATGATATACAGGGTGTCCCAAATTGAGTAGGCTAACACGGGTATCTTTCTTATTAGTGAAGATAGAAGTTTGGTTAAATGGGCAATGTTTTGCAGTTTTAGGTGCCCATTCAGATTCTGTTAAGAAAATTTTAAAATTCCGAATAGTTCCAAAGTTATCGTCAAAAAACTGAAAATCGTCATTTTCTTTAATGTCAAATAACTTGGTAATTATAAAAATTACAAAAAAAAGTTTAATATAAAAGTTACTAGGTATCATAAAATAAAAATGGAAATTAACTCAAAATTAAATTCAAAATGGCGGCTTCCAAGATATTGATACCAACTTTCTTATTTTAAATGGACGCCATATTGGATTTTTACATAATTAAATAGCATTTTTTTTTCTTTTCAACCATGTATAACAACCCATATTTAAATAAAAAATTATTAATAATATTAAAGGTTTTACTCACAGTATCAAAACCTTTACTTATAAAACAAATGAAACTTATATTAAATGTTCAAAATTTTGACCATTATTTCTTAAACACAATAGACACCGTCTTCGGACACTTGTGGTTATTTTTTGCAGGGTATTTCGATTGATACTATGAAATGCCTGCATCACTGCTTCACGCAATTCTTCGCTATTGTTATAATTAAAACTACTTCCATACACTTTATTTTTTAAGGTGCCCCACAAATAAAAATCAAGAGGTGTTAAATCAAGCGATCGAGGTGGCCACTGGTTAACTGTATTTGTAGCTATTAACCTATTATTAAAACGATTATTCAAATAATCAATCACACTCCTCGCATTGTGTGCAGGGGCACCATCTTGCTGGTACCATATTTGTAAATTCTGAGCTAGTGGTAGATCATCCAATATATCTTCCAGGATGTTTGAAGAATATCTAGGTATCTTTGAGCAGTTAAATTTCCATTAAAGATTATAGGGCCGATTAAACGGTTCCCCAATATTGCACAGAAAACATTAAATCCAAAGCGAATCTGATTTCGCCGTGGAATAATTATATGTGGATTTTTTAAGGCCCAGTGGTGCTCATTGCGTCGATTGAATAACCCACAATTTGAAAAGTAGGTTTCGTCAGTCCACAAAATGTGGTTGATGAAGTCATCATTTTCTGTTGTCTTATTAATGAGCCAATTGCAAAATGTAACTCTTCGAATATGGTCGTTAGGTCTTAATGTTTGAAAAATGTTTAGTTTGTAAGGGTGAAACTTGTGTTTTTAATATCCTCGATGCCTTGGATTTAGACACATTAACTTGCGCTTCGATTTCCTTGTTGAAATATTAGGATTGGCCGCTACAGACGCTAGTGTTAACAAATTATCTTCATCATCTTCCACAAAGTTTCGATTTGGTTTCTGTAAACATCCATACTTCTGCATATTAACATCCAATCTTTTGAAAATTTTAACATTTGGTTGCTTTCTTTCTGGAAAACTGTTAAAGTATGTTTGTGCAGCAACGCAAGAGCTTTTGTAACATTTAATGTAAGTGCAAAACATATCATACTGCTCAGTTGTTGAAAACTTTGCCATTTTCAATTAGTTATAAGATAATAATTATAATTATTCGAAAAACGTATAATATCGCTCAAAAAATTAATATAATGACGTTGACTTGTATTCTGCTGTTTTATTGTTCTTTGATAATTCATGGCTATTTGATTTAAAACTAAAACCTCTAATTTTCTTAATATTGTTAATAATTTTTTATTTAAATATGGGTTGTTATACATGGTTGAAAAGAGAAAAAAAATGCTATTCAACTATGTAAAAATCCAATATGGCGTCCATTTAAAATAAGAAAGTTGGTATCAATATCTTGGAAACCGCCATTTTGAATTTAATTTTGAGTTAATTTTTATTTGTATTTTATAAAACCTAGTAACTTTTATATTAAACTTTTTTTTGTAATTTTTATAATTACCAAGTTATTTGACATTAAAGAAAATGACGATTTTCAGTTTTTTGACGATAACTTTGGAACTATTCGGAATTTTAAAATTTTCTTAACAGAATCTGAATGGGCACCTAAAACTGCAAAACATTGCCCATTTAACCAAACTTCTATCTCCACTAATAAGAAAGATACCCATGTTAGCCTACTCAATTTGGGACACACTGTATTGAATCTGAACTTTTAAAAATACGCCTGCGAAGCTGAGGCAGGTCAGCTTGTAAATAATATAAATATTTTATTATTCGCGCACTATTCATACTGGCGAATTTTTGTAAATTGCGCGCGCGCAAAGTCCGTTGCCTGCTAAAATTTTACTCTCAACGAGTCAAAACAAGTATATCTTCAAAAATTAAATATTAAAATGTAGATTGTAGACAATTGCTTTTAAATAATTGGGTTTGTTACTAGTCTTCTACTTTAGATTTTGTACATCTTGCAAGTTGCAACTTTTCTGTGAGTAGCTTATTTTCCAAGTACAGCTGTTGTCCTACATTGTATTTTTTCAATTTAATTTTTAGTCAAGATTCTGTTCTTTTTGAAGAAATAATCAAGTTGAAGAACGAAAACGAAGGTGTAATATTAGATTGAATATAAATATTTATTACAAATTAAAAAAATTCTATCGTGCACTTTTTTGATAACCGTCCTTTAAACCGCTCGTCTTTTAAATTGCGCTTTTGTGATGGTCGTTCTGTAAAAATCACTTTTCTAATAGTAAACCGTAAATCGTCATTATTGCAGTATGAAATTATATATTTGTCATAAGTATAAATGTTGAAAAAACTATTAGTATTTCCAAAACTATTGTAGTGTTTCTTTGCTATGGAATATTCTGATAAAATTTAATTTTTCCTTATGCATATATTTAATAAATTTTTTTTTAACATTAAATATTTATACAATTTCAGAAATTTCGGTGTGGTTTTAATTCAATGGGGACAGTAGAAATTAACTGTAATTAATCCATTTCGTGCAAACTTATATGTATTTTTTTAATTACATGTGAGAATTAATAAAAATTAGAGAGAACCTACGAAAATAATGATAAATGCAAAAAACGGTGCGTGTACTTATGTAGAAGTTATACTTCTTTGGCGTAGCTAAATTAAATAGAACGTGCTATGTTGTGCACCTTTGGTTTGTGTATAGCTAGACCACTGGTTTCAGAATTATGTTACTGCGCTTTCTTTAAAAAATATAATTTTTAGGTCTCCACAATGTATTCTCTGATTAATAATTTTTGAAAATTAATAATTATTTTACGTAAAATTGTTGGATTTTTTTAGTGCATCCGTTAATTAAAAAAATACCTACTACGTATAAAAGTGTGAATATCTAATTCATGCCAATGTACCTATATGCAATAAATGACTGAATTAGAGAGTGGCGAGGCGCAAAGGTTGAGTGTGTGGACTGATGCGCTGAGCGAACTGGGTTCAATCCCACGTTAAAAACATCGTATAACTATATGCCTCTACCCCTTGCAAGGCAGTGTGCAACCAGAAAGGGTAAACTGCCTCACGAAAATTTCTCCACAAAAAGGCACAAGCAGGGAAATAGCTTAGGCCCGGATTCGGGCAATAGCACTTCACTGTAAAACGGGGTTTAGGAATTATCTTAAAAAATAACTAAAATTTGATATCTTGTATACCAAAATAGTTTTTATTTACGAAAATTTTTCGAAGTTTTATTTTGTAAATCGTGTAAAAGCGAAATCGTGTAAAACAAGTAGCGTGTAAATTGAGGGATAGATGTGGTGTTTATTGTAGATTTTGGTTAAAAGATAAGTGTACAGTTTGATCTTGGAAAATCTGCAGTTTTTGCTCAAATGTGTACATAAGTAGCGGAAGGTGGCCTAAAGCGGGTAGGTTAAGGTCCATCGATCAATATGAATCACTTCTTCTATAAAAAGAAGTGTTTCTTTCTAACATTTACGCAATACAATTATTAAACTTTTATTTTATAAAAAAGAATAATTACATTATTGCTTTAAATGTAGGTAAAACTCAAAAATATAAAATTTCAGATATTACCCGCTTTGCCCGACAGGGGTGCCTAAAGCGGGTAAGCTCCTATAAACCAATCGGATTAATTAAAACATTTGAAAATAATTATCTACACTTAACATGTTCTTGACATTAACATTTGTATTAAGTTATTAAGCATTTTAATGTTATAAACTGCTAATTCGGACTTGTAATTTGTTCCAATCTTAATATCACTTCGGTTTACCATTGTTTTTAAATCTTAATTGCTTCAACGCTTTAAATCACTTATTTTTAATACCAATTTATTCCTATAAACTAGTTGCTATCAATTATAATAAAATTACTACTTCTCGTACAAGCAAAGAGGGTACTTACCCGCTTTGCCCAAACACACATTTCTTGGTTTTGATACATTAACGTAAAAAATAATGAATGAATATTAAAATTTTTAGTCAAATAATAAAACTCGTTTATTGTAAAAGGAAACCCCACTATAAAAAATGGGCTAATGTTAAGGGCATTGTAACAATTTAAGTTAAATTAATTTCAAACATTTTACAAAATTATTAAATTTTGTATTTTTTAATTTTGTAACGTTATTAAGCAACTTAGGGGTCAAAAGTAGTATATCTTTTAGGCAGGGCACTGGCAGTGTAAATACACATAAATTCCAGCTAATATATGAGATATCCACATACGGGCCGTTACCCGTTTTGGGCGACCTACCCCTACTTTTTCTTTTTAAATCCAAAAATTAATGTAAACAAATTCAATAAATACGAGGATGTGCACATTCGAGCGAAAAGTGGCACATTTCCGAGCGAGGGAAGCAAATGAAGCGGGACGCGGAGCGGCGCGCTTCATTTTTACCGAGATCGGAATGTGCCACTTTGAGCTCGAATGTGCACACTCGCTTTTAAGCATGATTCACAATAGTTAATTTACTTTCTTAGACGGCTAACTTCAACTGTTGAATTTTTGTTAGCATTGCCAGCGCAACTTCCGTTGCCTACTAAAACTTTATTCTCACCGCGCGAAAAGAAGTATAACTTCATTAAATGTTGTATGTTGTATGTAATTTAGTTCATGTCTCAAGCTTATGGTTACACTTTAATATCAAATATGTATGCTTATATTCAATTCGCACAAGCTTGAATTAGACTTTTTTATTTTTTGATATTAAAAATTGTATATTGCCAAATTATTACTTTTGTGAAGATAAATAAAGCTTAATAGTGATAAAAATGTTTGATATTTATACTTTTTAGGCATATGGTGCACTCTACATACTTATTGATAATAATTGAAGGTCTTGTAAAAATAATTGAACAAGAGGATTAACTTTCAGTTAATTTATTGACATTTCATCGTTTGCAAAGCATATTTTATTTCGTTTGCTTGCGTAGAACCGTTTATTAACATTTGTCTAATAAATATGCAAATATTGTACCATTGTATTTGTTTGAGGATTAATTTAATTAGATACAATAATTTTTATTTTAAATTTATTAAATTGCACCTTTAGGTATTAATTTATTGTTTAAATTATTTTTATATACCTGTTTAATTTGATGATTTACGATTGAAATTCAAAGATCGATTGAAAATTTAAAACATCTATTTTTATTATTTTTATAAATTTGAAGAAATGTTAGGTTTAAATGAAAACCATTTAATAAATAATTTTAATAAGTAAAGTTCATCGTTTTAAGTAAATGAGTCATTTCATACGCTAATTAAACTTTTCCCACAATGAAAGATTGTGTTCATTATTTTCTACTGTGTGTTATTCATTGTAACCCCAGAAAGCGATGCATAATAAGGATATAAAATTGCGAGCAAGTGCATATTAAAATTCATAGTCGGCAACAAGTAATAATAAATGAATATAGTAGCTATTTGTGAGTATCTAAATAAAATCTTTCATTACTGCTTACTTAGTAATTGAAGTTAAATATTCTTATGTTTATTTTCTAATGACTTAAGTGTAGCAGCACATCCGGTTCCGGTGGGTATGTGGATAATATTTCCGTTTTAGACCGGCGATTGATAATCTTAATGAATGTTTACGGTGGAATTTTGGAAAGGAAGGAAATCGAAAACCTAATTCGGGATTAAGTTTAATGTCTTCAGGATATTGAATAACGTTCAAACGTGAGAATTTTTTATGTTCATGTCATAAAACGTGTTACAACATTTCATCGTCTTCTTAAGAGATCGCTTGAAAACTTAACTATTTTTAAATTGTTTTGAGTTTTAGTAGAATTTATTAGTATTGTATAAGCGAAGCCGATTTTTCTAATCTTTTATATTTTAATTTATTGTGGTCCAAATGTATCACATCTTTATGGTTGTTAATGAACTTAAATAATTTGCTCTTCCTTTTTCTTCTCATATTAAAAAAATATAACCAGTTTTGGATAAGATCTTCGAAAAGTCGTTTGGAGGATAATCTAGCGTATTTCCTTTTAATAAATACAAAATCGCGGCACTTAAATTTTATCGAGTTCAATTGTGATTTGTTGCACGAATTAATAATTTCCTGTTTTATAATTAGTGATTTCTGAGTAAATTATGTATTTGCATTTAAATCGAGGAAATTTCTCACGTTTTTCCACTACGTAAAGGAAACAGATGGGTATATAAATAGGCATAATAGTTATCCAGACTGGAAAGGAACCTTTAAGAAGCAATAATAATTTCATTAGGCCTTGTATAGTAGTTTCCGTTCTTACAGGAAGCTTATAAACAAGTCATTGTGTCAGCTTTGTATTGTGATGTTTTGTGTATTTAATCTCCATGCCTGTGATCCATTAAAGCTAATGGATAATAGAAGAATTAATCTATCAAATCTTTCTTGTAACATGCCAACTGACACTCTTTCGAAAACAATTTAAAATTATTTTTAAAATGAAAATTATTGCATCGTAATAACACTTGTGTGAACCACATGGCATCAAACATAACGGAAATTGAATTATGTAATCATAAAATTAAGGCTTTATAGAATTTAACTCTTATTTAATCCTTTTGAAAGTATTCCCTCAAAAAAAGAACGAAAAACTAGCGTAACCGGATTCGGATACCCCCTTTGGATTTACTTTTCCTGTAAAAGTTATAATTATTTTAAATTCTATACAGCAGCCTTGAACTACAGCTCCAAACAATACTAAACCATGCTTAAAGTAATAACAATAATGATTGCAATCACTTTTCTAACTGTATAATTAACAATTTTTTATAAACAGTAGTGAACAAAAGGATGCGGGCGTCTAATAATTTACCCATTTTTATGATATCTACTTTATGTTTAAAAAAAAATAAGAAAATAGTATCTAAATTAAAATTTCATAACCAAAAAAAAATATATAGTGTATTTCTAATTTCTAACGGAGTAGTGTGAGAAGTAGTACTATTTGAATTGAATATTCAATGTTATCAAATACGAAACAAGTGCAGAAAATTTTCGCAATTCGAAACAAATAGGTGTCAAAAACTAGCTGTTTACATCTTTTTGTTCACTACTCATACATTAGGGTGGCGCAAAAAAACCGACTATTTTTTTTTCAGGTGTCATATGAAAATATGTTAGTTTATCATGTTTTAAGAGCCCTCTCCAAAGATCAGCTCGAAAAAAAATTTTTAAGAGGTCGCTCAAGATTTTCAAAAATTTCCAAAAATTTTTTTTTTTTAATTTTTTTCTCGTTACGGTAGAACATAAGAGACAAAAAAATAAGAATCTCAATTTTTTAGCTCAAAGTATTAAGTTTTAAAAGTCGTTCATAATTGTTTTAATTTGTAAGTGCATTGCTTCAGATGTTTTCGAGCGACCTTTAAATATTCATATTAAAGATTTAATAATTTTTTCCTCTTAATTAGTAAGATAATTGATAAAAATACCCCAAGAGATAAACAAAAAATTAAACACAATACTGAAAATATAATTTTTTAATAACTCGATATTTCACAAATTAAAGTAATAGTACGATTGATTATAATTTCTTTGAGTTCTCAATTTTTCTTTCTTTTTTCGTATATTTTACAATTACAGCCAATTAATTTTGTAAAAAAAATTTTTCTTACCGACGCAGCAAAATTGTTAGTTCACTATATCGACACCATGTTAAGCCGGCGCTATTTTCGCTTTACTTTCAAATACAGGAATTGTTTGTAAACAACTATTTCATGAGTTTCGGTTGTTTACTTTTCAACCTGAATAGTAGATCTGATAGATAATTATTGAAGCGAAAACACCAGTACAACAGAAAAATTATCTGACGATCGATCCATGGATGGAAAAATATATTTTTTAATGATTTTT
Organism: Sinopyrophorus schimmeli; assembly: GCA_036325965.1. Classification (NCBI taxonomy): domain Eukaryota; kingdom Metazoa; phylum Arthropoda; class Insecta; order Coleoptera; family Elateridae; genus Sinopyrophorus; species Sinopyrophorus schimmeli. The sequence continues at coordinate 327,135 of JARFIZ010000086.1, read as the reverse complement.
ATTTTGTGACATCACAATATTTAAAATCCCCCAGCTCTGTCATATTTTGTCACAAATGTGTAATGACCTTCACTTACCGTTAATGTGTGACGTAATTTATGGATGATCTCAAAGATCTTTCATTTCGGATTGATATTCATATGCCTTTTAAAAACAAGACTTCTTTCCATAGACGCATCAATATTTATAAAGAAATCAAGAGGCTCTTTTGCTATCCTTAAACCTTCACTAAGTTTTTTAAGTTTAATGCCACCTTTTTAGTGCTCACTTGGGCTTTCTTAAATATTTTGATACCTACTTGTTTATTTTGATAGGTCACTGGTAGACAAATACATATTCTAAAAATAATATACGTATCGTTAGTTTTAGATAAAGCAATTTTCAGCCGCGAATACAAGAAGTGGTCGCAATTTTTTAATTTGCGAATATTGAAAGCGGAATCGTAAATAAGGACATTTGACTGTATTCACTCTCTCAGATCGTATTATTATATTTTCATAAATTTTTTTATAAGATTCTTTATAAGCATTAAATTCTTTACAAAAAATCTAATTGAGTCAAATTTCTATTGTTAATAATTTACTTAGTAATTTATCGAAACACGTTTTTTAAATTTAGAAGCCAAACTATTGGAGATAGGTCAAAAAATTGAATGACAATCTTATAATTCATTATACCTATGCACTACTAAATAGTCTATAACAAGTTTGTTATATCATTAATTTTTATAGATATATAATAGTTAAAAAGTTATAAACTCAGCAAGTGTTTATGATTTTTAATTCTAAGGATGCACTATCTAAAAAATATTTTTATAAAATTTTATAACAATGAGATTTTTTGTATCGCATTTAATGCTGATAAAGAACCATCAATTAATTTTATGGGAAAAAAATTATTACATAGTTTGCAGTATTGAATAATGTTAAAAAATCATTTTTGTTGTGTTAGTTAATCAAGAAATTTTTAAGTTCGATTGGATTGGAAATAAAGGCTGGCATTAGGATAAAATTTTTATTTCGACGTATTCTGCGATATTTTCATGTGAGAAGGAAAAATAATATCGTTTTTTTTAAACATCCTAACGTATATGAATTACACAATATATTGACTATTAGAAACTTTAACTATAGTAAATAGAATTTTGATCTGTTAAAAATGATTAGAAAAATATTGGAAATAACGAATGTAACTTAAAACTAGCAGTTCCAGCAACCCTAACATAGTTTTGTTAAATTGCAAAAGCCAGATGCGTCAAGTTATAAAACGAGGGGAAACGGAACTGGCATTGTTACCTACCGGTTGTCGAAGCCACATCGGACATCCTATATCCGGTGTTTCACAAAGAGACAAAAAAAAACAGTTAGGTCTCTAAAATGCAGTTACAACTGAAGAGCGTATGTGACTTTCTGCTTTTCTGAATAATTTTTAATAGCTATTTGAACTATTTTATTCGTTTGGTAGTAATAGTTGTACAGTAGAATCTTGATAAGTGGAATATCAAGGGAGACGCGAAAAAATTTGGTAGTTATAGAGACTTCGACTTATAATTTAAGCTTCAAGAAAAAATTCTGATAGCACAACTAAGGTTTTAGAATTACTTAAATATTTTTTCAAGTAAATTGATTATTACTACTCGTGGTGAAAAGCGGAGTGTGCACATTTGAGCTCAAAGTGGCACATTCCGATCTCGGGAAAATGCCACTTTTCGCTCGAATGTGCACATCTTCGTATTTATTGAATTTGCCTATATTAAATCTATCAATTGGAAATCTAAAACTTACATTCAGATTTTCTATTTAGAAAAAGCTATGTTTATTTTTTAAAATAACTGTTTAAAAGCGCTGAATCAGCGCGACGCGGAGTGGCGCGCTCCATTTTCCCGAGATCGGAATGTGCCCATTTGAGCTTAATTATGCACAATCGGTTTTACGTACGATTCACAAAATTTTGTCAAATAAATTAGCCAAAAAATTAATTAAATAGTTTATTCGTTTTCTCTCACTCGCACCTATGAAATTGTCGTATCTTTTCGCTCACTTCCACTCATTGCTATGGTAACTATATTTTTTGAACCTAACAATAAATCCATATTTACTTTTACTTTTAATTTTGTGAGTTGAAAGTAAAAGGATTAATTAAGGCAAATTAATAAATACGGAGATGTGCACATTCGAGCGAAAAGTGACACATTTCCGAGCGAGAGAAACAAATGAAGCGCAACGCGGAGCGACGCGCTTCATTTTCCCGAGATCGGAAGGTGCTACTTTTCGCTCCCATATGCACACTCGGTTTTAAGCACGATTATTAAGCGTCCTGTTTTAACAAGAAAAAAAATTGGTCATGTTAATTAGAGAGAGAAAATATGTACTGAAATACTTTGTAGGGCAATCCTGATAATTTCGACTTATTGAGGGCTCAGATTTCGAGATATAGAGGTATTTGGGGCTCGAAGGGAAGGAAATAAGGGTTTCTTTCGAGTCGTAGAGTTTTTTTCGACTTATCGAGGTTTGACTTATGATTTTTAGATTTTGAGCTATTAGTCGTCATAGAATTATTCATTATTGCAAAATTTAAAAGATATTCTTGCTTATAAAACATCATTCCGTTTAGGAAAATTTAATTAAAAGTAGCGTGTAAATAATTAAATAAAAGCCGAATATAAAGACAACAAAAAATTATGTTTTTTTTTAAATAAGTCTTAATAATTTTGTTTTAATTTTACTTTTATTCTAGTTTGTAAGTTTTTTTTATTTGAGGTATGAATCTATTTAAACTGATAAATTGTAACTAGGTGTATTGATGTATCTCTTATTATTTAAAAATGTTACAATAATCTGAATTGCTTTATAATCCGATCTGATTATAATTGATTGGGATTAGTGAAGGTCTACTTCATTGCATTAACTAATATGTGTATCTAATTTTAGAGATTTAGTACTTTGTGTGAAATGCAAATTCCTATTACCATTTGACAAAAGAATATTTTTTTACTAAGCTAAAGTATAAATATCAATCAAATATTACGAAATTATTTATTTCCGCAGTAATGTAGAACAACGTCTTTATTGATCTTGAATAATATTCTTTTAGTACTCTTTATTAGTTGCAAGCAATCGGAAAAACTATTTTAATCTTAAAATTGTTGTCACTATGTTTGCTGTAATTACAGGAATTTTTTTTTATTTTGTCCATATTTTTATAATTTTTCTAATTTTATGATCGCCTTATCACCATTGTATTTTAATTTATAAATAGAGGCGTAAAAATCTTTGATTACTGGGTCATAAAATTTGTTATTATACATTTTCTTTTAATGATTGAATTTTTCTAGTACCGTGAAATATTTGGTATTATTTGATTTTATAACGGTTATTATTTTATTTATTTTCTAAATTGATTTATATTAAGTACTTATGTTTTTTATTATAGATTTAACACCCATCGGTTTTATTCTATTTTCAAAAAAGATCTGATCAATCTGAATAAAAAATAACAAAAATTGCTTACATTAGATTTCTTTTTGCGAAAATAGATTTTACATGAATGCGTTCTATAAATAGATTTTACAGTACATGAGCTGCCAAAATTGATTAAAGGATGGATAGTACTGGTAGCAAACCTTTTGTGTGTTTCATTATTTCTCCATGAATGAACTATTGATAAATTTTGATTTCCGTCATTCTTGGCTAACCACCGAATATGTGAACGTGATTCAAGAGAAAATCATATAATTTTATGCAAGAAAATTATTTTATTTAGTATACATATTCACGATTGTATTTATTTTCAGATAGCACTAGTGCCGACGATTGTCTTGGACGACAAAAAGTATATGGTACAAAACAGAGCACTATGTGGTTGTTAGATCTGCCTCATGTTCACAATGGTATGTAACTTGTATTACAATTTCAATATTCATATAGCGTTCTAGTTAAACAGAAAATGAGTAATTTTATTTTACTTATATTTTGATTTAGTAAAATAACATTTATATAACTTTTGATAATATAAAGTGATTAAAATTATGATTATCTAACTTTCCATTGATATATTTTTCATTTCAGATTGTGGGAAATTGTTGTGTTTCCGTTATTACGGTGGCCCTACTTTAGATTGTTTAGCCCAAACGGAACCTCTCATAATAAAGGAACCAGCGGATAAATTAAAAAAATTTATAAAACGACAAAAATCAAAATGCAATGGAATAGAAAATAATGGCTTTCAAGACGAGCCTTTGTTATTACCTTTGAAAATATCTAGTTCTTTAGAAGATTTAAGATCACATCCTCCGAAAGAGGAAATACAGTCAGGCGTAAAGAAAAAATTATCAACAGGATTACGAAGATCGGAAAGCACAAGTATGAGCGGGGCAAAGAAGAAAGTTAGACAGAACGTTAGTCCAAAATCTCCAAATAAAGAATATTATCAAATATGGGCAGCCACATCAACTTCGTCAGTTACAGATAAAAGAGATTCAGACTCTTCGGGTACCAATGCTTTATTAGATGATGAGTCCGCACCTCCTTTACCGCCTAGGGCAATACACAAGCCTTTAGAACGATCAAAAGCTGTTAATGGAATATTTAGTCCTCCAGCAGTACTTAGATCACGTAAACCAAAAAAAAATCAGAAGCCAGAAGATACTTTTAGTTTTGAATTGATTGATATAGACGAATTATCAAAAAAACAAATTCAATGTTGTGATCCTACAACTAGCTCAAGTATGTCAGGGGCTGTGGAATTAAACAATATAAATAATTCGAGTCATAAAATTAAAACTGCTTTATTAGAGAATAGTAGAACGCTTATTGGAAGCGATAATTATATTACTACAGTTTTAATGAAAAATTTAGATTTAGATAATACAATAATTGCTAGTCCTTGTAAAGAACAATCGAATATTACTACTCATACTAGTTTAGAAACAAAGGAAAGCCAAAGTTCAGTATCTACTCTTAGTTCTAGTTCATTGGAAGTTACAGATGATACAAAGCCTGAAATAGTAGTAAAACCTCACAAACCTTTAACACGGCAGATCTCAAATTCTAATATTGTTCCTCAAACTTGTGAATGTCAACCAATTAAATTAGAAATGCAGGAACAAATCTCAGGTACATCAGAAGATTCTACCTCAGACAATGCAGGCGCTATAGTTCATTTAGTAGCAACTCCAGATAGAAAATGTACTGATAAAATAGATAAACCAAATCCTTTAGTTAAACCTCAATTGAAAGCTTTGGCTCGTGTAGCTTCTTCGACGAATCATGTTTTAGTCTGTCCACCTACTCCAACTCATCATGCAAGAAGACTAAAGAATTCCGAATCACTACGTCCACCAGGTTTGAAAAATACAGATTTACCAGTTGATGGTCATGAAGTAGTTCCTTCGCCAGAAATTAGATTAGCCGATGTTTGTAGTTTAGATACATTAAATGGTTGGGCAACATGTAATGGAGTTGCATCCGCTTTAAATGCAGAAACAGATAGTTCTAATTTAACTGAAAATAGAAATGGACATCCTGTTTTAAGAAAACCAGAAATGGTACTACAGTATAAAGAAAATCCTCGATTAAGTTTAAGAGCATTAACTGAATTACATAACTTTGATAGTAGATCACCCGAAATACGAAGTAAAGACATTTCTAGACCCAGTATAGATCTAAGAGTAAGAGAATGCGATAATAATAGTAACAGAGGTGGCGAAGCGAGTGGAGGAATTCCATTGCCTTTGCGACATTTAACAAGTACGAGATTGCCATCAATTCCCGAAAGAACTCCACGAGTATTAGCTGTTGCAGAAATACCTGGTGAACAAGAAGATCCGTTACCACCTTGTAAGTTTGTTTAATAGTTGATAATTAGCTTTCTAAAAAAAAAATTGGAGTCAAAAATATAGTACGATAAAAATTATAGTAATACTACAATTTTTTTTGGATTGACTGTTTATTATCAAAAAATAGTATTTAATAAAATGATGAATTTATAAATATAATTTGGTTTTATGTGTTTCAGCTTGGGAAGCCCGAATGGACAGTCATGGACGAGTATTTTACATAGATCATGCAACTCGTACTACTTCATGGCAAAGGCCAGGTGGAGGAACTGCGATTGTACCTATTGGAGGTGGTGCAGAACAACAAAGGCGCCAGCTAGATCGTCGTTATCAAAGTATTCGACGAACAATAAGTTCTCATCAAGTTGAAGATGCAGATTTTTCTTCCGTGCCTCCAGGATGCCGTCTTTTATCGCGTCCTGACTTTTTTAACATTTTACATATGAATCAGGTAGTTTGCTTGTAATTAATTATACATATAATTAACTTTGGTTTGTTTTAAATTGCCAATAATCATTTCTGAGTTCTATATATTTATGTACTATATGAAAGATTTGTTCCAGGATGCACTGGCGCTGTATAGTAGGAATTCCACTTTGAAGCTTATGATTGTTCGAATAAGAAGGGATCTAGCGGCATTTGAAAAATATCAACATAATAAAGATTTAGTTGCATTGGTAAACATGTTTGCTGATCTTACGCAAGAATTGCCCAGGGGATGGGATGCAAAAAAAGATAGAAATTCAAAAGTAAGCCTACATTTAAATTTATGTGTAAACTAACATCAAATTTAATTATTTAAATGTTTTTCGCTTGTTACTAATTACTAACATTGGTCTTGTTAGCAATTCTTCATAGACCATAATAATCGTCGAACGTCTTATATGGATCCTCGTTTACCAACAGAACTACCACTTTACAATAGAAGATATTCTGACGATAATCAAGGTGTAAGTTTTTGCATGACTAATAAGTTTTTAAAAATTGTAATTATGGTTAACGGTAGAGATAACATAAGTAATTCTTTATTTATTTACAGGCACCAGTGCCTCCTCCAAGACCAAATGCAACTCCATTTGTTCCTGCAAATTCAATGCTTGAAGTACCTGTAGCTTATAACGATAAAGTAGTAGCTTTCTTACGGCAACCTAATATATTTGATATTTTACGAGAAAGACATCCTCCAGTGGGTACGTCTTCTTCATTGAGAGATAAGATTAATGCAGTTCGTGTTGATGGTACAGTTGCACTCGATAGGCTTAGTCATGATATTCATCTTACTATTTTATTAAGGTAAGCTTTTTAATTCATTTACTTATTTTACTTATTATTCTCACAGTACTTAAAAATATCATTCTTACAAGTAAATAGGCCATATTAATCTTATTAGAATGAGTATTTTTATTGAACATACAAAGAATAAAGAGTACTTAAATTTAGTAAAATACATATTTTTCCATTAATTTCCTTGTGCCAAAAAGCTTTTTATAAAAGATTATCTGACTAATTCATAGTTACAATAGTTTTGGTAATTTAATTGTTGGTACTAAAAAGTATGTTATGATAATCTCATTTAAAACAAATTCAAATAAAATAGTAAGACTTTTTTAAATTATAAATACTTAATGAAAATATTTTTCTGATTTTTGAAGAATGAGAATAATAGAAACTATCTATTTGTATTTATTAATTAAATAAATATAAAATATACTTATGCACGATGGGCTGCCTATAGCCTTAGTCGAATGGACTATCATATAAAAATGCACATCTTTAAACACTGCAATACAAAGAGTTCGTTTTCAAACAGCGCATATGCATTTTTGGGTTCGAGGTGGCGTTTTGTGAATTGAATGGCTCATTAAATTATGTTATAAGTTCAATAAATAACTGGCGATTACAACAGAGTTATTCAAAATGTAATATATCTAATATACAATACTTTTTTCAAAATATCTTACGAATAATTCTATTAATAATAGGTACCTTGCCTGAAAATTTTATCAAAACAGAAATTCAGACGTTTTATGTTATAAAAATTAGTTCTCCATTTATTTGTAGGTATGTAAATATGCAAGGAAGAAATTTACGGAATTTAGTCATAAAATCATAGTTTGGTTTAAAATATTTGATAAATCTTTTAGATACTTTTTAACATAAATGAGCATAATGATATGGAAATATGAAGTCATTTTCCTTAAAATACACCAATTACCATAATACTTCAAAAAAATTTTCTTCTAAAATATAGTACAAACATTTTTCAAGTATCTTTACCTTTAAGTAACCTTGAAGAAATTTAACATAGCAGGTAATAAAATAGTTTTAAAAATTAATTTTCCATCTGCCGTTTTTTTTAATATCAGATAATTTAATAATTGGAAAAAAAAACTTATATATAATGATATTTAAATTATATTTAGTTAAGTACAGAGGGATGTTATCAATTAAAGTGTTTTTTGGTCTTTTTTTCACAAACCACAGAACACGGATTGTATTTAATGATATTCTACAAATTTGCAAATTTCCGTTGTAGAACAGCTGTGCACCCCTTCGTTTTGAATACCACCTGCATAATTATTTATAAAGTTTTCATACATGTTTCTTGTGTTCATTTCCTTTAAAATATTACGTTTATTATTTCATTTAATAAATATCCATATACGTGTATGTATGCACATACTTGAGTAGCATTTATTAAATATTTAGAAAACATTTCTTTTGAAATGTCGCGTTATAAATCTGGCAAGATATGCATAGAATACTTAGAACTTCACTATGTATGTATAACAAGGGCCATAGGGTATAATGAATAATTAAAGTATTGTTTCGTTACAGTTAACACATTATAGTAGTAATCCCTTGAACTAAACCGTCAATTCACGCACTAATTCACATTATAACGCTTTTAACAATAACATTTACAACATGCGGGTGAAGGGTAAAACAGAAAAGTTCGTTGATTGAATCACGTATAAGAAATTGCAACATTAATTTCTTTTCAGGACACTTTTTGTTATCGAAATAATTACTTATTGCAAGTGGACATACTCAATTAGCCTTGTGGCGGATTTTTAAATAAATGGATGATTACGAATGGAAAAACTTTTACAGATTAATTGATACGAGCAACATAATAACGTAATTCGTAATACAATTTTATACTTATGAAAAAGTAATTCTAAAATTCAATAATATACCCATTACAGTTCTTTTAAAATTTTAAATGTCTAAAACCTATTGGTACTTTTGCGCCTGAAACTTGAATATACATACTACTATATTTTTAATAGTATTTTATTGGGTAAGGTTATGTGAATTTTTAACAAAAGAATTAATTGAAAAAATAACCATAATTATGGTGTTTCATTTAAATGCATACACAAACACATGCTTCATTATTTAACAGTAAGTGTAAATAATTAGCCAAGTATAGGCAAAAAAAGTATTCCATTGAATCCTGACATTCTTATTCAAATAACAATAGACTTTCTTTTGAAATTCTTACATTATCGTTAGTTTCAAAAAGGAAAAGGATAATCAACTTCGTTTTATTCAAGCTGATAATACAAGAATATTTTCAGACTATTGTATACTTACTTGTACAGTTTTAGGGTGCGCTATTAATATTACTTACAAGAGTCGGTGAACTCATTCTTTTATTTTTATCTTTTTAGAAATACTATAAATGCATTTCTTTCTATTAATAAGTACGTAATTTCCATTTTCAATTTAATTTAATTAGAAAATTAATGGTATGGATGTGGTGTAAATATTACAAACATTTTGATAGGTGTTCAAAACGTAATTTTAATTCTATATACATATTTTTTATTTTACTAAATCTTGTTACAATATTAAATGGGTACAGTTTTAAGTATGGAACAATACATGAATTCTGATTTTAACCACTGTTCCGAGGCGCACCACTGTGTCGCCAGACCATTGACAGTGTACCGCAAAAGTTTATATCGTTTTGCAGCTCGTAATTTTTATACAGATAGACCAGTGATTCTTTACCACTGTTCCACGGTACACTATTGTGCCAGAAAATTTTTAAATATTAAAATGTATTCGTTAAGAGGAAAAAAGTGGAGAACCACTAGCCTAACATTATTGGGATAAAGATATACAAATGTACAAATCAAGCTTATGGAGGTGTAATTTATTTATTTATCTATTGCACAGGTGTAATGTAAATAACTATAATGCATTAATCAAAGACAATACATTCGTGATTAAACTAATTAGGTAAAATGTTAACGAACATTACTTAATGATGTGCCTATATCCTTTGCCTTTTAACCTTCCATAAATTGTCCTACTTTACACTATTATTTTCTGAGTGCATTGTATATTACTTTATGACATATTTTCGTACGTGCATTATAAGTTTAAGTTTAAGTTTTGCAAACAACTTATTTAAACATTCGAGAGTAAATGAATCAGCTTTTGAGGAAAGCAACAATTTCCTTTTATTATTTCACTTCAAATTGAATTGCTGATTTTATACGTATTTTATACTAAAATAATGGAAAAAAGAATATTTTTAATTGTTTTGAAGTACATATTCTTTTTCACAATGTTTTTCAAACAGATGTTGAAACGTTTCCATTGCTTAATTTATGATAGTAAGTCCTAAAATTGACAAAAAACATCTACAAAAACGAAATCTGAAGTATTATTCTTTGACATAAATTGTAACTTAAAATTATATTTAACTTAAAACAGAGAATATTAACCTCATCTAGATTGATCGTAATAAAATAGTAAAGACTGCAATTAGGAATTATTTATTGAGTTTTAGAGATTGGAATATTTTATTTGTTTTTCAAAAAAATATTTATTATTTGATAATTAAGTATTTTATTTAGAAAATGAATTACATATGTAATTTCATGTATGTCCGTACAGTTGTAGTCATAATTATTCATACACTTACATTTACAGTTACTTATAAGCAGTGACGCGGCTATCATAGAGTAGTTGGAGCAGCTGTTCCAGACGCACAAATTATGGGTGGCGTAAAATGAAATAAAATTACATTTTTTTACTTGGATGATCTTATCAAACATATACTTTTTTAATTGAATGTTACCACCTCTTTCGTTAATTTGATATTTAAAAATAAAGATGGTCACCGATTACGCTTGCTCTGAAGCGCTGATTACTTAGCTGTGACCACTAGTTATAGCTGACAAAAATTAAGATAGAGAATAAGGAACTTTACTTTAAAAAAAAATTGTTATTCCAAATGACATTTTGAATGATAATGCAAAAGGGTCCCTAGGCGATCAATGGGACTGACAATCTGACTGCATCAATGGTATTGATGATTTTGAATTTAATTTCAAAGCCCCTTAAGCGTCAGTCAGATTAACATAATTTCCGCAAATAACTCAAATTAGTGCTACCTTAACCATAGGTCTAAATGCGCCAAATCCTCAGGGTGCCAGTTTTATTGGACCAAAATTTTACTTGTATTTTCTTATGAAGAAGGCCGCATTATGGTCAGTAGCCCAAGTGTGCTAAGTATGTTCTATTAAGAACGATACAGCCACTAATATCTAAAAAATACAACCATAAGAAATTAAATAGATATACAGTAGAATCTCGATAAGTTGAACCTCAGAGAGACGCGAACAAATTAGAGTTATAGAGGTTTCGACTTATAATTTAAGATTTGCTTCGGTAGAGCTCAAACAAAAGCCACGACAATAACAATAAATATCCAAAGCGGATCAAAGAGATACCTGGTAAACACTTGTTGACGTTAGTCGTAAATATCGGTAATAGGTAGTAGAATCAAACATTGATATGCTCGAGATACAGAGGTCAAATATATTTTTTCAAGTTATAGAGGGGGAAATATAGACTTAAATACCTTGTAGGGAAATACTGATTATTTTGACTTATCGAGGGCTCAGATTTCGAGATATCGAGGTATTGAGACTTGAAGGGAAGGGAACAAGGGTTTTTTTCGAGTTGTGGAGGTTTTCGACTCATAGGGTTTTGACTTATCGAAGTTCTACTGTACAATGACAATCCTTGTGATTTTAATTACATTTAGTGATATTTTAAAACCAGAGTTATAACTTTGATTTTAAAATATCCAGAAATCATTCATAACCATTCATCAATTCATCAATCTTAACCTTATTGTTAAATCCAGGGTGCGGTCACTTCTGCCCCCCACCACGCACAATTAAATGATAACTTAACAAAATGAAATTCCCCAAAATTGGTGACGTTATTAAGTATTATATTGAAATAATTTATAATTTCAAGTTTTTTTAAATTTATTTCTTTTTATTTTGTTGAATTGTTGAATTGGCAGAGTGCGCTACTATTTTCTGCTGGTTTATATAACGTGGGAAACAAAATAACTATAAAAAATCTAGAAACTTCTGGGCTATACCTATAAGGTGGCATTCAAAAGTCAAACTTAGTGACAAAATTGGCTCTCATCTAAAAGCATTTACTGAGCACTCCCTGGTAAAACCTTGGCTAGATCGTGAATTTGCTTGATCGTATTACGGACCCCTCCATTCCTAGACGGAATTGCAGTTTCATTGACGTCTATACTATGATGTACTAATTGTCAATTTGACATTTTGAATCATGTTTAAAGAAGCAAGACAAATTCAAAACAGCAAAATTTCGAAACTTACTTGTTGCTAATGAAAAACATAATGCAAACGATTCAAAAATACGTGTAATTTTATCTCTAATCTCCTTAACGTAGAAGGGTACCCCTAGTTATTACGTTTCGCGGACTGTAGCTGGCGCTGCTTATTTTTAAATTACAGATTGAAATCACTAGTTCTTAATATACCAATAGATAGCACTCGTGTATGTTACGTCACACACATCGTCACTCTCACTGCTCATGACGTCAAAAATACAAGTGCTTATTAAAAGGCAGCTATTGCAAAACAGAAACTGTGTAGGTGGCACAGGAGATTAAAACTTTTATACCACGTTCTCACAAGAATACTAGGTTGAAATTGCAATATAATTTCTACCTAATTATTTAAAGTTTTATACCTATTTATCTAAAATTTTGATTACATATAATACATACATATATATTGTAAGTTGCATCAATCGAATTTGTTTTACTAGTAATACTCTGAAACAATTAGTGAAGGTGGAGTTTAAAATAATTTACCCTTATGAATAAATTATTTTTCACATACCTATTTTACGACCATTATTAACAAATATTGTCTAATAAAAGTTGTTATCAAAAATTAAAAGATTTGTTAGTACTATTATCTTTATAGATCTCGTAGTATTTCACAATAATACCGTTTCGAAAAAATAAATGCTCTTCTTCTTCTTGCCTTTTTATACCTGTAGTAAGGTTGAGGCGATTTACCCGCTCTAAAAAATAAAATAATTAAAATTCTATAATAGGTAAATAAGTTTTATTATTACATATAAAAGTTTAAAAAGGTAAAAAAAATAATGATAGAACATTAATTAATTGTAACTCATAGGTGTATTCGGATTGTAAAACAAAATGCAATCGAGATTCTTTCCATGTGTTATTTAACATGTTATAAATCATAATGAATTTTACAGTCTTTTGCAAATTTTATTTCAATCATACGTTAAATTACTAATTAATTAACAACCTAAAACCAGATTAGTTATCACAAGATTTTTTATCACGCAGATTATGTTTAGTTAAAAGAAAACACTGTGATGATAAAGGGCTAAGCGGATTCAGACTATGAAAAGATTGAAATAACATTATTAATGTTTAGAATACCCATCCAAAGTGCAAAAGTCTATAATTTCAAATACAATAATAATTTCAAAAAAAGTACTAGTATAGAAACGTACATATAATTTATGTGTTTTGTTTTTGAGCTGACTATAAAAATTTTACGACTTCCGGTGTAACCCAAAATTGTGTCAATATTCTTATAGTAAACAAAAGGTATTAATTGTATATCAAAATTGAATAGAGCTTGCAAAGCGCCTTTCTAAATATATACTCCCGCAAAATTAAGGAGCAAAAAAATTCCAAATTTTTCGGTTTTTTTGACGGGCTGTATTTAGGTGAAAAATGGTGGTAACGAGGTCGTTAAAAAGCAGTTTGAAGCTCCAAGGTTTTAGTTTTCAGATTTTGTTTTCAAACATTTTTAAAAGCAACGGTTTTACGTGAAGATACCAAATAGAGCAAAGAATTTTTTTCAAATTTTATGCATTTTATGTTCAGTCCACGGGCTTGGAAAACTTTTTAAGGTTGAATAATTTAGATATTATTCATTATTATAAATAATCAATTATAACAGAAAAATAACTAATTGAATTTTTTAAAAATAGAGAATTATTTTTTCAAATACAAGACAATTATGATCTGCGCTTCGCGTATTATCAAGCAGCGACCGTAATTTGCTTAGGTCTCCTATAAAGATATCCCTCGCTCGTGATACTCTGCTGCTAAAACTTGCAAGTTGACGGAAAGCTGCATGCGACCTTGTATGCATATTTCTATCTCTTTACAACTTCAACCTCTCAATCTACCTCCAGTCTTGGTAAGCAGACAGCTTCGACAAACACATGTGTAATTATTGGTGACGTCGTATATACATACGTCAACAACATGCACACATTAGAAAGGTTTGCAACAAAGATTTTAAAACTGTTTACTGTGGCCAGAGGCAGCACATTCTATACAAATATTTTCATACACATTTTAAGTACTTCAAACATTAATTTCTAAATATTAAACTGTTTATATTTAATTGTAATTTATTCAAAAAATTCATAAAACTGCACAAATTATACGGCTATAAATATTATTTGAATTTAATATTTTTTTAAAGCAGGAGAAACCTCCAACAACTATATTTTTCATTATTTCCCAAACCCTAGCTACGATTTTTTTTAAAGTTTAAATTTTTGCGTTATATTACAATATCAACAAGCTGTCCAAATTTTATTAATTTTGAACTTCCAGTTTTGTGACTTTACTCTTACAAAATATCGGTTTTTTTTATATATTTCTGAAACTTAAGCTACGATTTTTTTTTAATTTTCCCAAAACAATCCTTTAATTAATAATAACCTATGTTCCAAATTTGGTTAACTTTGAACTTGTAGTTTAAAAGTCGGGGGGTACACTTCCACCTTAAGGAAATTTAGCAAAATATTAGTGGGTCCTACTCCGCAATACG
Source organism: Sinopyrophorus schimmeli (assembly GCA_036325965.1). Classification (NCBI taxonomy): domain Eukaryota; kingdom Metazoa; phylum Arthropoda; class Insecta; order Coleoptera; family Elateridae; genus Sinopyrophorus; species Sinopyrophorus schimmeli. The sequence goes on along the minus strand of JARFIZ010000086.1, from coordinate 312,108 downwards.
AAATATTATTTTTGATAGGAAAGGGAAAAACCAAATACATATAACACTAAAAAACGGATGATCCGTACAAAATTAATAGTATAAGCTGAACGAAATATTATTTTGTAAAAGTCGAAAAAATTCTATTGTGCAATATGTCCATCATTATTGGCTAAAAAATATAACCAAGCTACAACTAAAATTTATCTTTCCTCTTGCAGTTTTGATTGCATTCTAATACTTTTTTTTAAATTTCATATAGTGTATAGTAGTGTACAAATAATTATGTTTCTAACTGTATCTAAATTTTTTGCTATTTAAGTAAATATAAAAAGAAACTTTTATTTCTCAGAAGGACAAGCATATTCAATGGTGTATTTAACCAGAATTCTTTTCTTTACCTCTTTCGCTTTCATTGGTTCCATCCATCATCGAAAGTAGTGCTTTCAGAATCTATAGAATTTTTGAAAATTATAGGTTGAAATACGATTTCTTTACCTTAATTCGCAGGTAGCGGGATCCTTTATAAACGGAACGATTTCTACATCCCAGTGCTCCCTTAATGTACCGTTAGCTATTTAAACAATTTTTCCTTCCAAAATAACACGCTACAAATAAACTACGGCTTTTACCTACTTTGAAGAAATAAGGTGCCGTAAAACGACCGTCATATGGAACTGTTTATAGTTTACAAAATATGTTTGTTAATAGTTGGGCTTTTAAAGTAACAATTAAGATCAAAGTAGCTTTCCGCATTTCTTTCAAAATTAGGTGATTCAGATATTATTTTGAACAAGCATTTTAAGTGCTTCGTACCAGTTTTAATATTTTTAATATTAAAATAAAATACCCCATTGCTTCAGAAAACTCCAAAGAGTTTTTGGAAATTTTTTGAAGTTTGAATTGAAATGTAAATAATATTTGAAACGTAAAAAGAAACGTTTGAGTGACGGTTTCATTAATTTCTACCTGTACGTTATATGTACATACATACCTACACATCTTTCTGGTCTATAATTTTCATAACTACAAAAATTTTGATCATAAATTATAATTTGGGTCTAGTAGGTACAGTTGCACGTATTTACTTCAGGCGTTTAGTACGACTCTTTTTCAGACGAAGCGGTTTCAAATCGAAAAACTATCAATTAAACAAGTTTTGCAATTAATCTCACTTTCGTTGTGTATAAGGGAAACTATTTTGGGGCCCAAAAGAGTATTAAAACTTTCAGTTTCTTATCACAATGACCTGCCGTAATAAAAAAGTAACCTTGACGAAGCTTATATTATTTATGGCTTTTACTCGAAAATGTAAATTGTATGCATTTAAAAATGACTCTTTTATTACTTCTTTTAGAACGGTTAGGTTATGGGTCCCCCAGTACCAATTTAAAAGTTGATGGGTCCATAGTTATTTCGTTTACCAATTATATTAACATGAAATCACTCGGTTCTAGGATTTTATGGTTTTTAACTTTTCTTAGAAATTCAAATACGCAACGTTCTTTTTGAAGTTATATGTTTACAAAAAGTAGAAATAGTATTTTGATTGCGTTTCTGTTAATAAACTCCACACATATTTTGATTATCGTGACGTTCGTTTGGTATCGTTTACTAAAAAATTGCAACCTAAGTTTTAAATTATCATTCAAAACATTTTTTTGTTAGGATTTAGTAGTTAGACCGGAAAAATATTTAGCTGGAAAACTATAATTATATGATGAGAAAATGTGGGCTGTTGATTTAGAAAAGATTACTTTTACATTTTAACATTCGTTCTAAATTCGTTCTAAATTTGATCAATATTTTGGTTTTATTCTTAATTTCAACAAACATTCGAAGCATACAATAAAATATCTTATAGAACGTATTTCTGGACCATTTCGATTCCTGGATTAACGGAAGCGGTATTTTTGTTACAGTAGACGTTATGTATCTAGTGCATACATACAAACATATTTACCAAAAGTACCAAAAGATTCACTGCTTTTCAAGTGCACAATTAGTTATGGAACTATTAATCATTATACAGATCCTATACGTATAGTATGTATATATCTTTAAATAATATTGCATATAGTTTTTTTAAATTTATATAAAGACAATTAATGCGTTTATCAAATCGTTTTTTAATAATAAAAAAATGTTTTTGTTGTTAATATTATTTTGGATAGATTTGTAAAGATAAATACAGTCGAACCTCCATAAGTTGAACCTCGATAAGCCGAATTTATGATAACTCGAATTATTATTAGTTTCTCTTCAACTTCGACATATCGAGGTTCGACTGTATATAATATAACTATTTATTGACAAAATTGACAACTCAAAAATTGATTGTTTTGAATTAGGGATTGAATATTGGTTTCTCGACAAATCTCCTAAAGCCGAAATGGTCAAGAATTTTTTAACCGTGTAAGAGAGGTATCTGTCTAAAACAGGTTTCCGAAAATGGAGGTTTTACTGTAAATCCAAAAATCAGTTGACCGTATAAACATTTTGAAAAGATCGACTTTGAAATTTAAATTGTTGGTCCAATAAAACTTTATTTTAGCACAAGTTTTGCATAGCACACGTGAATTAGATAACAGAATATGTATACGTACATTTGTGTTATTTAATCAAGATTGTTTCTTTGCAAATTTCTCGTAAATCTGTTGTGAAATAAAAAAATTTAAACTTGATGTTGTAAAGAGGTTTATACGGGCAGCCAGAATTTTTTTGATATAATAATAAGCAACATGTTGTCTATCTATGATAAAAAAAAATTAACGGATAAATCGAGATCATTTTAACGATCATTCCTGGTTAGTCGAAGATTCAGCCAGTTAGCTCTAGAACTCTATAAGTGACTATCACAGCATTTGCCATTAGGCTGGAGTTTTTAACTTTCATGAAAAATCGTTTTTTATGAGTTGTGTCATCTTTTTTGCCGATAAGCGATATGGTAAACTATTATATTATTCTCTTAAATTTACTGTTTGACAAGAATCATCTAACATATTTACATAAGTACATACATATGTATGTAGGTAGGTACTAAATTATTGTAAAAAAGTTCATTGTACAATTATTACCATAAATGAAACGTTTAAAACAAAACAGGTGAGTCGTAAGTCGAAGGACAACATATAAATACAAAGTATTTATTGTTCAATTTGCACGTCTTCAATTTAACAATTTTAGTTCAAAACGTAAAAAAATGGACGCCCTTGTTGAATTTTAATTCACGCCAGGTGTGTCGGTTAAAAGGGATAAATTATCTTTTTTTTCTTTTTTATAACAATACATAATTAAACTTTATAACCTTCAATTAATTATGAACATTAGGGGCACTGCAATTTTCTTATTCACTTTTTAGTGTTTATTTAACCTATTTGTGTTAAAATTTTAAAATGATAATAAACAGATTTATGTTAATTTCTCAAAAGTCAATGAGAATTGTGCTTATTAAAACAATTTATGCAAATTTATATAAAATTATTGTTTAAAATTGTTTATCACATTTTAAGATTATAAATTTTGGATATTTTAACGTTATGGCACTTTATAAAAATATAACTAAAACGTGGGTTCTCTTCAGTCTAGTAGTTTAAGTAGCATATATTTCGAAACAAATATCATATGTATATAGAAAATATATTTTATTTTCTCTGTTGTCGTATGTATGCATCAGAATATCCTAGTCAAGGTATGAAATTGTGGTGCCAGGAGTACCTATAACAATAAAAAATATTTAAAATAGTTTTAGTTTAGTATATTCTCCTTAAAGTGTGCGTTAAAAGGTTAATAGTTCTTATTTACTACTGCTAGTTGATAGGATTTCATTATGCGAATGTACCATTGAAATTATTTACAAAGCTACATAACAACTTTGTAAGAAAATGCTTTTTTGTTTAAAAAAAAATGGTTTTATGAAAGTACTTATATAAGAATTTCTTAATCTCAATTTGCAGAATTTTTTTTTCAACACAGTCACTGCATTAGGGTATAAAAAACGAAATTACAATCTTTATCTTAAAAAATTAGATTTCTTACATTTAATCCTATATTAGTGTAGATAATAATCATAGGAAGAAAACATGATAACTTAAAACAAATATATTAAACGTATGCGTAAGGCTATCTCTTTTAAGAATTTTTCGAAAAAAAGCATAGGGAAGTTTTATCTTTGTGCTGATTGATTAATTAAAAAAAAATGATGACATGAATCACGGATGGCCATGTTTTTCAACAATTGTAGCTACATTCCTACATATAATCTTTATATCTACATTTAGAAATGTAGATTATTAATATATAAGTTTTGGGAAAATGACCCCTTATCTTAAGTCACATTATTTTGACTAACGTAAATTCGGACTTTTGTATGTAATTTTTATGTTCTTATCTTTCTCAAGCGTTTTCGCCTATTCAAGTGGGGGATCCCAGATTGGTATCGTACAGATCCGCATGGAAAATTGTACTCTAGATCGGCGTTTCCCAAACTTTTTTTAAGTCGTACTGCGACCTAATTGTTTATTTTCAATAGACAACATAAAATACTAAATATAACAAAGAATGATTTTTTTCTTTTTTATATGTTAACGGGTGTTTTTTTTAATTGCAATATGTATTTGCGTCTCATAATGATTTAACGTAGTCCAATATTGAATTGTGGATAAAAGGTTGAAAAACGCTACTCTAAATTATGTGATTTTCAATTAACACTTGCTGATTCCATCAACAATAAATAATAAATAAATGAATTCGAGGTTGGGGTAGATAGAATGATTTTGGGAGTCATAGTTTTTCTTCCGTGAATATGTTAATTAGCATGGCCCGTATATCAATATTATTGAAATCCAATTTGATTCATTTAAATGTCTGTTACAAAAACATCATTTAAAAGCAATACGTTAAACATAAAAATAAATATATTTATCATTTTAACAATTTGTTTTAAGGTTTTTAAAACACAAGGTATAAAATATATAAAAATATAGGTGTTATCGTTAATATTCTAATTTAGTCATAAATTTTACACAGAAAATAATTTTTTGTTACTTTTATTGACAAAATTTAAAAATGTAAACTTTCTTTTACATATTATGCTTCCTACCTATAGAACTTTCTTAGCTGGACCAAGTTATAGATTTTTGTTCGCAGTATTATCTTTGAGATAAATATAAAGCATTTCGATTCATGTTAAAGCTTTTAATCAAAACGTGATTTTTTTAATATTCATTATTGAATTTGTAAACAAAGAAGTTGATTATTGTGGATTCATTTTTATTGGAGTTTCATAAGGTTTTTTTTTAAATAACGGAAACTGATAATAGGTACTGATAAGATTTCGTTTTATTATTAATCAATATTGTGTTTCGCTCCAAAAAAAACAAAACAATTGACTATTTTAAGTGTATATTTAAAAATATCGTTTTAAAATTAGAAAGTCGTTAACGATGGCTTATCTTCAGGAAAACCTAAAAAACAATATAAAATTAGTCACTTTAAAAAATAATTTTTCTTTGAAGTAGTATATTCGTATTTGTGCGTAAAGGTCTGTAGTTACTAACGATCATTTATTTTTCGAAATTTTTAAGTTTTGTTCTGTTACAAATAAAAACATGACTATAAGTCTTGAGTTTGTTTGGGTTAAATTTTTTGTACTCACGTGTTTATGAAATATTTTTCTCGGTCTGTTGACCGTATAGTATTGTATGTATTAAGCTGGATAGGTCGAGCCCCCTCCCGTATACGAGTAAGTTAGTTATGTCCACCTTCGTACTATTATTATTTTGTAGTTCACATTTTAGGTCGATGCTGTTAGGTATCTCGTAAATGCTGTCTTGACTAGAGTCGATGTTTACGATCGTACTTGTTATATTTTAATTAAACAATAATATTATTATTAATTGATCTCGTCAAGTAATAATTGTGTTACCTTATAAGATATGATTAGTTGCAATTTTCAAAGATAATTTGATTACAATAAATAGTAAAATAGTAAAAAATGGCACTTGTTGCTTTCCTGTATTTATATTTCAGTCCACAATATATGTGTAATTTGGATATAAAGTTTGTTGCCGGTAAAGTAAATTTAAATTCAAGTGCCCAAATATTTAGTTAAGTTTCCCAAACGTTTCCTTTATGTTCCACGCGATTTTTTATATATTTGTTGTGTACATTTATAGTGCTTCAGTATAATCTTTGCAATTCCGCGTTTGTGTATGTGCGAAGAAGATTATCAAAAATGGGAATAGTTACTAAGACTTTAGGAATAATATTTAGCCTGTAAGTATTCTCTATTGTTAAAAAAATTACATGTTTATGCGTTTTTAAGCACTCTTAGGTATCATAAATAATTTTATTCTGCAAGTACAGTAGAGCGTCGATTATACGAAGTGTTTGGGGATCAAGTGTGTCCTAAAAATCCATAATAAAATAACAACAAAATTTATAAAAAAATACGTTGTATATTTTACTTGTATATTACACTATAGGTATTACTTAGGGATACATTATGTATTTTTCTGTACAAATACACAAATTTTATTAAAAAAAAATCTAAAATATATTAAAAACATGTTAAATAATATAAAATTGTTGTGTTATTATATTAAACCTTTTTTCTAAAATTTAAGAATAACGATCAAGGTTATCTGATAACTTTGTGATTTAGGAAAACAAATAATTTAGGCACACATATTTCATTGCAAATTTCATCCGGATAATCGATTGTAGTACATAAGTACATAAGCTGTTCCCAGTTTAATTTATTGATTAGATGTTTCACTTTTTTTAAATTAAATCGTCTTAAATAGTATTAAACGTGATCTATATGAAAAAATAATCTGTGATTAAACATGAATTCATTGATACACAATAAATTTTAAAACATATTTGATATCTATCTAGTTTATGAAATGTTTGCTTTTAATTATGTATTTTTTTTTAAATTATATTAATTTAATTTGTTTAAATGAAAAATTGACATTATATTGGTTATTATTGGAATTACTTTTGATAATAATTCATTATACCACAATACACAAAAAATTTACATAGGTGGAAGTACTATTTTGAAATCGAAGATATAAGATACAAAACAAATACCTACATAACAGATAACGATAACTGGAACTCTATAAGTATTTATTTGGTAAAATTGTCTGCTAACATACAAAAATAAATTATGTATTTCAATTAAATTATGAAAGTGTTTTTAAAAACTACCTACTGAAAATCACTTCTGTTGCATGTTACCATATAATTTCTATCTTCATTTACGAATTTCACACTTCGCTTCTTTTATTCTTATTTGCGTATAAATATCGCGTTTCTTTTAGTTTTACAATAAAAAAAGTAATTTTAAACGCATTTTGTTTCTTTGTAATTCTTAAAATAAACGTATTTTAAATGATTTCAAGTGATTTTTGCAAAAAAAGTTAATTCTTAAAATTGTAGGCAGTGAACATGAAAAGGTCACAAAAGTGTGACAACAATAATGGTTATTCTTTTCGTTTAATTCTGAAGATTTTATGGTATTAAATTTTATAATTTCTCATTAGAGACCTTGTAACTATAATTGATGGCGTTCTTGAAGTAAAATTTAGATTTTTTGCAAAAGTAGAAAATACGCTCTTAAAAAATGTATCAGTATCACTTATAATACACATCTATTCTTGAAAGTTTTATGTGTTAATTAATTATTCTTGCTTAATTTTAAAGAAGTAAAAAATGGGAGTGTATTTTTCTACATAATTAGGAAAAATAATGATATGGCTTTGTAATTAAAAGTTATGGTAATGAAATAAGACGACGTGAAACTTGATTTTAATGATTTTCAAAATAGCATTAAAAACTAACAAATTTATTTTCTTATTTTTTAAAGTATAGGGAGTTTCTAAGAAAATGTTAATGCAATTTTAGAATAAATTTAAATTAAAAAATATATACATGTCGGTCATATTTATGGTTAGATATTATATTCCTAACTATCAGAATAAATTATTTATGTAGGTTTTAAGTTTAATTATGATCGTTTTAATATAATAAGGGTGTATTTACCTATATAGTTATTATTAATACCTATATTTGAATGTTTTGTATGATAATATTAAAGTCATTACACTTTTAACAATTTGAGTGATTATTAATTTTAATACATTCGAAGAACCGAAAACATGAAAAAAATCAATTTCAGTGCCTGTTTAAAAAAAATACACAGTTTTGGTTGAAAATTATGTTTGCCTACTATAATTTATATAATTAACGTTTTGTCATGAATCTGTAACGACATCCTGTCTTTTTTTTAAATAAAATATTTTGTGTTTGAGGTCGATCATATAGGGGCAATTTCATTGAAATAAAAATATATCTATTTATGTAAATTATTTGATTGCTACAAGAGATGCACTGATAATATGAAACAAAACTTGGAAGATAGACTGTAATACATAGTTGGGGTACTTTATGTAGTCTTTGATATAAAATTAGTCATTTATGCATGTGATGTAGAGAAAATGTATTATTTTGCTTCTTTTTTTGTTTGCGAATATTTCAAAAGGATACTGTGGTTAAATAACTGTTGATTTGTATAATATATAATGAATTATCTTATTTGAAACAATACTAGGGGCCGATTAAAATTTTTCGATGACCAAAAAGGACTAGCACAAGTACGCAAGTTAAATTTACAATTCGTTGCTGATATGTATAATTAAAATACATAATTGAATTTTTTTCTTACTATCAGCGAATATCAATTTTTTTAATGATAATGTAGTAATAATTCCATTTTAGTTGTCTTTTTACATTTATTTTAAATTAGTTAAATAAGCAGTATTCTATTATTACAGAGTATTTTAGGAATTTTTACAAATATTACAAAAGATGCAACAATTAGCACAGAACGTATTTTAATTGATCGATATACATCGGTGCTTCTTAACTGGGGGTGCGGGAAGGTATTTTTGGGTGTGAGGGAGAAGCCCCTAAACAATAAAAATTATTAAATTTCGCAAAAAATGTATTTTTCCAAACTAAAAAATCGAAAGACATTTTTCAATGGGGTGCGGAGACCTATTTTCAGATTCAAAGGGGTGCGGCTCACTGAAAATGTTAAGAAACACTGATATACATAGTTAAAGTAGATATTAGATATAATATATTAATACCTACTTGCGTGCATGTATTATTATTCAAATAACAAGAAGCTTTACGATTTATTTTTGTACTGTTTGTGTATTTTTGAAACCGGAAGTTTTAATTACCTAGTTAGTTATCGAATTCGCCTTGTTATAAATAGTTTGTAGAGTACTTTTATACTTTGGATGTGCCACACTTTGTCATTTAAATAGGACGGCTTGTGTAACAATTTTAAATACTTCAATATTTAATCGGCCAATCTGAATTTAATGAAAGCGAGATTAAAGTGTACCATTAATAAAATGCTTTTCTACATTATTTTATAATAATGTATAATTTTTAGTAATTATTTATAAATAGATATTTGTAAAATTTATGTAGGTACTACATACATATTTAATAAAAATGCACAGAACTCATACAAACGGAAATTGTAAAAAAAATATATACAGAAAAGGGCCGAAATCTATTTGAAATCATAAGTAATACTTACCTATGCTTAAAAAAAACATGTTGAAATGTACGTTTTTTTTGGATTCAGTTATTGTTTAAAGTTTTTTTACTTACAATTAAACTCTCAAATCAGTGGCGTAACATAAAAAAATTTGTAACAACTAGAATTTATTATAGTTTTACGAAATTATATATCTTTAAGAAAGAATGACGTTTGAGGGTCTTAAAATGTTGACTATATGAAGTTAATGAATTTATTATTGAGAATATCTCTATAAATACGAATTTAATGAAGAAAATGGAAAATACCTTTTTATACAGAATTGAATTTCCTACAAAACACTCCTATAACTTTTTTTCAAATCCGTATACTTTAAAAGATACTTACAAAAAACTACAATTTTATTGATAAATGAACTGTGATTGTCTTAAGGCACGTGTAATTTTTGTGAAAAATTTTTTTTTTAAATTCCACCGTATTTTTTCATTAAAAGGAAGATTTTTTGGGGCGTCGGAAGAAATTTAATTTTTAACGACAACCCTAATGTATATGGGTTTTCCATGTCTCGAATCTAGCCCATGCTTCGCAGTGACGTCAGACGTGGGGACTAGCGATGCGCATAAGCATACCGGCAAAAGTGTATTGTGAGCAAGTGTATATTATACCTAAGTGTCAATAATAATAATAATAAGGATCAATAACATTTATTGTCTCATTGTCTGATAGTATTCAGTTAAATAGTACAGCAGTTCCCAAATAGTTTGATATAAACGTTTTTCTGAAAAATAAAGAAATATTTTTCGGTTCTTATCGATTAACAATGTTTTTATAAATAATATATACCTACTTATAGTAGGTATGTTATAAAAACGGGACTAAGTTCTGCGCTCCTCTAGGATAGATTTTGTGATTTGCTGGGGAGCTATGACTAACGTTTTGAAAACCATCGAGTTCCTGCATCAATGAATTGAAAAAGTGGACATTCAAAATTTATCGGATAATCCGCTTGATAAATTAATAGTTCTATTGAAATAGTTTATTGATTTTGTAGAACTTCTATTTACTTTAACAAACTGTTTTTAATAAATAAAAAGTAACATTTTCATTGCATCTTAAATTATCTTATTTAAGTATTGCAAAATGATACATATTACTCAATCTACTATTTTGCCAATTTTTCAAATAGTTACGGAAGTTTGCTTCATTATCTTTATGCATAAAGGAAATACTGTCTGTAAATTTTACAAGCGAAAGGATAAAATTGCTTAAGGATATTTTAAAATTGTACCATTCATTTCACTAGCATTAGTAATGGTTTACCAATGTTTAAAAAGGTGGAAAAGATTAGATAAATATTTATGTAATATAAATAAAAATAATTATTGAATTTGTTCGTTCATCTTTCTATGAAGATCTAAATATGTAATTGCTATACATTTTATACAAATATATGTTTGATTAGTATCGGGATATTAGAAACCTTCTTGGAGTAAATTAAATTTGATATTATTAATTATTTGTAAGTTATACGTCTGTTTTTTATATTAATTATTAATTATTTGCTATTACTTGATTTTTTAACACTTTTTAAATACAGATTTTTCATAAGACTATAATTTTAACAAAAAGTTGAAACAATTTTGTGATTTACAACATATATGATTACAACCTCCTAAGGCAGTTAATATACTGAATAGAATTTTTTTGTTATTTGTGGTTTTAAAATGTATGAGATAGTTTTTATTAATTTTTAAGTAATTATTTAACATTTTCTGTTTATAATTTACGCTGAAACTAGGTTATACGGTTATTTAAATCCGAATAAGTTTTTATTAAAAAAAAAAACTGGCTTCATATTTTGCAATTCCTACATGACGATATTATATTTGCGTAAACTAAAGAGTTAATTTTAGTAATGTGACGGTGAAGGTAAATAATAATTGTTTAATGTTCACTTTCAATGATTCATATCTTTGATCAGACAGTTAATTACAACTCTATTATTATAAGCTCATCATCATTTAATGTTTTAAATCTAAGTCATATATAAGATCTTGAATATTTTGTTATGCTTCAAATTCTATAGCATGCAGTTATTCATTTCACCCTATTAACATTATATTGATGCTGTTGTCCTTTTTTAATCCATTTAATTATTTATGAACACATTTCATATTTACGTACTATTTTATAAAATAATAGTGCCATATAAACGCATCTATTATTAAAATACTAGTTTTTATTACGAAAATGGAAGTATTTTGATAATTTATGTTGCAAAGCTTTGTAAATAATATAAACTGAAAGTAACATTTGTTCGCAATTTAAATGATCTTCAAATAAAATAAATGTATAATTATTTGAAAGTTTTTTAAATAGAGCATGCACAAATCTTAATAACAAATTTCAAGTATATTTTAAAGTGTTAATAGTGCCTTAAACAATTCTTAAACCAGAATTTACAGACATAAATCTTCCTTTTTAAAACTGTTACGTAAATGTTGAGCTATGATAAAATTTCAATGTTTTATATTATTATTACGTTTATAGTAGGTATTTAGTTAAAGCGATGATGATATTTTATGATTCATACACTATGATGTTAAATATATAGTTCAATTCTGTCCACAAAATGTAAAGGTTAATAACATTTCATTATAAAAATAAAACGTAAACATTACCATTTCAGAAATAATCTAATTATTGAAGTCATAGCTGTGTCTAGCTCATTGCCGCAAATAAGCTAATTTTTTTTCTATTAATCACAGAAAAACACTTTTATTTCATAATTGTGTAAAAGTACATATGTACATCTTTACGTATGATCTGGTAATAATTTATACATTTTTATAAATATTTAAAAAAAAAATAATACTAAGGCATTCATTCGTATAGACAATCTTAAGAAAACCTTCAGAAAATCTTACAATTCGATTCTTGGACATTTTATTTCAATTAATATGAATTTGTTTTTACACTCGATAACCTAGCAGTTTTGTTTTTTAATTTCACTATACACTGTCCGGCCAACAGAAATAGTTAAGCCACTCCCACAAATGTGCGCTAAATTTAAATAGAATTTTTTCTATTGCCTTAGTTTTTAAAGCACGTAACACAAACAACCATATTAGCATTTATGTCCTGCAAGAACGGGGACAAACTTGATTATTAATTTGTACCGTGTGAAACTGGGCATTGCATACATTGGTTCAATTTAGTGGGGCGTGGCTTAACTATTTCTGTTGGCCGGACAAAGTATAGTAGAAATATTGCTAAAAACATGATAATCATTCTCTTAAGTAGATTATAAATTTTAAGCTAAAACAAATTTCATAATATTCCCTATTATTAATCTCAATTAATGTTTATATTTTTTATGATAATAAATAGTTACTAATAGTTGTTTCTTTCTTGAGCTTTTACAACTAAATATTTTAGAGCAATTTTTTTCAAATACATTTTTTTTACGATGTTAAATCAGTTTAATCAAACATTAAAAAAAAATATGTTTTATATATTATTACTGTAAAATCACTAGTCCGACTTAGCGAATTTTAGGACAGGATGTTGGAACAATATTTTTTTTCGTTGGCCGTTTAAAGGCTATGAATTTACTAAAATTAAAAATTACGTTTAACCTATTTATAACACATTTGCTTAAACAAGGACGTTTTTTATTTCTGAGAAAGTATTTGGATTTTCTGATTTTTTGTAATTATAAAATGATATTAGAGCGAAATATGTTTTATGAATCCATGTTAAGGGAGGATTGCCTGTGCTCAAACGATTAGTCTATTTAAAAACTGAAACGATGTACACATTTCTATAATCTGTATTGTCATATTTTACTTACAATTAGTAATCAACATAAAAATCTAATTTCTAAATCAATAATTACCATTCCAGTAATATAATATAAAATACTTTAAGGGTTGGTAATATATCATTTAAAATGCTTAACATTATCTTTGTTTTTGAACCGCTAAGAACTAAGAAAACTATCAGATTCATAACTCTAAAGTGGCAAAGATATGCTAAAAATGTGCTTAGAAAATTTGTTTTTGAGTCTGAAATCTTTTATTCCTTTTGTTAAGTACAGGTAATTACAATTTCATGAAATTAAATATAGTTTTAAGTATACGTTTTATATTTGCTAAAAACATCATAGCACTCGATTACGGAGATATGAACCTTTCATTAATAAATATTATTTATTATTAATGCTATATTTATGTTCAATATCTATCATATACTTACTATGTCGCGATAATAAGTTTTGAAGTTATTAAGATTATTCATAATTTAAGAAAAAATGTATTCGCTTTGTTTCAGTTTGTTTGAACAAGAGATTATGTCTTATGTGCCAGCTGTTACAACAGCAACACCAGGAACAACAAGTGGTAGAAGTCCACGAAGTTCACCACAACCATCGCCTGTTGCATCACCAGGACTTAGTAGGCACAGAACACCAGCCCCTCATAGAAGAGATTTTGAAGCCAAACTTAGAAATTTTTATCGAAAATTGGAAAGCAAAGGATACGGTCAAGGACCAGGAAAGTTTAAGTAGGTTTTTGATTTCAGTTTATATTGTACAGTGTAGTAATCGTATCGTGTTTTTTATAGATTGCATATACGACGTGACCATTTACTGGAAGATGCTTTCCGACGAATAATGTCAGCAAATAAAAAAGAACTACAAAAAGGGAAATTATGTGTTGTGTGGGATAATGAAGAAGGTTTAGATTACGGCGGTCCTTCTCGTGAATTCTTTTTTCTTCTCTCTCGCGAATTGTTTAATCCATACTACGGACTTTTTGAATATTCTGCCAATGATACTTATACAGTACAAGTTTCACCAATGTCTGCATTTGTTGATAATTATCACGAATGGTATAGAATTTGTAATTCTCGAAATTACTATTTTAAACTAATTTTGTTTTCTTTTTAGGTTTCGATTTAGTGGAAGAGTCTTAGGATTAGCTTTAGTACATCAGTATTTATTAGATGCATTTTTTACGAGACCTTTTTATAAAGCTTTGCTGCGTTTACCAGTTGCATTATCAGATTTAGAAAGTTTAGATTTTGAATTTCATCAATCGCTGCAGTGGATTAGAGAAAACGATGTATCTATGCAAGGAGAACTTGAACTCACTTTTTCTGTTACTGAAGAAGTTTTTGGTCAAGTTCTTGAACGAGAACTTAAACCTGGTGGAAGAAATGTACCTGTTACTGAAAAAAATAAAAAGGTTTGTTAATTATAAATATTATCCACAAAGAAATTGATTTGGATTCATTTAACATATTTATAAATTTTTGTCGTTTTACTGAAAATCTTTACTAACAATCGATTGTAGGAATATTTAGAAAGGGTAGTAAGGTGGCGTTTGGAAAGGGGAGTATCAGAACAAACAGAATGTTTAGTAAGAGGATTTTACGAAGTAGTGGATCCAAGACTTGTTAGTGTATTTGATGCGAGAGAATTAGAATTAGTTATGGCGGGCACTGCTGAAATAGATTTAGTCGATTGGAGACAAAATACTGAATATCGCGGTGGTTACCATGATCAGCACCCTGTCGTTATTTGGTTTTGGCAAGCCATAGAAAGGTAAATAAATTATTAACTTCCTTTTATAGAAAATAAAGTGAGTTTATTATAGATTTACAAATGAACAGAGACTACGATTACTACAATTTGTAACAGGAACATCTAGTATACCTTATGAAGGTTTTGCAGCGCTAAGAGGCTCAATTGGACCCCGAAAATTCTGTATAGAAAAATGGGGTAAAACTAATAGTCTTCCTCGTGCACACACATGTTTTAATAGACTGGATTTACCTCCTTATCCGACCATAGAGTATTATATGAAAAATTGTTATTGGCAGTTGAGGAAACTAATACGTTTGGAATTGAATGAAGAATTCCAAGTATGTCATTTTATGTTCAATTTTCTTGTTACTACCATATAAGAAGTAATGGTATGATTACAGTTAAAAAAATGTACTTATTAAATAATTCGCACTTCATAAAAAAATGTGTTTGATGATTTTTTTTTGTATTGTAAATTGGTCAGCAGGGAAGTTTGATATGATGTATTTCGAATAATTGTGATTTTTTATGAGCACAATTTAAGTAATTTTTTTTTAAACTGCTAGTCAGTTTTGAACAGAGTATAAGAACTTATTTTTCGAGTGTAAATGAATGTGTTGGCATTGAATGCAGCTGTAATATTAACAATAATGTTACTACAATAATAATCCTATTTACATTTTATGCTTTTACCTAAATGGTCCCAGTATATAATGATTCAAGTTCGTTTGCTTGTAAATGTCAAACCATAATAAAAATTGCTTCCTCTGCTTAGTATTAAAATATTTTCGTATGTATTTCAGATCATTTTATTTAGTAACTACATGATTTTTTATTTATGTTATATTTATATGAGTTTTAATCATTCACTGAGGATGTTTAGTTACCATAGTTCAAAGTATTACTTATTAATTTTGTACAGTTGTCTTTTATGACTTACATTTACAATTAGGCTAACACTTTGTGATCAATTAAATTCTAGTCACTTTGTTAGATTATCAACTATATAAAAAAAAAGTTCTTTTAGTTTATAATTATTAATCGTGATTATTAATATATTGTTAGTAATATATCAAGCAACTTACTTTACCTTTGCCAATTGTATCTTGTTTTGTATTATTTATTACTTATGCGTGTATGGTATATAAAATTCAGCTGCATGTAACATTCCAGAGATATAAACGTTTGTTACTTAATTTGTTGTTTCATTTTCATTAAACTGATTTGTTACACATATATAAAAGCCAAATAACACTCAATCTACAACTGGAAATTTGGCAAGTATGTTTCTCTTGGCTCATTAAGAAAGGATTTTTTCAAATTAGACCCTTAAAGATACGAAAATGGGGACGAAGGTTTATACAGTAATTTTGAAATAAAACGAAGAAAAGAGCAGCTACTTACTTATAAGCTAATTGGTGTTTAATAAAATTGATTTGAATACATTTAAGTACAATAATCCCTTAACACTCGCGATTTTCGTTATTCGCAGATGAAAAAACATCATTTAACATTCGCGGCAGGTGGATTTGGGGGAAACATAACTAAAGAAGAAAAAAAAGCCACTAGCGTAAAGAATACTTTGAACATTTTACCCGAAAACAAGTGTAAAGTAATCTCATATATTTTTAAGAAAATTTAGGCTTCCTACTTTACGTTTTCAATTCAGTTTGCTTGTTTGAATCTCAAGCGAAGGTAGTGCCTCCTCTTCCAAAATCAACACTTGCCGAAAACGTAAAAATTATGGAGTTACGTGAAGGAAAAAGCTTTTCTCTTGTCCGGTGTTTTTTATGAAATTGACAAGTCAACAGATTCTTCAATTAAGACAAAAGTAATGTTCGTCAGGGTCAGCATGGTAGCTACATCAAAAAAATTTCTCAATCACAAATAAAGTTCATGAAAAGACTGAACACGCTTTGGCTATACAAAAGTTTTGCAAAATAGTTAATTGGTAGACATACTTAGAAAATTGATAGAAAATATTCCTATAGACATCTTCCGCACAGAATTTTAAGAACTTCAAATATATTTCTAGAACAGCTTCATCTTCATGAAACTTTAATTAATTCTGATGTGAATTATATGTATTAAATAACAATGTTTAAGAAGTAATAAACTCTTCATTATTTTTAATATTCATAACAAATATAGTTTGTACATAAAACATCTTCACTATCCATACAACATTATTAAAATATATAATAGATGGTATTTGAAAAATTATTATGATATAAATGTTGACTAGGTACATTACATTTTAAATCATTACTAAAATACTTAACTATATAATTACTTAATTAAAAATATATAATAAAATATAATGGCTTTTATGCAGTTATAACTTAACATAAGATACATAATGTTATAACTGATTAAGAGGTATTTAATTATTAAACTCTTGAAAGTAAAAAGATTAACATGCTTTAAATCAAACGATATGTTACAATATTTCATTTTCTGTTTATAATATACCACAGATTTCGATTTTCCAGATGCGCTCTAAAGGAATAATTTTAAAAATGATAATATAAATTTTATAAAGTGAATAATAATCGAATTATAGTAATATAAGTTCGAAACAATGTTTATTCTCGACAGATTTAATATTATACTCTACATCCAAATTGTCGCAGTATTACGAAAATTTTAGTTTAAATAAACGGGTAAATCCTCCTATAACACGGATTCGAGAACAAGTTTTTCAAAAACACGGTGCAAAACTGTAATAAATCTATGATACGGTTGCCTATAATGTTTAACTTGGTATTTTATAACACAATTCTAATACGAAACGTGTTATAGGAAAGTTGAGTGCAGTTTCATTTCAAGTGATAATTTGTAAATTACTTATTTTCGTAGAAGTAGGGTAAAAACACCGGTTTTGGACTCTGTACCAGTTGTGGACATTTCCCACTTTATTTTGAGAAATGTGAAATATAAGAATTATCGATACTACTATAAGTGTAATTAATGCATCTTTAAATAAGATAGAAGCATTAATGATGGTTTTTTCGTATTTTTCAAGTTATTTTATCAAAATTACTCAATTGTCTAAAACTGGACCTAACGTGTTCAAAACCGGTACTTTTACCCTATATTTAATTTATACTTCACTATAACTGGAGAAATACAATCAGATGTTCAAAAATAGATTTTAGAGTTTGTGGAAATTACTGAAATTCATTTCTAAATTATATCTAGATTTATGACTGATTATGTAATAAAACCTTACATGCAAATATTTGTATAAATACTTTTAGTAAATAATACAATTTTGTTTTGTAAATTTATAATTTAGATAAGAAAAACTTTAAAAGAAGGAAAGAATATCAAATTCGGAATGCAAAAATAATAAATAACTAATTTATAAAAACTACTCAAGCAACTAAACTTTAATAATGAAAATAGCACAGATATTGTAACTGAAGAAAGTGGAATGACACATAGTGTAGGCTTATAGCACGATTGAATAAACCATCATTCTGGCTAACCTATTGATGGTGACCAGGTACTTATTTGAAATATACAACTTAAAAGCAAAATAATGTTAAATAAATGACAACTGAATTAATATTATGTAACTTGATGTTTAAGATCAAAGATTTCAATGAGAAGTGGTTCCACATCAGACGGATTTACGTTCAAATATACATTGATGACTTCATCATTTAATTTATGCAATTCAGAAATTTTCTGAATTAGTTTTAAAAAGGTTGATTTGGCTTCACAACCAGGATAAACGCTTTCTAAATATCTTCTTAATAAATAATAATAAGAATTCTGTAAAATTAATTAAATTAATAACTTTAGGTTGCTGCTATGATAGTTATTACTTGTTCCAATTTTATAACATCTTGATGGATTACTCTGGGTCTATCTGGAGTAAATAAAGTAATTGCACATAATATTAAAATAACATTTTCGTCCGACCTCCATTTTGGATCAAAAGTTTTTATAAATCTTTCATGTTCTTGATATATATTTCCTTTGGCCAATTTTAGAATATCAACTTTTAAACTGCTCATAGATTCTTGGCTATGGGGTATCTATAAAAAATTCAAGTAGTAGCTAATTATTCTTCATATAAAAAATGGGCATAATACAGTAATAATTAATTAAAACATGTTACATAGACTGTATAATTTATATTTTTTTTTAAAAAAAGACGGTTATCTTTTACAATAAATTTTATCAGTAAGTTCTATTTTGGACAAATCAGTATAGAAGTATCATTTTTATTGCAGACATTTTCGTGGAATTTGTGATAAGATTAGCAATACTTTTTAGCATGAGAATATTTTTTGTAAATTTATCAAATATCAATAAACTAAAACCGAACTGTATTACCTTGAATTTTGATTTCCCCTAAATTAAAGTTTTAATAACCAGTTTATTCATATTAATTAATTGCAGCGCACGAAGTTTAAAAATTAAATAATTGTATTAGGTAACAAATTGAAAACGGAAAATGATAATAATAAGCAAAGCATGAAAAGTATATCAAAAAACCATCTAAATTATTACCTTCCACGTTTGTTTTGTAGGATCATAATTCATGGCACTCCTTAATATCATCATTTCTGTACAACCTCCTTTTAAAAGAGCAACTTGATCTTCTTGGCACATATTCTTAAAAGCATTGATTTTTTTTGCCATTTTAATCAAGCGCCTTATGGCAACTGCAGTTAAATTTATTACATCCACAAGTGCTGGATCGGCATGAAGGGCTTGCTCAGGATTCGACTATAAAAGAAAATCAATTCATTTAAAATCTCAATGCACCTTTAACTGCCGGAAATAGCTTATAAATTAATTTATCTTTTTGAACTACAAAATATTAAACTGTAAAAATGATAATACATTATTTCCTTTCAATAAATGCATAATATTATTAGTTTATAATTAATTTTTAAATCTATATATAATCAAACCTCTCTATAATCAACCGTCTATATAAGCAATTCATTTCTATAATTAACACTTTGCTGATGATGGTTGTATATAAGTGTATAGAAATTCTACACATATGTACAGTTAACCCTCTCTATAATCAAGATTATTTTCTAAACCAAAGGTGTTGATTATATAGAGATTTTTCTCATAATACTGTTTATGTTCTAGCCAGTATGGATTTTATTTGAATATGTGAATTTACATTTTTTTTTCAATTATCTGTATCTCTGCTGCATTTTAAGCAATTGTCTTGATCTTTACGGCATATTATAAAGAAAATATCAATCTTTATAAGTCACACATAATGGGATCTACTTATGTAACTTGAACGGTATCACCTCTGAAAAATCTTAACGTTAATTTGTATCGATTTTTGAATTTTTCTCATAAAGAGTTAGAGACTCACAGCAAAAACGTAAATGACAATTTTGGAGTAAATTAAATTTGCTACCACAAACGACTTCAGAGTCTACGCTGTAAAGATAACAAATAAAGGGTTATTTAAAAATTTTATATGTAATTTTTAAAACGATTAACTGTATAATACAAGGATATTTTAGGTTTTTATACGTTTGAATCTACCCATCTCATAAATTAATAGCTTATAGCTTAGACTCTGCAGACCTTTATTGTAGCAAATTTAATTTCCCCAAAAATTATCATTTACATTTTTTCCGTAAGTCTAGCACTTTTTGAGAAAAATCCAAAAATTGATAAAAATTGACTTCAAGAATTTTTAAGGGCGAAACCGTTCAAGTTACATAGATCCAGCTCGGGGCACTTTTAAATATTGAATTTCTTCCTATAATTTGCTATAAAAAATCAGATGATTGCACAAAATACAGCAGAGATACAGATAAGTGAAAAAAAAAATGCAACACATATATCAAGTCATAATTATATTAAAAAATTTGGGTCGTATCACGTAACACTCGTAAATTAAGTTACTCGCAATCCAAAGATCCACTGTACATATAATATACCTGAAATCGACAATCGTCTCCAATTAAATTATTAATTTCATCATCAAGCGGTGTATGCAGTGCTTTATTGGCCACTATCAGTTCATTTAGTTTGGCTCTTTCGGCATCGTTTAATTCTCTGGAACTACTATGGCATTGTGAAATAGATGTATATGCTTCAAATTCTAATTTTATAGCTTCACAAAGTATTGATTCAATAGAATTTGCTTCTATCGGGATCCTGAAAATCAAATGTTTTTTTTAATTCTCAATTGCTGTTGAACTATGTAGGTTATTTACACCTTGCAAATATACTTAACTATGTATTAGATAAAAATATAAAAATTAGTTTCAGTAATTGCTGAAAACTCTTACTATACAGTGTTTGTAATTAAATAAGAATAAATAATTTTTAGGATGCATAGTTTCATGATTAATGTACAGCAAACATTTCATTTAAACAAAGAACCTACAGTAGAACCCCCGCAGCCGCGGATATATGGCTCCACTGTTTTCTGCGCACATATACCTACTTAAAACCTCGGATAATACCGGATCCCATACTTACAAGCATATGAAACAAAATTAAAATATAAAAAATGTATTACCTATGTAACAATGATTTAAAATAACCATGAAAATTTTGTTGGGAAAAAAATGATTTCGGTTTTCATAAACAGATGGCGTTGCAATTTTTTTGAATCACATCGGTCAATGTTATATATTCCGTTTGATAGTTAACAGTAGTGACTTTTAACTTACTTTAGAAACAAATTACTTGGTATTTGGTTTACATTTGTTAGTTCAGTGACAAATTTAACATGAACAACAAAAAGTTTATCCAATACAGTATAAAATGGAAATCATCTACTTTTCAAAAATAAATAAATATGATTAATAATAACATATAGCGTCCTTTTAACTGCACCATCAATCAGTATTTATCCGTCTAGAAAAGGTCTAAAATCTATATATATAAAAATCAATTGCTACATATATGGCGGAGCATCACCTGAGAACGGCTCCACCGATTTGGCTGATTTTTTTTGTTCTGTTTGTATGAAATAAATTTTTTGTAAAATCCATGGGATTAGTCGGAAATTTTGATCGTATTTATCAAAGTTTTTGACATTTTGATATTGAATTTCATCGAACCTAATTCTTTTCCTGGATCCTATAATCGGGTTTTCTCAAAAGGTATGATCTCCTACAGAAACTAACCACATGTTAAATAATTTTACTATCCCCGGTGTTTTATAAATTGACAATAGAAGCGAATTTAGGCGCAACGAGGTGGGCCGGAGGCCAAGGGCGGCCGCCCGACGAAATACTCTAAATTGAACGGCGGGTGAAACCACGGGGCACAACTAGTAATTTATAAAAATCAATCAAGACATTGTCAAATATCGTTATATCCAACTTATCATTATTAATGGTGGTATTATATTGGGTTCGCAAGAGAGTAATTTCGGTTATCAGAAATAGATCACTTCGGTCAATGTTATAATTTTTTCCGTTTAATAGTAGTGACTTTTAAATTACTTTAAAAACAAATTACTTGGTATTTGGTTTACATTTGTTAGTTTAGTATCAAATTTAATACGATATGCAAAAACGAAAGTATTCGTCATATTTTGATTTTTTATTTCCTTAAAGGCCAGAAAGCTTCCAACGCTCGCAAAGGCTTATGTGAAGTTTATGTTGACGAATGCTTAACAGAAGGCATGTGTAAGAATTGGTTTAAGAAAATGCGTTTTGGAATTTTTTTACTTAAAGATGATGAACGTTCTGGTCGATAAACTGAAGTTAGTAATGGATCCAAGCCATAAATGAAGCAGATCATATAACTGTGAGAGAGCGGTTAAATGTATCACACAGAACAATCGAAAAGCCTATAAAATTCCTTGGGTTTGTTAAGAAATTCGATATTTGGGTTCCACGTGAATTAAAAGATATTCATTTAACACAACGATTTAGTAATTGTGATATGTATCTTAAAGACAACGAAATCAATCCTTTCTTAAGACGAATCATCACTGGTGGTAAAAAATGGGTTTCCTACACTACCATTAATCGAAAACGATTATGGTCCAAGCGTGATGAATCAACAAAAGCCGCATCAAAAGCTGAATTGCATAAAAAAAAATCATGTTTTCAATTCGGTGGGATTAAAAAGTTCTCGTGCATTTTGAGCTGCTTTAGAGGGTATTCAGATGTTTATTGACAACTGACAATAGATTTATAATTTCTCTTGCATAATAAATATGTAGCATACATAACACAAAAAAACGTTAGCGATAAAAATAGAATCGATACTAAAAAAAATTCACATATTAATTTTTTTAGGCTGAATCACTGAGATCATATTTATATTTGAATTTTCACTAATAGTGACCACTTAGAACTTAGTTTAGAAGCGAAGTTCAAGAATTTTATAATTTACTTGTTTGTATTTAGACAAAATTACTAAATATAAGTAAAATATGCAGTATTAATCCAAATAAAAATGTAAACGCTCGGCATCTTACATGAGCAGACGCGCAACAGTTTCGAGTAATTTTACTGAACTGCGACAACTAAGTCCATGGATACGTGGGCCTACTGTAACCTACTTGGTTAACAATTAAGGTTATTTGGAGGGTGCAAGAAAAAGTATACAATTTATAAAGTTTCAGAATTGAATTACTTATATAAGAACATATTTTAGCAGGGATATCTTTTATCAGAGCTTACATGAATCTAAAGGTTTTAATTTTTATTGATCTTGTTATCAAAATTTTCATAGATATTTCAGTTTCTTAAACACTTTTCTATAAGAACTTGATTGAAGTAGTTATAAGTATTACTTTTCGAGTAACATCCTGCGTAATCTTATTTTAACATTAAGTAATTAGGATTATCATGGTTATAATGCATGTAACCAAATCACATAGATAAACACAAACACAGCATTATCTTTATAAAAAAAGTAATTTATCAAAAATTTACTTCAAAACTTTTCCTGATTACCCAATACTAAACTAAAACCGTATGTATACATTTATGACACTTCTTAGACTTTCTAAGGAGTGACATAAATGTATACAAACAGTTTTTGCCTTTGCAAATTTATCTTTCTTGCAGCTATTTTTTTCAATTTTACTTAAAAATATTTTACTCTTATTTATAATAACACTGTACATAAAACCAAATCGTTTATTAATTTGTTTCAATTTCTACAAAAAACTTATCCCAGTTAGCAACAAAGTATTTAATCAATATTACTACTATATTTATTAGGTACTTTGACCTAAATTAAACAATTTGCAATAACAGAAGTGTATTTTAAAGTTATCTCAGTTTTTGTTGTATGAATCATACTTGCTCAGAAATGAAATAATGATAAGGGTCAAAGTTAACATAGCTACACTTACATGTAAAATGCATTTTTTTGACTAAAAAAATCAAAAAATGAAAAATATTCGTATTATTAATATTGCATCATATTAAAATAATAAATTGTATAGAATCATATTTTGGATGTAATACAAAAGAATATATGATAATTGTTCGAATATAAAACAAGATTCTTTAATTAAAATATTAAAAAATAGAGGGTTGTCTTATAGTCCGATGTTAAAATTTACAAATATATTTAGGAATGATTCAACTAGATACTGTGTCATGGAGATAATGATACCAATAGCGATTAAGGAATTTCTTCGTCTTATATTATTTTATAGACTTGTTTTCATTATATAACTTATGTATCAATATTAGTATGGTTCTCTATGTATTTTTACTCTATATTTTGTGCCATTTACATTTTTTAAGCAACGAATAAAATTATTTGTTTCAAAGTCTTTTAAGTTTTTTATAGCCACATCCTACAAAATATGATTTTTTTTCTGATGGGTTCAGTAAAAACATAAGATTTGTTTTATATTTGTACCAATATGGTATTTTTATCAAATTAAATAAAACCGAAAAACAGAAACGTTGAGATTTTAAGAAGAGTATCATAAAATTACCTTTGTACATCTTGAAGAACATCCTTAGCAACATTTGTTGTAGAATTTGTTACAATTGTATTAATAATATTATGATTACAATTTTGCACATTATTGTTAATAAGAGATGTCAATAAAGGGTTACTACATTCATTTGTAATACTGCCATTAGGAGTAGGATTTAAAATTGTTCTTATCATAGAAGTTGAATGTTCTTTCTGGGATGTATCTAATTGTTCAGAAGACATTAAGTTTTCACTAACATAAGAATTAGATGATGAATCACTTTGATGTTCACTACTGTTTATATCTATATTACTATAATTAATTACACTAATTAAATTTTCACTGTTAACAGATGAGACCTGTTCAGCAGCTTTAAAATTATCATCATATCTCTCATCGTATATTACAACTTCAGTTTCTTGAAGAGGCACATTTCGAATTTGTTGACGTCTCATTTTTTTGAAGCTACTTTTAAATCCGTTAAATTTCCTTTTTTTAGCTCTATTTTCTTCTATTTTTTGACGTTTTAATACTTTGTCTTCTTCAGACATGATATAGTCTTTTCGCATACCAATTAAAAAACATTTCTCCAATCTACATCTTTGACAAAATCGTCTTGTTACTGTAGTTATATCACATTGTTTATTAAATGGACATTTAAATTCCTTTTTTGTAAGTGCGTTTCTTCTAAAAAATGCTTTGCAACTCTCACAAGTGACTGCATTAAAGTTATAACCTAATGCTTTATCTCCACATACACCACAAATTTTTGGATCCATTCTCTTAACTGGAATATTATAAAAAGCATATTTTTAATAGCTAAAATTAAACTTTAATCTACCTTCTCATTGCCTATAAAATTTAGGACCCATAATAACATATTACGTCGTAACATCAGTATAAATCTTTCTACTATTATTAATGTAACATGTTATTGAAGAAAACGCACTTCAATTAGCTGTGTGTAAGGGTTGATCATAATACGACCTTCAAAATTTACCGAACGTATGAAATCATTCCTGATAGTGCTGAACAATCAAATCATCTTATTTATGTCATCAGGTGACTTAAAACACCCTAGAAATATAATGTTGGCTATAAAAATGGAGTTTAATATTTTAAGCGACATCTTTCATAGAATTGTATATTTACTTTCAGATTAGAATTCTACATTCCCATACATATCAATGCATAACCAACCACAAATCGAAATAAGCTGTTACATATAACATTAATATTTTTTGTGTCAATGATTTTGGCAATGTTTTTTAACTATCCAAAAACTAAACAGATATGATAATGGCAGAAATTCAACCAAGTCGTTTCGAAAAATCGTTAGGACTTCTCACAACAAAATTTGTAAGTTTACTCCAAAGAGCTCAAGGAGGAGTTTTAGATTTAAAAGTGGTAGGTTTAAACAAAATTGTCGTCATTTGATATTCACTATTATGTTATTTAGGCTGCAGATTTGCTTGCTGTACGTCAAAAACGAAGAATATATGATATAACAAATGTTTTGGAAGGTATAGGATTAATAGAGAAGAAAAGTAAAAACAGTATTCAGTGGAAGTATGTTTTTATTTGTATATAGTATTACTTCTAATTTATTTATATTTTTAGGCCATTTGCTTATAAGGATTCGCTGCAGGGATGCAATGCTCAAGAATTTTCTTCAAGAGTAACACATTTAAAGAACCAAATAGAAAAATTAGAAGATTTTGAAAATATTTTAGATCATCACAAAGTACGAATGGAACAGAGTATTAAAAATATTACAGAAGATATAGATACAAAAAGATATTTATATGTTACTAGTGATGATTTTGCGAAATGCTATGGTTCTGAAGATACAATTACTGTTCTTAGCACACCTTTCAACAGTACTTTTCAATTAGAAGTAAGATTAATTGCATGATATTTATATAATTTATTCTTAAAATTTTCCAATAGGATCCAGAACTTAAAGGCACTTTTCAATTAAATATAAAATCTTCAAGTATACCTATTGCAGCCAATGTGAAAATGGAATCTGATTCTCAACAAGACAAAGATGGAATAACAAAACGGACATATGCAAACGTAAGTTTGTTATGATGATAAATAAAAGTTTATATTTTGTTTTTCTAAATGCAGGCTTTTAATAATGATGCTCATGGCAATGCAGAAAGTAAAATAAGGAAGCAGGAAAATACTGAAGAGGATCCTGATTTAATTGCAGCCGAAATTTTGTTTAAACATAGTTCAGGTAAAATAACAATTAAATGATTCAAGAGTTGTTAACATAAAAGAATATATTACAGATTTACAAATTAATAGTGATGAGTATTTACTGAGACAAGGTATCTAGAATTACATATTTTTTAATAATTACTATAATCACATTTTTGCAGCAGAAAGACCCTTTCTAAGTTTAAGTCCTCTACTTACTAATAGTGATTACAGATTCAGTTTGTCTGAAACAGAAGGTGCAAGTGATTTGTTTGATATTAATGTGGAGACAGAGTGACAAACTAGTATTTAATTTAATTGCAAGGCCATATACAGGTAAGTGTAAGAGAACTGCTTTTACATGTATTTGCTCCACATTTTGCCAGTTGACTACTTCTAGTCTGAATACAAAAATCTGAACTTGAAAAATACAATTGTTTTAATTATAAACTAAAGAAAAATATTTTTAAATGGGTTTTTTTGAAATTGTCTTGGTTAATTTTGATGACAAAACTGTATGGGATTGTTAAGACACAATTGAATTAGAAATTGGTACACATAATGTGACCAAAATTTTTTTGAATACGACGGGAATAAGTAATTTTTTTTTTATAATATACCAATTTTATTTTCATACTGTAAAACAGGGTTTTCAAACTTTTTGATCAGCGGGCCAAATATTACAAAAATATTTATTAGCGGGCCATAATTTTTTTTAAATAATTATTGATAAATGAATATTCGAGAGCTTGAATTAAGTTTGAGGGCCCACGGACCGCGCTTTGGGAACCCCTGCTAGAAAAGGTTTAGACCAATATCTGATAAAAATGAACATAAACAGAGTGGACCGTGATACTAAAAAAATATTAAAGTTTATTAGTCATAATGTTCATGTCCAATTCCTGTTAACTTTAATAAAAAAATAAAAGTTTATCATAGAATAATATTCAGTCAAACTGATAAAAACTTTAGTAGAAAAATTAAAAAAATCAAAATTGGAATACTAAAACTCATAATTAAAACACAAAAATTTGTAATTTATAGTGATGCTGACTACATTTCATTTCGTAAAATAGATAGGCCTGCTTTTGAGATCGGGTAAGCCATGGCATGTACAAAAACGGATAAATGGAGGAAATTGTGATAATTTTATAAGAAAAATTAAATAGCAATTTCAAAATCAGAAAATTTTTAAAACTTACTAGTTTTTAAAAAAAATTGTAAATTGGTCATTTTTTGAAATAATGTTTTTGTTATTACAAAAAATACAAATGGTTTTAGAAAAGTTGTTGACTTTCTTTTCACTAGCACAAAGATTGACATGCTTATTCTTATAACTAATGCAGTTGAATCTGTTTAATTGATTATTTTAATTTGCTATTGTAATTTATTTATTTGGGTTTTTATCAGTTTGCCTTACGTTATACTACGACGTTGATAATTTTAAATGATAAACTTTAATATTTTTGAGTGTCAGAAACTACTTCAATTGCGTTCATTTTTAAATGAAATGTTGGTCTGATTCTAAACTGAATCATACATCAAATCGAGAGAATCTAATAATTTTTTTTTTGCTTATAATTTAATAAAAGCATTTCTGATATTAATATTTTCATATATTGTTTTAATACTAGAAGTAATTAACCGGTAAAATATGAACCAAATACGTGCAGGGCAGTTCTCTTATGCTTAGCTGGGTATGGCCTTTATAACAATATGTAATACAATAATATAAGTGAATATTGTAAATATTTTAGAATAAGTTTTTATTTAATCATACATGTATTTCATTAAAAAACAGTTTAATGCTATTATTTTTTAATTTTAAAAAACATTAGGTATTCATTGCATAATTATTAATTTTAAATTTGTAAAATAAATTGTTAATTTTTTGGATAAAAATACATTATTTTATAAACTTAAATTAAATACTGATTTAAAATAATAATGGTTTCTTTGTAGTTTATTAATACTGTATATAACGCTTACGCTCTTGAATGATTTTATTTACATCAAGCAGTTTTGCTAGCACTATATAGTACCTATAATTACAAAATAATCAGATTTTTTTTTCAGAAACAGCATATTTTATTTACATTTAATTCGCACATAATTAAATAGGCATCGGCATACCTAGGAACATATTAAACTATAAAATTTGTTAAATATTTCAAAATGACTGTTATCAAAATCATTTAGAGAACAGAAACTTAAAAAAGAGGGCAACTAAATATTTAAAATAATAGGAATTCATTCTACTAAAAAAATATAACTTTAATTATCTTTAGAATTAGTTAAATTAATTGTTTAATATTGAAAATAAAATTATTTGTTAAGATGCAATGGAATTTTCCAAGTACAATACGCTTAAATAATGTTACTTATATTAAAGTATAGTAAATAGGGTATTCTAATAAAATAACTTCCTTATTAGTAATATAAATTAAACTAAAAGAATTTTAAAGTATTTTAGGCAAACATGGAGTTTCAATAATAAAGTGTCCTCTAGCGAGATATTAATTAACGGGTTGACGGAAGTGAAATTACAAATGGCACCCATGTAATGTGTTGTTACTTGATATTAAATAAAGTTTTAAACCGTTAAAGGTATTTCGTTGTAGGAATATTTTCTGAATTGAAATTAAATATTCCACTTTTGGAGTAATGGCAAAATTGGTTGATGTATATCGGCCCCCTAAGACACTCAGCAGGAGACAATTACCTATTGCTGTGGACGAAACACTAACGGTAATTTAAGAATTTTGACAATAATATAATTCGTATTATACAAATTACTTTTTATTTTATAATAATGCTAATTTATTGCATGTATAATTGGAACCGCGTAATACTTATTTCATAAAGTTCTTGTTGGGCACATGTTTTTACAGATGATTATGGATTTGAAATCTACTGGATTAGTTTGTGACAATCAACATGTAAAAGGAAAAGAACTTGATGAATTCACTCGCAAAATGGGCATTCTTACCGACTATGGACTTAATTCGGCTTTGAATGTTACTCGTTCAGATTTACTACATGTTCTAAATCAGTCAGTCCCGTGTGTAGGATGCAGAAGAAGGTATTTACATATACAAATACATATATTGCTTTTGTAGAGTTAATAATGTGCATTTTCACTTTTAGTGTTGAAAGATTATATGCCCTTCTTTTAACATATGGATATCAAACTTTTGATCCGATATTTGTGAAACCTGATGGAATAATTATTATACGTGAAGAAAAACAGACACCTCAAGTACTCTCTAGTTTATTTCATGAACATAGGTATTTTAGTAGATTTGTTAGTTTTCAATATTAATGTAATGTATTTCTAGCGCTCGACTGAATAATTTAGTGGATAATCAAATTCGTCGAAATAAGAAAAGTCATAGATGTTTATTGCATTCGCTTGACTCTCAGCGCAATAGGCCTATTGTACCAATTTGGCATGATGTTTGGGATTGTATGAGATCAGAATGCAAACGAGATGTTTGTACTATTGAAGCAAGAAATCTTCATATAACTTTAGAAACATATTTACGTAAACATCGTTTTTGTGGTGAATGTCGCACAAATGTACTCAAAGGTTAGTTGTATAATTAAATTGGAATTGAAGTACCCTCAAATATTGCCAAATGTTGTCTAATTATGTATTTTTAATTAAATGTGAAATCTTTTGCAAGTTATTTGAGATTAGTATATAGAATAAATTATAACACTTTTTTATTTATGTTTTAGCATATGCTTTGTTAGTTCAAGAACCAGAACCAGGTAAAGAAAAAGGCTATGTAGCTTCTTTATATAGCGGTATGAAGAGATGTTTACAAGAAAAACATATTCATCTACAAACCAAGACTGAGTATATCTCCAAACTGATTAGTCGTGCTGAACCTGAATTATTGGGAAGGTATTTTATTTATATTGTGTAGTAACAGTGTTTTACAAAAGAAACATTTGGAAGTAGCGAGTTTCATTTAAAATGAATAATTTTAGTAGAATATCAAAGATCTAGGTATAGATATTAAATTGAACATCATAAAAACAGTTGTTAGTTGTAAAACACTATGTATATCTTATGTAAACTCCTGTTTGTGAAAAATGCAACACCCTGAAGGAATGCCGCGATTAAGCTGAAATTTACAGTAAATGCAAAGTATATCGTTTTATGCAAACGATTCAAATTTCAGAACAACCACGCATGCGTGGTCTGAGCAAAGCCTTCTAAACTTCTGCAAAAAACTACAGATAGAGGGCTGTAATTAGACTTTAACAGTAGTCATGTTCATGGTAGCTTATGGTAAACCTTAGATAAGGCGTAACTATGCTTGCTCGACGGCAAAAAGTGACGTTTCAACAACTGACGCAGTTTGAACGGGGGAGAATCATCGGGCTTCGTGAAGGGGGATTTTCTTATTGGGAAATAGCGACTCATGTGCAGCGGAACAGCAGTACAGTGATTCGAGTTTGGAAGCAGTGGACCGACGAGAATCGGTGAATGTCGCACAAATGTACTCAAAGGTTAGTTGTATAATTAAATTGGAATTGAAGTACCCTCAAATATTGCCAAATGTTGTCTAATTATGTATTTTTAATTAAATGTGAAATCTTTTGCAAGTTATTTGAGATTAGTATATAGAATAAATTATAACACTTTTTATTTATGTTTTAGCATATGCTTTGTTAGTTCAAGAACCAGAACCAGGTAAAGAAAAAGGCTATGTAGCTTCTTTATATAGCGGTATGAAGAGATGTTTACAAGAAAAACATATTCATCTACAAACCAAGACTGAGTATATCTCCAAACTGATTAGTCGTGCTGAACCTGAATTATTGGGAAGGTATTTTATTTATATTGTGTAGTAACAGTGTTTTACAAAAGAAACATTTGGAAGTAGCGAGTTTCATTTAAAATGAATAATTTTAGTAGAATATCAAAGATCTAGGTATAGGTATTAAATTGAACATCATAAAAACAGTTGTTAGTTGTAAAACACTATGTATATCTTATGTATATTTGTGTTATATACATTTATTTCTTTTTATAGCCGACGCGAACGACATGCCAAAACACTTGAAATTGCTCAAGAGGAAGTGTTAACTTGTTTAGGCATTTGTCTATATGAAAGGTTACATTTAACATACATACGAATGCGAGAAGAAGAATATACCTGCCAACTTTTTGCTGCAGCTGCTGTTAATGCCTTATGTTGTAATTTTGAAACATCTGTGGAACGTATACAGGGTATCTCGCAATTAGAATTATTATATGCCGAAATTACAAAAGAGGAACAGCAGAAACAATTACGTAGAGAACAAAAAAAGTTAAAACGTAAGCGTAAAAAGGAAAAACTAGCAGATCAAGATGGCAAAGAAAATTGCAAGGAATGTGAAAATGTTACTTGTTTTGAAGATAAGGATAATATTGATAAAAATTGCACCTCCTCACCTATAGTAGATAAAAATAATGAAACACTAAATTGTAAAAACTGTGGTGTGTTATCAGGCAAAAATTATAAAAATCATTCACCTGAAAACCATACAAATGATGAAACAAAATATAGTGATAGAACAACTAAATTAAGTTGTAATTCTAATGAACTATGGTTAGATAATTGTAAATGTAATGATGATAAATCTAATCAAAAAGATTCATATAAACTTAATAATTATTTGCCAAGTAATCATAACAGAGGGGAAAATGGATCCTCTAGTGATCATTCTCATGATTGTGGTTATTCTTCAGAGAACAATAATGGTTGCTGTGAGACAGGTTCATTAGCTTCTAGCTTACCAAGTTCTCCAGAAGGATCAGAAATGGCATGTCCAGATGGTTGTTGTCAGTTAGAAAAGGATTATACACTTTTATCTAGAAATGCATATGGAAACGGACAACCACTAAGTTTGCAGGAAATGTTAGAGGTAATTATGCATGTCATTATTAAAAAAATGAATTAGTCATTAAATTATTATTTACAAAAACATTTACAAACTCTGGTTCACAATAACTGACCTATTTCAAATTTTATTTAACTGCAATGCTATTTTTAAAATTTAACTATGAAAATGTATTTTGTACTACACTACTAATACATCTGACTATTTTTTTGTAATTGAACTATCGTTTTTCAAAATTCAACATTTTCATTTGATGTTTGTAGTACGACAGCGGCAATCACATTTATTGTTTAAAATTGTAGGGCATATTGTCTTATTCAATATATAGAGTCGAACCTCCATAAGCCGAATTTTTGATAACTCGAATTATATTTAGTTTCCCTTCAACTTCACCTTATCGAGGTTCGACTGTATATTCAAAAATTATCCAATATCTAAATAACATTAAATAAAAAAAATTGACAAATAGTAGAAGTCGTTTATAACGACGACGGCGGGACCGAAGCCATTGCGTTGATATAACGGACGGCCGCTATCCTAGATTTTTGTAAGCTATTTTTAATTTTTTTACAACCTGTAATGTTTATGAGCTATAGATTTATTACAACTGTAGTAAATCCGTAATGTTTTTAATAAAAAGGACGTTTAATTGAAAAAAACTAATAGATACATAAATTTAATAACGATAACTATATATTACATAAATTTAGTGATATTCGGATATAGTGAAGCAATTGAATTTTCCACCTTACTTTTTCAGCGTTATGGAACCATTTTGTTTCGCATGTGTATATCAGAACTAAATTTTGCAATTATGCATACGCAAATTAGGTTATTATAACAGATTTTCTCATTTTAAAAAGGTCGTTATAAGCGACTTTAGTTTACATTATCTTTTTTAAAAGTTAAAACGGAAGAAGACGTTACAATAACCGAACCGTCGTTATAGGCGTTAAAAGTGACTCACTGTATTATCATACTTAGCTAATCACAATTCTTTAAATTAATAATTTTCTGTGATTACAAGAAACTAAATCAATTTTTTTTCTACCATTTTTTATGACTAATATATACAGTTATGTAACTGTCTTTGAAAACATAATAGTATTTTGTTTCATTGAAACGGAAAATTATGTTATTGTTGCAGGACCATTTTATTGTGATGATGATAGTGATTGTTATATAACAGCAGAAGAGGTTCAGGAGTTCCAAAGCAACAATACGCATGTATATGAAGAACGTCAGCAGTTACGGGAAACATTGCAAATAAGATTTGCACAGTTATGTGTGGATGGTCCATTGCAAGTGCCTCAAATGCTTGCTCCAAGTAGATTTGCATCCAATTAATACGTTGGATGTTTATAATATGTGGGCAGGCAGTCTGATGCTGGTTATGGTTATTTTAATTCATTTTACTTAATTTCAATAAATAATAACAGAATAGCAGTTTCTTTTATAACTTGATTTTCCACTATTTTTGAATATATCAATTAAAATTTAAGTGTTACACTTTTTGCAATCTCAGAACTTGATTTTATGATTGAAGTTTTATATAAATGAAACTTCCTTCAATATTTACAATAGTTTAGAATGTGCAGTACAATTTCATAAAGTACTAAAACTTACGTTGTCAGACTCTGCTTCATGGAATTGTTTGTGTTTGTTTTTATATTTTGTGAATACATATGTATATCATCCTGTACTTTTTGATATGGTAAGTCTGTAGCTTAAAATATTATCAAGATAATTTATGCATATAAACTTGTATTTGTTGCATTCCATACGTGTTATTGTTATAGATTGTTTTTTATAGCGGCGTTAAAGCAAATATACGCTATTGTATGTAATAATTCTGAAGAAGAATAAATAAAATGTTTATAAACTATTTATTGTATTGTGCTATGCAAAGACATGCATTTGTTCCGCCAAACCCGAAAGCATTTTTTAATCCTACCCTGAAAGTAGTATTCCACTTCTGATAAGTGATAGGTACAAAATTTAAATCCATATCTGCATCAGTTGTTTCTAAGTTGATTGTTGGTGGAAGTATGCCTTCTTCTATTGCTTTAACTGTGAAAACAGCTTCTAAATTTCCAGCTGCGCCCAATAAATGCCCATGAGCACCTTTTGTAGAAGACACAGCCATATTTTTAGTGTGCTCTTTAAAAACAGTTTTTATGGCTTTTACTTCTATTGCATCACCTAAAGGTGTTGAAGTAGCATGTGCATTAATATAAGTTATATCTGCTGGTTGCAGCTTAGCATCATTTATTGCTCTTTGCATGGCTAAAACAGCACCACTGCCATCTGAACGAGGAGCTGTTAAATGAGACGCATCGCCAGATAAACCATATCCTAGAATTTCGCCATAAATATGTGCATTGCGAGAAACTGCATGTTGATGTTCTTCTAAAACTAATATTGCACTTCCTTCCCCCATCACAAAACCGTTTCTATTCTTATCAAAAGGCCTGGATGCTTTTTTAGGCTCATCATTGAAAGAAGAACTTAATGCTCGTAATCTACTAAAAGCTGCTATAGATAGTGGTGATATGCATGCTTCGGTACCACCACAAATCATAACATCTGCATCACCATCACGTACAAAACGAAAAGAATCACCAATAGCATGCGCCCCAGTTGCACATGCCGTAGAAACAGAATGATTAGGACCTCGAAAACCATACTTTATACTTATTTGTCCTGCAGCCATATTTGGTAATATTCTAGGTACAAAAAATGGACTAACTTGATTATAACTTTTAGATAAGGCTTCATTTGTGATACATATATCATTCAAATCTACCATGCCCATACCTACAGCAACACCTGTATTTAATTTTTGTTCATCTGTTGTGGAATCCCATTTGGCATCTTTTAAAGCTTCCTCTGTAGCTATTAGAGCATATGCTGTTGCAAGACTCATAGAACGTAAATCACTCTTTTTAAAATGATTTTCCAATTTAAATTTGGCGCCGTTTTCTTTTATTATCCCCGCTATTCTACACGGTAATTTTTCAAATGCCGCATCATCTATTTTAGAAATACCACATTTACCCAAAACTAAATTTTTCCAAGATTCTTTTAAATTGTTACCCACTGGGCAAATAACTCCCATTCCTGTTATTACAACTCTTTTTCGCATTTTTTAGGTTATCTTCTATGTTTTTAAAAGCAGCAATGTTGCCGATTGTATGTGTATAGCACATATTGCGTAATAAATGTCGAACATAGCTAACTTCAGTATATTAATTTTTGTATGCGAAATGTTTAATCGAGTATCTGCCGTTGCTAATTATAGTTTGAATAAAAGAATTTGTACAAAATTAGGGTTTTCCTGTGGTCAGTTATTATCAAAAAACATGAGTTTGTGGGAAACAGAAAAATCAAAGTTTTTATCAATGGGGTTAGAAGAAAAACGTAAACTTTACAGAGGGAGTACTTTTTATAAATTGGAGGAAATTTTAACTTGGCCACAGTATGCCGAAAAGCATAGTCCATTGCCGGAAAAAATTCCTCTTTTAACAACAAATCAAATAAACGTATCTCATAATGCAGAATTAGCAAAAAAAATATCAATATTTCGAGGTGATATTACCTCATTGGAGGTAAATCCTAACTTTTATAGCTTATCTCAAAATTGAATCAATTTTATATTAGACATATTTTATTTGCAGGTTGATGCTATTGTCAATGCAGCAAATAGTAGTTTACTAGGTGGTGGTGGAGTTGATGGTGCTATTCATCGTGGGGCAGGGCCCAGTCTTAAAGAAGAATGTCGTACATTAAATGGTTGTCAAGTAGGTGAAGCTAAGATAACTGGTGCATATAATCTTCCAGCAAAATGTAAGACAAACATTTTGTAATTTGATTATAATGGTTAGGTTTTAATTTAATGTTGCAGATGTGATTCATACAGTTGGACCACAAGGAGAAAAACCTGGTTATTTAGCACAATGCTACAAAAACAGTTTAACTATTATAAAATCTAAAAATTTACGTACATTAGCATTTCCATGTATTTCTACTGGTATATATGGTTATCCATTGTTACCTGCTGCACATGTAGCAACAATGGAAGTTCGAAGATATCTTGAATTAAATTCTGATTCTGTAGACAGAGTCATATTTTGCTTATTTTCAGAAGAGGATGAACAGATTTATCAGAAAGTTTTACAATCATATTTTCCATTTAAATAATTTTTCTAGTACGTGTTCTATGCCTGACTTATTATAACTTGTCAAATTCCATTTTGTTTATTACATTAATATGTATTGTAATAAAAGATTTCAAAAATTTTTTACTGTTTTTTATATTGCTACTTTACATTGATTTAAATAATTATTGTTTATATGTATCAAAAAATATTTAGTATAACTAACTATGAGAAGGCTATAGTCTGTAATGGTTTCTGGATCCAAAAAATTTAAATTTATAATTAAGGAATTTTGTTAAATAATTACGCTATCAAAAATGTTAGTACAATTTTGCGGCTCGTCGAGGGCATATATTACACACCTGCCAGCGCTGACTCTTGACTGCAAGATAATAGAAAAAATACCAGTCCACAGTTAGAAAAAATTAGGAAACGCGGATATACCTATGTTGAAATTAAAGGCATCAATCTCAAACTTCCATCCATTGTTTATTTTCATAGGACCGTCTGGAGTAATTAATAAGTTGCAATTCAATATTTGTCAATTTTATATCAATTATATATAGCTCTAATTCATATAAACCCTAATTACATAAAATATTTAAATTAAATGCTTTTATTCGAAAATTTTCTTACATTTTCTAATTTACTACGACTACATGTTTTTGTGAATAAAAAGAGATGGCGGTCAAAACATGAGAGAGATCGCCATACTATTTCTTTTCTTTTTCTATGGTTAAAACGTAAGAAGTGAAACGCTGTGCTTTTGGAGATTTTTGTTATGACTGATTTATCTGTTAAAAATCTAATAAAATAGCGATATTAGTTAGTATAATCGTGGTACTATTAAGTAATGGCTTCAGATGAAGAAATAGATGGTTCTTTTGCCGGTAAGTCATTTTTATTAGGTTCTTGATACCAATACTAGTCAAGTTAAAGAGTTTTGTGTTTACTCTTTGAAACTGTTATTAAACATTAAAATACAGTTATGTTTGTGCATAACGATACCTATACGGGTTTAGTCAGTGTTTTACTCCAGTTATTGAAATTTTTAATGAAGAAAAATGCATAATTACGAATGGTAATCTGATACATTAGCGGAGGGGTGAGGGGAGAATAGGTTTTCATTATTTTTGTGACAGCGCGCGGGCATATCCTGACCCTTAACAAAATGGAGGCCATCAAACAAAGAGATTTGCAGATTGCAAATTAGACATTATCGAATTTATTGCATTTTATAGTTTTGGGGTTAGAAATTTCATATTTTCCCTCCAAAAAGTCATGACATTGACCACTGTCCACATGTCCAAGCACATGGTTCTGACATTGATATTTTTCTAGGGGAGGATGAACCCGTTGAAGAAGGGACTACTGATCAAGTTGATAATTCACCTGAATCCGATGACGCTATTTTAAAAGGCGGTGTAAGTAACTTCAATATAAATATTTTTTTTTATATATTATAAAATTTATAAAGGAAGACGATGATGACTATGATCCTGGCGATGGACGTAAAAAGAAAAAGGGAAAAAAACGAAAAGCACGAAGTGAAGAAAAAAAAGGAAAGAAAAAGAAGAAGAAGAAAAAGAATGATAGTGGAGATGTAAGTTTGTTTTACTGTAAATATTATTATTATTATGTGGTACACATTGATTTTTAGGAAAGCGATTTGGGAATAGATGATGATAGTGGAGCTGTTGATTCAGATTACAATAATACTAGTAAAAAAGCACGAAAATCAAGAAGTTCTGGAAAACATTCTTCTTCTTCATCTGTTCAGCAAGAATCATCTGCTAGTGGAGGTATTGTTGTTTTGTTATTATCTATCATTTCTATTTGACAACTATTTTTTTAGCTACAATGCCTACAATTGAAGAAGTTTGTTCAACTTTTGGCTTAACAGATGTAGAATTAGAATATTCAGAAACAGATTACCAAAATCTTACAACATATAAACTATTTCAACAACATGTTCGTCCTTTATTAGCAAAAGAAAATCCAAAGGTATTAAATTTTTAAAGTGATCTAAAATAGGTAATTGGGAGAAATAAATTAATTCTAGGTTCCTATGTCTAAGTTAATGATGTTGGTTGCTGCTAAGTGGAGAGAATTTTCAGTTGAAAATCCAAACCTATTACAATCTGAAAATAATGACCAAGAACAACCCACACAATCAACAGAATCAGAATATTCAAATAAATCAAATAGATCAAGATCAACAAAGGAAACTTCAAAGGTATTTTAAATAACAAACATTGGCTCAATTTTTTACTATAACAAAAACAATATTTTTTAATAGGGAGAATCTGAGGTATTTGATGACGATGAGGAAGATGAAGAGGAGGAGGAAAGTAAAAATAAGAAAAAGCGTAGTTCAAGAACTAAAAAATCATCTAAAAAGACTTCCAAAGTTCCAACATTAAAAATTAAATTGGGAAAACGGAAACGTGGAAGTTCAGTGAGTTTGCTTTTTTCCTTTTGTTTTTATTAAATAATAATAAAATATCAATTTTTTATAGGAAGATGAAGCAGAAAATACTCCAAACGGCTCAGACAGAGATTCCGATGCAGAATTCGAACAAATGTTACGCGATGCTGAAGAACATAGTGTAAACAAAACTGCTGAAGAGGCTGCTGCACCACCTGTAGAAACAGTAGATGCTCCACCACCACCAAGGCGTAAAGCTAAAACTAAGATTGGTAATAAAAGTAAAAAGAAGCGCAAAGTTAAAACTAGTGGTAAATTTCCGGGCGCAGAAGGCGAAGAACAGTATGAAGTAAGTTGATCTGTACTTAAAAATTTAGTTTATGACTAATATTAATTTTAATATTGTAGCATCAGGATTACTGCGAAGTTTGTCAACAAGGTGGCGAAATAATTTTATGTGACACATGCCCACGTGCATATCATTTAGTATGTCTTGACCCTGAATTAGAAGACACTCCAGAAGGACGTTGGAGTTGTCCACATTGTGAGAATGAAGGGCCTGCAGAACAGGATGACGATGAGCATCAGGAGTTTTGTCGAATTTGCAAAGATGGAGGAGAACTGTTGTGTTGTGATTCTTGCCCGTCCGCTTTCCATACTTTTTGTCTGAACCCTCCATTAACAGATATACCTGATGGAGATTGGAAATGTCCACGTTGTAGCGTAAGTCGGCTATTAGTTATTTATATGTTCTACGTTGAATGTTTTATTGTTTAGTGTCCTCCACTTCCTGGAAAAATTATGAAGATATTAACATGGAAATGGGTTGATGAACCTATTGATAAGCAGGAGAGTTCTTCAAGTTCAAAAACTACCAAGAACAGAAGAAGGGAATTCTTTGTCAAATGGCATGAAGTAAGTTATTTGATATTTAATTTTTTAAAATCAATAAGTTTTAATGATTTTCTCACATATGTAATGCGATTAATTACAGCGTTCATACTGGCACTGTTCTTGGGTAACCGAAATTCAATTGGATGTTCATCATCCATTACTGCTACGTATGTATACTCGTAAATATGATCTCGAAGAACCACCAAAATTAGATGAACAATTGGATGAGGAAGGTCCTAGCTATAAAATGCAGTATAGCGTTGTACGAACTAAAGAATTAGAAGAACGATTCTTTAAGTGAGGTAGACTGTTAGTAATGAATACAATTAAACTGATGGAATTTTTTTAGATATGGCGTAAAACCTGAATGGTTATGCGTTCATAGGGTGATTAACCATAGAACAATGCGTGATGGACGAACTTTATATTTAGTTAAATGGCGTGAATTACCTTACGATCAAGCGACTTGGGAAGAAGAAAATGATGAAATTGATGGACTAAAAACAGCGATTGAATATTATATGGTATATTGTTACTTGTACTTGTAAGACGGAAGGTGCTAATTCAACAATGTTTGTAGGATTTAAGAGCTGCTTGTAACAGTTTAGATGTTCCTAAGAAAAGTAAGAAAGGCAAAGGAAAAAGGAGTAAGACTAGAGAACTGTTGGACGAAGATGATCGTACGGGACCGTATGTTTACACAAAGAAATTAAAAACGATTTACGTGTAATTATACTTACTTTTTAGACGGAGATACACACCACCTCCTGAAAAGCCTACAACTGATCTAAAGAGGAAATATGAAAAACAACCAGATTTTATTGCTGAAACTGGTATGCAGTTGCATCCCTATCAATTGGAAGGTTTGAATTGGCTTCGCTATTCCTGGGGACAAGGAATTGATACAATTTTAGCCGACGAGATGGGTTTAGGGAAAACTATTCAAACAATCACATTTTTATATTCATTATACAAGGAAGGACACTGTAAGGGTCCTTTTTTACTGAGTGTTCCTCTTTCAACGATTATAAATTGGGAACGTGAATTTGAATTGTGGGCTCCCGATTTTTATTGTATTACCTATGTCGGTAGGTTGTTGTCGAAT
Organism: Sinopyrophorus schimmeli; assembly: GCA_036325965.1. Classification (NCBI taxonomy): domain Eukaryota; kingdom Metazoa; phylum Arthropoda; class Insecta; order Coleoptera; family Elateridae; genus Sinopyrophorus; species Sinopyrophorus schimmeli. The sequence continues at coordinate 270,356 of JARFIZ010000086.1, read as the reverse complement.
TATAATTACAATTTCATCAATTATGCTAATATAAAAATTTTCATATATAGGCGATAAAGATTCTAGAGCAGTTATAAGAGAAAATGAATTAACTTTTGAAGAAGCTGCAATACGAGGAAATAGAGCTTGCCGATTTCGTGCAAATTCGATTAAGTTTAATGTTTTACTTACTAGCTACGAATTAGTTTCGATTGATTCAGCTTGTCTTGGATCTATTGACTGGGCTGTATTGGTTGTTGATGAAGCACACAGATTAAAAAGCAATCAGTCAAAGGTAAGTAACTTTTCTTAAATGAAAACTATTTAATTAACAATGATTTTTAGTTTTTCAAATGTCTTTTGAACGGATACAATATTGCTTACAAGTTACTTTTAACTGGAACTCCATTACAAAATAATTTGGAGGAATTGTTTCATTTACTTAATTTCTTAAGTAGTCAAAAATTTAACGATCTTGCAACATTTCAAAATGAGTTTGCGGATATATCAAAAGAAGAACAAGTAAAAAAACTGCACGAATTATTAGGTCCACACATGTTACGGCGTCTTAAAGCAGATGTACTTAAGGTATGTTACTTAATTATAATAATAACCAAGTTTTTAATATGTTTATTTACTCAGAATATGCCATCAAAATCTGAATTCATAGTTAGAGTTGAACTTTCGCCAATGCAGAAGAAGTACTACAAATATATTTTAACTCGTAACTTCGAAGCTTTAAATCCCAAAGGTGGTGGACAATCGGTCTCACTGCTAAACATTATGATGGATTTGAAGAAATGCTGTAATCATCCATATCTATTTCCTGCAGCAGCAGAAGAAGCTCCTGTTGGACCAAATGGCACTTATGAAATTCAGAGTCTTATTAAAGCATCTGGAAAATTAACATTGCTATCGAGAATGTTAAAGAAGTTAAGAGAACAAGGACACAGGTAATAATTATAAAACTTGGGAAATTAAAATATTATTATTTAATTTAATCTTAAAATATTTATTAGGGTACTAATCTTTTCCCAAATGACCAAAATGTTAGACGTCTTAGAAGATTTTTTGGAAGGCGAAGGTTATAAATATGAACGTATTGATGGAGGTATTACAGGTACTGCTAGACAAGAAGCTATCGATCGATTTAACGCACCTGGTGCACAACAGTTTGTGTTTCTTCTTTCTACAAGGTATATACGATACATGTTAAGCAGTTGCAAAAAAAAATAAGTATTTTTGTAGGGCCGGTGGCTTGGGAATTAATTTAGCAACAGCCGACACAGTTGTAATTTTTGATTCTGACTGGAATCCGCATAACGACATTCAAGCATTTTCTAGAGCTCATAGAATTGGACAAGCTAATAAAGTAATGATTTATAGGTTTGTTACTCGCAACAGTGTTGAAGAACGTGTCACACAAGTGAGAAAATGACTTTGAATAGTAACGGTACAATTTTAAATGTGGGAATATTTTAGGTGGCTAAGCGTAAAATGATGTTGACTCATTTAGTAGTAAGACCAGGAATGGGTGGTAAAGGAACTAATTTTACAAAACAAGAATTAGATGATATTTTACGTTTTGGAACGGAAGAATTATTTAAAGAAGACGAAGGGAAGGAAGACGAGGCGATTCACTATGATGATCATGCAGTGTTTGAATTATTGGACAGAACTAAAGAAGGAATTGAACAGAAAGAAAATTGGGCTAACGAATATCTTAGTTCATTTAAAGTTGCAAGTTACGTTACTAAAGAAGGTGATAACGAAGAAGAAGTGAATACGGAAATAATTAAACAAGAAGCTGAGAATACGGATCCTGCTTACTGGATTAAATTGTTAAGACATCATTATGAACAACAACAAGAAGATATTGCGCGCACTTTAGGTTTGTGAATCAAATGAAACTTTGTAATAGTATTAATCATTATGTAAACAAAATAGGTAAAGGAAAACGTGTTCGCAAACAAGTAAATTATAACGATGGTGGAATGACTACTGACACTCGAGAAGATACAACATGGCAAGAAAACTTGTCAGATTACAACTCAGACTTTTCGGCTGGATCTGAAGAAGATAAGGAAGACGACGATTTCGATGAGAAGAATGACGACCTTAATCGTCGTGGTAGAAGACGATTAGAAAGAAAGGATGAACGTGATCGACCTTTACCTCCGCTTTTGGCTAGAGTAGGAGGAAATATTGAAGTTTTAGGTTTTAATGCCCGTCAACGCAAAGCATTTTTAAATGCTATTATGAGATATGGTAATTGTATTTAACAATATACTTTACTTGTCATATATAAAAGATATATTTTTTAGGGATGCCTCCACAAGATGCATTTAATTCTCAATGGCTAGTAAGAGATTTAAGAGGAAAGTCTGAAAAAATATTCAAAGCTTATGTTTCACTATTTATGAGACATCTCTGTGAGCCTGGTGCAGATAATGCTGAAACATTTGCTGATGGTGTACCAAGGGAAGGTCTTAGCAGGCAACATGTGCTTACACGTATTGGAGTAATGTCTTTAATTCGTAAAAAGGTAATCTTTATTGTTTTTTATAATTACAATTTTTATAACCTGTTGCTCATAGCTTTATGAGAAATTATTAATATGGTGACGTTTAATTGGAAAAAAAAATTAAAATTACTGTTCTGTGTTTAGGTACAAGAATTTGAACATATAAATGGTGAATATAGTATGCCCGAGATTATTCGTAAAGGAGTAGCAGCTGCTGATACGAAAAATCAAACAAATTCTACGACTACAGCTGCACCAAGTGTTACTGGAACTGAAGCTGATACACCTAAAAGTACTACAACCAGTACAAGTGCAACGCCTGCTACCAGTGCTGCCGCGAGTCCTGCACCAGCACAAACAGAAGCCGCTGAAAAAGAAAAGGAGGTTTGTAATTTATTTGTAAGTTATATTTTTATATTAAAATCGTTTTTGTATTAGAGCGAAGAAATTAAGGATAGTAACAATAAGGAAATTAAAGATGACAAAGAAAAAGACGAGACGCCAAAGGTAGAAGCTCCTGCAGAAGTTGAAATAAAATTAATTAAACCAGAAGTACCTGCCAAAACTGAATTGTCGAGTACAGAAATAAATGAGGAAGAACCGAAAGAAAATAAAACGGTAAGCGAACCTACAGAAGAAACAAGTGATACTAATAAAGAAGCGAAAGAAGAATTAAAAAAAGATTCTGAGGATACTGAAAAGAAAGAGGATAAAAAAGAAGAAGATGACGATGTTGTGATTGTACCTGAAGACAAGGTTTGTATTTTGATAATTTTTGAATAATGATTATTATTTATAATGATTTTAGAAAAAAACTGACGGTGCTGACGTTGTTGAAGAGCCAGGCAAAAGACGATTTATGTTTAATATTGCAGATGGAGGTTTTACTGAATTACATACGCTATGGCTTAATGAGGAAAAAGTTAGTTTAAATTAATTTTAAATTTATAATTGACTAATTATATAAATCTAATTAGGCTGCTACACCAGGACGGGAATATGAAATATGGCATCGAAGACATGATTATTGGTTGTTAGCAGGAATCGTTACTCATGGTTATGGCCGATGGCAGGATATTCAGGCAGATACTCGATTTGCAATTATTAACGAACCTTTTAAAATGGATGTTGGCAAGGGCAATTTTCTGGAAATTAAGAACAAATTTTTGGCACGAAGATTTAAGGTAATATATAATTACTCTCTTTGTCATAGAATTGTCAACTGATTTCTTTCATTAGTTATTAGAACAAGCTTTAGTAATTGAAGAACAGTTAAGGCGTGCCGCATATTTAAATTTAACTCAAGATCCAAATCATCCAGCCATGTCTCTTAATGCTCGTTTTGCCGAAGTTGAGTGTTTGGCTGAATCCCACCAACATCTTAGCAAAGAATCATTAGCAGGAAATAAACCTGCTAATGCAGTTTTGCATAAGGTAAACTATTATAGAAGAATTGTTATGGTTATATCTAATTACATTTTACATTTAGGTTTTAAATCAATTGGAAGAACTTCTTTCTGACATGAAGTCAGACGTTTCAAGATTACCTGCAACGTTAGCTCGTATACCTCCTGTAGCGCAGAGATTACAAATGTCTGAACGTAGCATTTTATCACGTTTAGCTGCAACGTCGTCTTCTACTAATCAATCTGCAGGTATATAGCTCATTTAAATATACTATTTTACGTAGTGGTGTATGTACATTATTACATTAAATTCTCTTCTTATAGCTCAAGTAATGAGCCAGTTTCCACCAGGTTTTAATGCAGGTAACTTGCCTAATTTTGCCGCAGCAGCGGCGGCAGCAAACTTTGCAAACTTTAGACCTCAGTATTCAGTACCAGGACAGCCACCGTCTGGATTTCCGTCATAAATGTTAAATAAATGAAGGTAAAACAAGTAGATGTTAAAATTATTCTGATAAATGGTTTTGTATTCATTAAGTCTTTTTTAGTTTAATTAAATTTTGCTCAGATCATGGTCTCTCATAAGGTGGTTATTGATGTTTCAGCTGTGTATTTAAACTTATGTTTATCCTATAAGTCAAATGGCGTTTTATTTATTATTGATTAAATTTTAAGTTTCATTTGATCATAAATGGTAAATGTAAATGTATTAAACGTTATTTATGCCATTTAAGATTGAGGTATGCAATGCAATGTTCATTGTACACAGAATAGTTAGATTCTTTTACATAGAAAATAGAAATAGTTTTTTGTTACAGTATAAAATCTTTCCACTACAGAGGTGGTAGATTTTTAAAAAAGCATGGCATATAAAACATTCCTACATCTTAGTGAATTATAGCCACATTAGTTATTAAATGTACCTTGTAATAAAACTTCATCAAAAATAAATCTTTTCATTAGATACTTTTTAAATACATATTTTCAATATCCTTGAATTAGAAAAATTTAAATAATTTGCATTTATTTAAAAATTAATGGAATATAAGCATAGCAGAAAGAAATAGTTTAATTTTTAAATGTGACTTATAAGAAATTATTTAATTATTTTTTTTGTACATTATAGAATTATAATTTTAAAATTACCCTATATCAGACTCTAGATATTTTAATTTCATTGTGTGCTTATAATGTTGAATTTTAATATAACGGTATTGTTAATAAATTTGTATCAAAAATAAGCAAATAATGCAAATACATATCTTCTATTGTAATCAACAGTACACTTTGAATATACTGTATTAATGATTCAAAATCGTAAGTATGACATAATTTGGTTGTTAATAACGTTAAGACTTTTTTTAAATTAGTTTTATAAACTAATAATGATAATAATTTTGGGTTAACACAACTATTATACGAAATAGGTACTTTATGAACAAAAGTATAATTTAAAAATTATAATTTGGTAATGTATTGGATAACTGCTTACTTTAAAGAAAGGTAGGAAAGCGCTGTGTTTGGTTTTTGTATTATTGGAAATTAATAAAAAAATTAGTCTAATTGGTATTGGTTTCTTTGAATTTTATATTTCAAAATTGTGATTGCTATAACAAATATGATGTATTATTTTGAATATAAAATTTTATAAGTTTGAAAAATATATGAAGTAAAATAAAACAATGCATTTATTCTTAATTTGTAAGCTATTTGTCACATTTCTAATTTTAAATTTTGAAATACAGTCTTGCCTACTGATTCTTTATAAATAGATTCGTAAATTTAGAAAGAGCAGTAGAACATTTAAAGAATTGCGTAATTAACGACGCTTTTTTAATTTTTGCTACAATAATGAAAAGGGCTTGTTGGAAGGTTAGTGAAGATAAAGGTACCTATATTAGAATTTTTTTTTAGTTTAACCAAAATAGTTTAAAAATCAAAGTTAAGTGCTTGAGTCCAACTAACAATTTTCAAAATCACTTAAAATCAGTGAAAGTATATTTTTTTTTTTGTTATAAATAAACCTATTGTGTACATAGGAGCAAATGTTTGATTATAACGACTGAAATATAACAGTTTTATTGTGGATGTATTAGTAATAAAAAATAAGCAAACTAAGACAATAAATTCTTAGGTTCATGAACAACAACATGCATTCTGTCCAGAAACCTGGATGAAATTGTATACTACGCGTGTACGAGACGGCGGAGGTAGAATCAATTCATTTTTTTTAACTTAAGCACTTAACTTAAAAACCAATGTTTTATAATACAATTTCATATTTACTTAGCTGTGTATATTGATTTGGAAAACGAAGATGAAGAAGAAGAATACTCACAATGGGCCGAACTTCCAGACCTTATTTTGGAAAATATATTTTCGTATCTAACTATTAGACAAAAATACTATGTAAGCATGGTATGTAAATCGTGGAATAGGGTTTTCTATTTACCAAACGTTTGGTCGCACTTCGTATTAGGAGATTCCACTTTAACCCGAGGAAGATTTAATTATTACTCGGGTTGGCAGGTACTAAAAATATAACTGTTTGAATTTTTAATTAGGCATTTGTAGTATGTTTTAGATCATCTAAGAACACAAACTTGTCTAGTCCAAGTGGGAAAAAACTTTCGTCATTTAACGCTAGATCCAATGTTAAATTTTTATAATCTATATGAATTTATGAATATGATTTCTTGGTATATCGAGCAAACAAATAATGAAATTGCCGAATCGGGCGTAGGAGTTAATATAAAAAGTTTAAAATTTACGTTTCCATGTAATATGTCTAATCGGGAAGAATCTGAAAGAATTAGACTCTTTGGAACGGGTGGTAAATTATTAGATGCTTTAAAACGGCTTATGCGAAATTTAAAGAAACTTAAACGATTAGAACTTATAGATTTGATGTTGGATCCAAACGAAGCGCAATATTTGTTAGACGGAGTTTGTGATATCTGCTGTCTTACTCTTCGTACACTTATTTTAATAAACACCACCCGTGTGCAATATCAAATATTACATGTGGGAATTTTTTTAAATTTACAAGTAAAATAGTTAGTATTTAATTTATTATTTATTTTTCACAATCATCTTTAAGGTGTTAATAATAAGTCCACAAAATTTAGGCGATGATTCGGTGGAACTAATAGGGCATACACAATTGAAGCATTTACATATATTTCAAAATCGTTATTCACCCAATGATTTAGTGGTTAAATCAGTATCAAGGAAATCTTGGAAAAATTGTCGTAAAAATAATCCAAAACTTTGTGTTCATCTAGAGCTTCAAAGTAATAAAGAAAGACAACTAATATGGCAGGATTATGCACCGGTAAAAACTGTGATTTATGATTCACCACACATAGGAGTAAGTGAAAAATTATTGTTTAATGTTAATTGAATATTATAGAAAAATGAATCGTAGTTACAGACAAATACATTAATGGTAACGATTGAGTTATACAGAAAAGACTTGTGTGTTTATGGACATAAAAATTTGCCGCGCTTTTATAGACCAAAATCATTTCATGAAAGAATTGATGGTTCCTTATTACTCTTATGTCGTGAGTGTCCTTATTTAAAAGTATTGGTAAGATTTAAATTCAGCACCAATATTAAAGAGTAAATTAAATTGTGTATTTATTTCTAGGTTGTAACTGAAAGAATATCTACTGCAACAGTCTTGTTAATAGCATATGTTTCAAAAAATTTGCGCTACTTATATATCCGTAAAAATGCTGTGATTAAACGTTGTGATTGGCCATCGAATCCCGAATGGACCAATGAATTTATCGAATGGTTACGCTTTAATAGTCGATCTTATGAATTAGTTGAAAATGAGGTGTCACAGATACTTCGATTCAAATGGCAAATGCTAACTGATAAACAGTTTAAAAATTTAAATATTAATTTACATAATGATTCCTTAATGTAACCTTCTTTATTACCCATGTTATACATTTTGAGTAAATTTATAATGTGATACAATAATATTATATTTGAATAATTTTGTTCCTTTATAATTTATAAAATTGGATGATTTGTACTTGATTCTAAAGTTTTATTAAAAAAATTAATTTACGGATTTCATTTTATACTATAAAAAATTTGTTTTTTGTTGGAGGCACGTTGATGAACATATGAGAATATAAATGTCCTACAGTTTTGATGTTTTGTTGCATGATAATTCTGAGAGATTTTGTATGAGGGGGTCGAAATAGAGTAGGATCTCTCCAATAAATACCTGAACTATCGCAATTATAAAGAGCAGGCGAAGGAACATATCCTCTCATAAAATTCCATATGCAGTCCCTCAATATTTGAACAATCTGAAATGCAATACATTAGGTTGAATGAGATAGTTCAAGTGTACAGAATTTACCTCGTAACATTTTAAAAAAGGGATTATGTCTCTAATACCACATAAAGGTGGAGGCAACAATTGTCCTAAAGCCATAATATCTATAATTTTAATTGTAACATTCATGATAGCTTCATAATTGTTCGCGTTCGTAAATCGATTTTGTTCTCCAGTGCTACTCCATTGATGAATAAGAGTCGCTATTATAGCTCTTAATAACACTGAACAGTAGCATAATGTTGGTCTATGTGCTGCAACTAAAGCGAGCAGCTCCCAAAGTAAAGGAATGTTTGTAAATAAACGCCTTATATAAAAATCTCTTTCGATTGTTACCTGAAATTTATCAACTGAAGAATACAATTAACTAACATAAAATTTAAGATTTCTACTTTACAAAATTCCTCATCTGGCCATGGTAATCCATTGTACATTACATCGGGACTTATAAATTGTACAAGAAGCAATGAAACGGATGTTAAACTGTCTAATGATAAATCGCGGTTTTTATTATCTTCGGTTGGACGCCAAACACAACAGGCTCTAATTGCTTTTATAAAATGCTCAGTGTTTTCTGTTATTAGATCTTCAGATAATTCACTATAGTTTATTTGTTTCTTTCTGCCATTTCCAATTATACCACCATTTAATATAGAAGAATTTTTTGTTAAAGGAATCGTCTTATTCTACAACAAACATAAGTTTAATGATTTATAAATACATCAACACGTCCACTGTTAAGTCGTGTTTACGTGGTGATAATTGCTATCGCGCTGTCGACAGTGTTAAATTTGATATTACTTTCGATGCAGTTAATACAACAGAAATTTTTTTTGCGTTGATTTTACAAATAACACCTCGAGAGATCTGTCATATGTGTAGATATTGCAGTACAACACCAGTACTACGAAAACCATTATAAAATAATACTTTCGTGAGATTACTATTATCATGTAAACGGGGCTTTAACTCAAATGTAAAACGAAAGACTGGGTAGGTTGAAGAAACATGTTAAAACCAAGGACCAAGCAAGACCTCATCACAAGACCATGATCTCCGTTTGGTGGGCCTGGCATTATCGCAATTTCTAATAACAACTTATTAATTAAAAAACGCAACAAGCTTAGGTTATAATACGATACATAAATATCAAAATTTTGAAAAAAATTAACATTTTTTTAAATAATATTGTTAAATTCTATATTTAATGATATTTATAGTGAAGATACAAAGATACCTTCAAAAAGGTTAAACTTACATTTTTTCGATTTTGTTCAAGTAATAATTTTGCAGAACTATCGAAATAAGTATGTGATTCGATTTTTGCTCCAAACAGAAGCTTGTCTTTGGTAAACAGAGAACGTTCTAATAATTCCCTTAAAGCCAGCATTTTGGCTGCTTTTGAATGTAGACAAAGTCGTTTCAGTATGTTGTATGATCTTGTATATCCCATAAGTTTCGTAATATGATCTAAAAATAAAATAATTCGAATTTTTTTATGGTTTTTAGTTTCTTTTTATAAATTATATATACCTGTTTCAGAGCAACACAGAAAAAAGTAGTTTACAGTAGCAGACGTAAAATTTAAAATTGCTTGAAGAGGTATCGTGTAAGATTCATAACCCTCTGGATTTGGTGAATCTAATAAATCCAGTAACTCGGCTATTACATGAAGAACTTCAATTCTTAATTTGCGATTTCCAAATAATTTCGTAATATATATTAAATTTGCGTATATTGCTCTCGAAATTAATCTTGATTGTAAGCAAGGTATTTCATTACTTTTTTCCCATCTAACAACAAATTAAATATATACTAAGAAAAACGTAGGTAGATAGTACTATTCTTACTCTAACATGGTACACAAATTTTTCCAAACTTGTTCGGATGCTTCTAGTTTTTTAACGTCTCTTAATAAATTTAATACTTGATCTAACACAATTGCAAAGTGTCCTCCCTTTTCTCCATAAGGTTCTTTTGTTTTATCAATTAACTCATTATTTAATATTGATATTAATAGAGCTAAGTGATCAACTGTAGTAGCATGTTCAAATAAATAACAACAAGATTTTACTAATATTGAGGGATTATTATGTCCTACAATACAAATATATTTTATTTGTGTAAAATAATTACGTAATAATTACCTATGAAGAGAATGATTCTTGATGCTGTTTGACTTTTAACTGGTTCTTCTTTTAACAGAATTTCATATACGTCGTGAACTTCGCGTACAAATGAATCTAGAATATTTATGGGAGTGCTGGGTTGCTGTATTTGAGATCTTATCAGTAAATCCACTTCTTGAAGTATGTATTCTACAAAGTTAATATTTTACTCCTTCATTGTGTATTTTTAGTAAGCTAATTTTCATACCCAATATTTCAGTGGCACATAATTTAATAGTTTTCTTAACTTCTTCATTCTTATTTTGAGTTGTTATAAAAATACAATCTAAGAGAATATTGATGATTTGTACACCACCAACATCGCATTTGATTATCAAATTTACAATAAAATCCTTAAATTACAAAGTAAAAAAATCAAAAGTAATAGCTAATATTTGAAATCTCAATCAGTACCTGTAATGCTTCAGATGATCCAAAATACTTACACCAATCGGAAACAAACTCATAAAGTTGGATTATTACATTAATTGTTACTATAAACATATTTTGTTTAATCATTTTAACATCAAATCTGATAAAATTAAAAAAATATAGAAAAGAAAATATTCTTACGTGTTTCTTTAATGCTTTTACTTAAAGCGGTTAACAGTGTTGGTGACAAATAAGCTAATTGTAACAAAAAAGGTACAGTTGCTTTCTTCTGAGATTTAACATCATCTAAATCTTGAGTTGTTGAAAGTAAAAGACTCCACTAAAAAATAGTTATTAAATACAGTTACTCATTTTCTATTAATTAACTTACTTGAAATAGATCAAGAAGAGCAATACAAATATCATCACAGTGACTACCTGCCAAATGTCCTAAAATACCAACAACTGATTTCAATTTTGGAGAATCTGAACCTTGTTCGTAGGATTTATTTTGACAAAAATCTTTTAATCCGCAAGATAATACTCTAGTAATTACTGTTGTAGGAAAACAGCTTCCAACATGTGCTACTACCCAGTCAAAATTTGGTGAATGTTTTACAGAAGTATCTGTTAAATATATATTACATATGTAATCAAAACGTAGTACAATAGATTAAATACAAACCTAAGAGCGCATTTATGCAAGCTTCTGTATCAGAATGAATAAGAGATGATAAACACAAAGTTGTAATATCGATAAGCGTACGAGTTGCTCGACAACTCATCCATAATTGCAACGTTTCATTAACTCCTGGAATATATATTCATATTTAAAAAATAAGTTTTAAAACGAAATTCAAGTTACCTGTAGATACATGAGCACGACCTGCATATTTCGTAGATAATTCCCCAAGCAGTTCAAGTGACCAAGTGCTTATTATTGGTGCCCAAGCTTCTGCATTAGAAGAAACAAAACTACAAATAACTGTATGTATTTCTGAAATAATAGCTTCATCATCTTCTGAGGCTGGTGGCAACTCTCCCGTTGCTATTTCCGTCTGAAAGTGTGACATAAAAATGTACACGTTTGAGATAAAAAAAATTATATAGTATAATTACTTCTATTCTAACAATAAAGTTTTGTGTTGCTGTATCAAAAACTGTACAGAAATATTCCAATACGGCATCTCGTGCTGCTGGTAAAGATTTTAGAAGAGATAATGCTGATTTTGCTAATTCAAATTGATGATTTTTTGTAGTACGTGTGGCACCACCAATGAATGCTTTTAATTCGTTCAGTATATTCAGTTGTTGATTGTTACGAATAATTGGAACAGACATGTTTTTAAGTTTATATAATAGCAGAACTTAGGTAACTATATTTCATAAAACATTGAAAACATTTGAACATTTTCAAAGAACTATATTCATAAACAAAAATATTTTGCCCTATTATTTTGAATAGGTTAACGAGCTTTACACATACAGACACAAAATTACCCTTTTTAAGGTTATGGTCAGAGAAAAGGTATTGTAGAGAAATGCAATCTCCGTATAAATTGTTGGCAACCCGAACCTCTTGCGGGAAATGGCCGGTACTAAAATTTATATCGGCGAATTTAAAAAAACCGTTAGGCATAAGCATTTTTTTCCCGCTTTACTGCCAGTTTTATTCAAGAATTATTAATTTTAAATTAATTAAACGCAATTAGTTTATTTTTCACATTTATTACTTAATATATCATGTACAAATATAAAACAGCATACAATACTTCAAAATAAATCGTCTTTATACATACAATGTAAAACAATAACAAATAGAACTTATTAATTGTAATTCACTATAATTAATAAGTTCGACTTGTTATTCTTATATTAGCAAAAAATCTTAATTTTAAGTACAAAAATTAAATCGTATTTTTTACAATAAAAATGAATCAAACATTCATATTAATGACAAATATGTAATATATGGTAAAGGTTTAGGGTTTGGGCACCATCTTGAATCTTTTTCTATTTGGTATAGATATAAAACTGCAATCGCGTAGAGAATGCAGATTACTTTTTTTTTATTGGGAAATGTATAGTTTTTAAATTATTCCATTTTGAAATTTTATGGTTGTGGGTTTAACTAAGTCAGACATATTGGAGAATACTGCAATAAGGTGTGCAGTGTTGTCAGCAGTGATCGCTATTACAATATGCTGGTGGTTCACTAGGTAGCGTTCATAATGATTAAAATTAAAGAATACACATATTGTATTAAACATATTTATAAATATATCAATTCCAAATTAGATACTATTATACATAGAGGCGTTTTTAACCTTATTTTTATTTTCTACTTTTTAAACTTAATAATACAGTAATCTCCTCTATAACACGATACCCTTATAGCGTATTTTCATATTACGCGATTTCATGTCCTTCGTATAACACATGTCTTCCCCCATATAACGCGGGGATTTTTCACGTTGTGTCAATTGTGTTCTTATAAAATTAAATTAAATTATTTTATTAAATTTGTGTTCTTAGTTTTTGAATTGTAAGAACATTGATTATATATATATCTACAAAAAGGTGTATATAACATGTTATATGGGGTCATACGAGCGCGTTATATGAGAATTCTCGTATAACGTGTTTTCCTATAACGCGGAACCAATCTACTGTGATATAGGGAGGATTATTGTACTTATTTATACTGTTTGCTTTAACCATGTATATGAATAAAAAAAAATTTAAACTAAATAAAACGTGTAAGTGCCAAAAGCAGTGATTGTAACTGCTCCAAAACGTTTTTTATACCGTGGCGAATAGTATTGTCCAAAAATTGTAAGTGCCATATACATTTTTCATAGTTTAAAAAGTAAATTTAAGAGTTATGTTTAAAATAATTTATGTTCTGATATAAATACACAACTACTCAAAACTATTTCTACCACACGAAATTTAAATTGAAATTAAGCGCTGCTTTAATTAAAATTTAAACCAATAACTTTAGAAAGAAAACATGACAACACTGCCTGGTCATCATCGATACTTTTAGTTGGTTTATCGACTACTAGTCCGTTGCTCTTAAGATCGTGCGAACTAACCTGTAAACTGGTGTCTCAATTCTGGACCTTTACCGTATATGTATATAATAGGTACAAAACTTAAATCAAATAGCACATTCTCAAGTTCAAGAATCTATGTATCCTGCGTTTATTTAATATTGATTATATAATATATCCTTAGATGATTATGTACCATCTTCATTTTAACCATACAGTGCAATAATCGATATACTTATTTACAAAATGACTTTTAATTTTACTATAATGCCACTTATTGCATTCTGAGTACTTACAAAGGTATTTCTTTTTTCCAATTCTTTCCATTTTTTAATCACGATTTATGCAAATGCTTGATAGACCAGAATCTACAAAATGGATCCCTTGCAGCTTTAACTAAAAACAAAACTAATTGATTAAGTGTATTTAATCTGTTTACGTACCTATTCTTAACTTCTAATTTTATTTTGTGCAATCCATTCACTTTAATTAATCAAAAATAGTCACTTTACATTCATAAAAAAAACGCAATTTTAATGAACTGAACAACGCAAAGCAAATTAATTTTTAGGTTAACAAAACGCTATGTTCAGAGCATTGTAGAATGGTCCTTCCCCTTACCCCTCATACTTCAGAAGTTCCATGGCTACAAATTTCCGTGTTGCTCAATTCTGCACGTAAGTTGCACCCCCCTGGTTATGGTAAACGCTATAATTTGGTGGGGAAAACCTAACATTTCAAATTTTTATGGTTTACTTATCTTGAATTTAACGGATATTCTTTAGTACATCTTTATAAAAGTTTATAATAAATACTGTTGGTTGAAATTAGTGCTCGAGACGAACATTGTCAATCTACTTTTTTAGAATCTGTAATTTTACCGAATTTATTTATGTATTTTTGAGGGTTTCTAATGCCACAGAAGGATTTTATACCATGATCCTTCCGGCCGGCGCGTCCAGTTTTAAAATAGAGAAAAGGATTAAAACATTATCGGCCGCACGTTATATTTTTTACATGTAAAATTTTTGATAGTTACAGTGAAAATTTCTACCAGATGCTTCAAAAACTTTGTTTATATAACAAAAATGAAACAAATACGAACACCAATACAAACATTTGGTTATTCTTTTATTTTTTTGAGTACATATTTATATCCCACTATCTGGCCCACCCTGGCTTTACACGGGTATTGACATCTCGAACTAAAAAATTATTTTTATTAAGGATGTACGAGCACGAAAGTCATTTGGCTCCAAATGTTTGATTTTTTTTTATATGTAGTTTAAATACGTCTAAACAAATTCTCAAAATTTGAAGAGGGTTAACCGACTATTTAAAGAAATAATTGATTTCAAAAGTAAGCATATTTAACGTTAGTCTTATGGCAAAGTGACGGATAGACGACATGTTTTCATAACTTTCACCCAAATTCATCTCAGAATATGAAAATAAAACTATCTAATTAGAAGTTAAGACATTCATAAAGATATTAAAAAAATAAAAAACCGTACTAAACCGACTAAATTAAGAGATATTTACGAATATTAGCTTACTTTTGTTAGCTCTTAAACTAAATGGCAACACTACAGACCATTAAAGCAAAGTAAGTGTCAAAAATACTAACCTAATTTTCGGAATTCTGTTAAATTTTCATCCCGATAGATAGTTTTCTATTTCATTTCACCTTCCGTAATTTTATATTCGCACGTGTTACACTCAACGTTTATTTTGAATTTACTGATAACATTGCCTTAATAATCATAATAATCACAGTGTTGCCATACGCAATGCTGCGGATATAACCTCTTTACCGCGCGCCCGAAACGGTCTATCCCCACCCAGTACCCTGCTCGTACATCCTTAAAATAAAATACAATTATTACTGAAGAATAGAGTAGCTTTTTATTAGCGAGATAATTTTTATCATCGATTCAGTAGTTCCAGAAATTACCCGCTGCATACAAACAAATTTTATCTTTTTATAATATTATTATACAAATGTAATATTTATTACAAAAAATTAATTCATTTTGTGAGAATACATAGATGGAGTCAGTGTGTGTAAAGCGATATACAAGAATAGATGTGTGATGCGTATAGACAAAGTTAAATAATTAGTATTATAAGAGAAAGAGTATTTGTGAACAATAGACTAAAGTAGAAAATAAGCATTCATTAATAAACTAAATCGAACAAAGGTTATGGGCCCAGGATAACTCAAGAAAACAAAAAGTAAGGTTAAAAAGTTCCATAACCACGTGCAAAAGAATCGATAAAAATGAGTGCAACGAGTAATGTCTTTGCAATTGAAAAGCTTATTGGACGAAAAAACTATAGTGAATGGAAATTTTCCATGGAAGCATTACTAAAACTAGACGAACTTTGGGAAGCGATAGACGAAAACACAAAAGTTGTGGATCCAAAGAAAGACCAAAAGGGGTTGTCAAAAATAATTCTAGCAGTAGAAAAGGTAAATTATTCACATATAAAAAACTCAAAAACAGCACGAGAAGCATGGTGTGCAATACAAAGTGCATTTGAATATTCAGGCTTAACAAGAAAAGTAGGTCTATTACGTAAATTAGTCACCACTAAATTAGACAAATGCAAAACAGTGGAAGTATATTGTGATACTATAATATCAACAGTGTATAAACAAAAATTTTGAACAAACATTAAAAGAAAACGGAATAATTCACCAACGGACAGTGAGATATATACCTCAACAAAATGGCGTTGCGGAACACGTAAATCGAACAATTGTAGAAAAAGCCAGGACAATGTTTATTAGATGCCAAATTATCCAAGGAATATTGGGCGGAAGGTGTAAATACAGCAGTGTACTTAATTAATAGAATCCCAACAAAAGCATTAAATGGAGGTACCACAAACAAAATGGAGCGGTCGTAAAGTAAGTTTGAAACATCTTAGAGTGTTTGGATGTAAAGCAATGGTACATAGGGTAAATGCGCCAGACAGCTGTCCGGCGCCAGATCTCTGCCCGTCAGCAATAAAATTTGTAAAAACAATAAAACACGACTTGTTAAACAAACTTGTCATGCTTATGACTTTCTGTATAAATTTCTTGTTAAGGGGAGGTTCTCAGGTTGAAGTCGCCAAAAACCGTGGCCAGGCGGCAGCATATTTGATTAATGTTTGAACTGATCCCGTTTACCGCACAATTCTTTACAAGGCCATTACGAACGATTCCGGAACTTCACGATGCAGCTGCAGATAAATTCAAGCTATATTTTAAAATTCTCTAACATTACTCCGTCTATTTTCATCAATTTTATTTCAATATAATAAATATTTTTGTATGTGAAATTTCAGTATAGTATATTATTCATCGAGTTGATACGAATTAATTTATAATTAAATTTATTTTTATTTAATTGTTGTAATCATAATAAAACGTGAAATATAGATTATTAATGACTAATGTATTTTATTAATTTAATCATTGAAATTTAAAGCAAAATAAGATTAAATAATCCCATCTTTAGATCTTTATAGGTATGTAATTTTAAAAATTTGGCATAATATAGGAAATTTTTTTTCTTTGCAATTAGGTTTTATTAAATAATATAATTATTTTATTTAAAAGCTTTAAAGATAGTAGTTTTCACATATGTAATATGTAAATATTATTTGTCTTTGATCATTCTTTAGATCGATTATTCTGATGTAGTTATAAGTGAAAAAAATATAGCTTAGCTTTTCTTTAAAACGAGATTGTTAATCACCTACAATCTAAACTAAATATAATAGAGTAATTCATTCTAAATTAAAATAATTCATTCTAAATTAAAAATTGTTGTGTCTATCAAAACACACGTGGGGTCTCCAGGCAATCAACGTAGCAGTATTCCCACTCAATAATTCCTAAAATATTACTTATTTGTACCTTACTACTATTTCTGTTCCTTTGCCTTTATGTTGTTCTATTATCTTGTCGTGTCTTTAGTTATTTTGAACGTATTTTAGTGTGGAGTTTCAATCAGTTCTTTTCAGAACTATTTTCTTATTTTGCTTTACTGCTTTTATTGCAATTCTTGCATTTGTAGTACCTATTACATTTGTCGCAATTTTAAATTCTTTTTCTTACTTGACTTTGTTGTATTTACATTTAAATTCATTGCAATTCATAAAAAATGGGTTCCTCTCAAAGAAGCAAAAACTAGTAAACGCAACCAAAAGTCAAAAGTTTGAAAGTCCGCCATGCCCTTAGGTAAAAAGTAGTAATAGATTAAATTACATTTTAGTAAATATTAATAATTATAGATGTAAGGAGCTTTTAAAAGGTAGTCATAGTACTACCTCAATCGACAATGGTTCATCCTTAGGGAACATGGAGAAGAATATGTAAGCATTATTATTGAAATTATGAAAAACAAAATATAGTTTTATTAACTAAGTCGTTTAATAGACTCATTATTTAAAACTGGTACGAAAAAAACAAACGCATATGAAAACCAAAAAGAAGGCACTAATTAATAAATGTAATTTTTTTTACCTAAATGAAAAAGTAACAACTATAATATATTAATACACTAATTCCATATAAAATGAACTCTAATTAGTACCAGTTCGTTTTCACAGATATATTTACAATAATCTTTTGTACTAAAAAAATTACCTTTATTTTTAATCATCTTTGCATATGGTGTCACTTAGTAGAATCGAATTTTTCAGTTATACAACCGCGAAATAATAAATGATAAAGAATTTTAAAATAAATAATAGAATATGTATTTTTCATATGTA
This sequence comes from Sinopyrophorus schimmeli, assembly GCA_036325965.1. NCBI lineage: Eukaryota > Metazoa > Arthropoda > Insecta > Coleoptera > Elateridae > Sinopyrophorus > Sinopyrophorus schimmeli. The sequence continues at coordinate 251,721 of JARFIZ010000086.1, read as the reverse complement.
AATATTTTTTTATTATTTTGTAGTATAGAGAATATAAGTAGTGAAAATCACGCACAAATAGACCTCAATAATTCTTGGGAACAGATGCAGAGTTCGAAAGGTACCACAGAAATATTAGATATTAGAAACGGATATTAAATTAAACATTTTTGTGTAGCATAATGCAACACAAATTGACCTATGAAGTGGAAAAATCACAAAATACGTGTTCTAGTGTTATTAGCGGAAACCGCGTTGTAAATTTGGGATATGTTCTGGATTGGGCTCTATCTCTCAAACCAACCACAATCAAATTTGTACAGGAGGTAGAATATACCTTTCAAACGAGGTGAAAATGGCTTGGAATCAACGCTTATTTTTAAATGTAGTATGTGTTCAAAATTATTGAAAAACTACTGATGTGCCATCCAAAAAAAATAAATCGTCAAAAAATATTGGAGCTGTATGGGGCATAATGATTTCCGGTAGTTGCCACCGACAGTTGGAGCAGATGTTGACCACACTTAACGTCCCTGCAATAACTTTTCGAAAATTTGCTAAGATCGAAAAATTACTTGGCGAGGTAACTAATGATAATAGCTAACTTATCAAATATTTTATATTGAACCATCAATCTTCTATAGTCATGGCAGGAGTATTTAATAACCGTCATGAAAGAAGCTGGCAAGGAAGAATACAAGATTGCCGTAGAAAAAGGACATATCGATGAAGACGGTATTCCTTTCATAACTGTTTGCGTCGATGGCGGGTGGAGCAAACGGTCGTATGGACACAATTACAATGCAGCGTCTGGTGTTGTAAGTATTCAACTATATTGGACTTTGGTAATTCAAGAATTGTACCATTCCAGGCTGTTATAATCGGAAAAGCGACCAATAAGGTACTCTTTGTGGGAGTGCGAAATAAATTTTGTTACGTCTGCGTAAAAGCTTTAAACCAGGGATTGTCACCTAGCACACATGTATGCTTTAAAATTGGAACGGATCGTCTTCGGCCATGGAGGCCAGTATCCTAGTTGAAGGATTTTCTAAAAGCATCGAAATGTATAGTTTACGCTACAAGTATTTTATAGCAGATGGTGATTCTAGCACATTTGCAAAATTAAAAATGAATGTATCATATGGAAGTTCTATCGAAAAATTGAATGCAAAACCATGCTTGCAAAAATTATAGCAAAAAGTTGTACAAAATTAAGAAAGACAAGAGAAATACTGCCAGAAATAAAAAACTTTTAAGTGTAAAATGTATTAAAAGTCTTGTCGACTTATCTAAGCGACAAATTGCTTATAATAGCAAATTTGGAAATATTCAGCAATTGCGGGAGGATTTGCAAAATGGCCCAAACCACTTTTTTAAAAATCACTTAAACTGTAAAACTTATTATTGCGATATAGAAAAGTGCGATAAGGAAAGAAAAGTGGAAGCCTTACAGTCTTCTGGATTCTTTCAACAAATTCAAGGTAATTTAGTAAACAATAAATTCGAAAAAATATAAAATATTTTTTTAGGGGCATTAGAATTTTTAATCAAGAAGGCAAATGTGCTCATTAGAAACGAAACAAATAACAACTGTGAGCATTTTATGAGTTTGCTTGCAAAATATAATGCCGGAAAAAGATTAAATTTAACTATGCGTGGAGGATTTACCAACCGTTGCTTATTATCCGCATTATCGTATAATAAAGATCAAATTTGGCAAGAAAGTAGTTGGAAAAACATTATTAACCAAAGTCCTGGAACGTATTTCAAAAGGTTTCTTCGGAAGAAGGAGAGAATCTTGAAATACAGAAGAAGTCATAAATCCAATTGTAGAAAACAATTATTTACCGTCATGGCAAACAACAATGATTATGGGAGTGCAGCTTTGGAAGCGGACTTATGTCCGGAAGAATTACAAAAAGAATGCCAACGAGTAATCCAAAACATGCAAGTGCGTATGAATGTTTTGTATTAAAAAATTGAAATTTGCATTACTTGCATTATAGGTAACTTCCGAAGAAAGAGAAAATATTTTAAGAGATACCGTAGGCCAATTTGGCAACACTAGGTACGAAGTGGAGCGCCAAAATAGATTAACATCATCTTATTTTGGTAAAATCATTAAACGAAGAGATTGGACCCCATGTCATAATGATGTAGTCGCTATTTTATACAACAATCATTTCTCAAGTGACGCGACATGCTATGGAAAAACTTTCGAAAAGTAGTTTTAAACATATTAAAAGATGACTATCAAATTATATCAAGAAGCTCAGGACTATTTGTGGATTTAAATTATGGGTTTTTAGGAGCTTCTCCAGATGGTATTGTATTCTATTATTTGACTGTTAAATTAATAGTAGGTAGTGATTTCTCTCTTTAGCATTGGTTGATGATGATGGTTTGGTAGAAATTAAATGTTTGTATAGTTTGCACAAATCAGGAAAGTCTCTTGAAGAAGCCGCAAAAACTAATACAATTTGCTTAGAATTAACATCTGCAAATACATTACAATTGAAACGCAACCATAATTACTATTTTCAGGTGAGATATGCCTTTTTTAAGTATGTACATATTTTTTTTGTTTAATCTTGTAGGTCCAGGGCCAATTAAACATTAGTGGCAGAAGATTTTGTTATTTTGTTGTTTATGTTGACGATAACCATCCCATCCATATGGAAACCATTTTTAAAGATGAAGAATGTTGGCATAATAAGATGTTGCCCAAGTTGGTTCAATTTTATACGGAAAATGTGGCTCCTGAAATGATTAGAAGAAACCACATCAAAAAATTAAAATGCGTAAGCTCTAATTTTATTTTAAATTCTATTAAGAAAAGGGGGTCGCGTATGTTAAAATACCATACAAATTCATAATTGGTTCAAAAGTCATATCTCACCTGAAAATAGTAATTATGATTGCGTTTTAATTGTAAAGTATTTGCAGATGTTTATTCTAAGCAAATTGTATTAGTTTTTGCGCCTTCTTCATGAGACTTTCCTGATATGTGAAAACTATATAAACATTTAATTTCTACCAAACCATCATCATCAACCAATGCTAAAGAGAGAAATCACTACCTACTATTATTTATACAGTCAAATAATAGAATGCAATACCATCTGGAGAAGCTCCCAAAAACCCATAATTTAAATCCACAAATAGTCCTGAGCTTCTTGATATAATTTGATAGTCATCTTTAATATGTTTAAACCTACTTTTTCGAAAGTTTTTCCATAGCATATCGCGTCACTTGAGAAGTGATTGTTGTATAAAATAGCGACTACATCATTATTACATGGAGTCCAATCTCTTTGTTTAATGATTTTACCAAAATAAGATGATGTTGATCTATTTTGACGCTCCACTTCGTACCTAGTATTGCCAAATTGGCCTACGGTATCTGTTAAAATACTTTCTCTTTCTTCGAAAGTTACCTATAATGCAAGTAAGAGTTCCAATATTTCTTGAATATTTGTTTTTGGACGGCACAACGATTGCTTGTTCAATGATTTTTGAACACATAGTACATTTCAATATAAGCGAAGATTTCAGTCCGTTTTCACCTCGTTTGAAAGGTATAATATACGTCCTGTACAACTTTCATTGCGACTGCTTTGACGTCATGTAGCTCAATTCAGAACATATCCTAGATATACAACACGGTTTCCAGTAATAACACTAGAACACATATTTTAGGATTTCTTTTGAAAACATTTCTCTTAAACAAAACATATTTAATTTAATATATTTTTTAATATTTGTACAAACGACGCGTGTAGGGTAATAATAATTAGAGTTAATGTTATGTAGAGTTAGAATATTGATATGATTGTTAAGTTTTTGTTGAGGTAAACAATTTTTACATTTGTTAAAAAAAATTTCAAATTACATACTATTGCTAAAATAAAAATTAATTAATATTCTATAGAATGCCTTATATTGTAAAATACACTATTGTAATATACACTAATTATTAAGTTTTATTAATAAAAGTCTGGAATTCTTATAATTTATTAATAACCTTTTAGTTTCTTAATCAAAATGTATATTAGAATTGGTTAAAATGACTCCTAGTTTAAAACTATTATGACGTACTAATAAGAGATTTTAATTTGTTAATTTATGGTCCTTAATTCTTTTATACTTTTCTTATAAGTACATTTTAATAAGTACGCTTCAAACGAAATAAGTAGTTTGTAAGATAGTTAATCTGAAATATTTTAATGCTTATAAACTTCAATAATTCTTACATGTGAAATTGAGGTATTGTTAAAATTTGTGCGTCATGTAAGCCAAAGTACACGAATCACTTGAACGGGTAGCCTCCTCTCTAACATGCAATGCATATGGAAGTAAATTTTCCAAATTAATAATCTCAATTAATACTTTATTAATTTGAACACGACTTGCACCAAATCAATCTGTTAAACTTTGTTCGTGATGAGACATATTTCAATTTCATGAATTCTTTTGTAGTTTTAAATAATTTGCATCTTTAGGACGCCCGCGAAGTTTAACTTGTGAATTAAAAGGAATTCCACTTTTAAAATTGTGTCTCATCATTCTTTAAACAAACCGAATTCATTTTATTCAAACAATTCAAATTGATTAAATAATTTAAGAGATTATTAGTTTCGAAAATTCGAATAAATTTAACCTCAAAACGTATCCTGGCAATCCCACCTTCAGTCATTCTTACATGTGAAGTTGCAAGTAATTATTGTTAAAATATACGCGCCATCTAAGCCAAAGTACCCGAATCACTTGAACGGGTAGCCTCTCTCTCTAACATGCAATGCATATGGAAGTAAATTTTCCATATTAATAATCTCAATTAATACTTTGTTAATTTGAACACGACTTGCACCAAATCAATCCTTTAAACTTTGTTCGTGATGAGACATATTTCAATTTTATGACTTCTTTTGTAGTTTTAAATAATTTGCATCTTTAAGATGACCGCGAAGTTAAACTTGTGAATTAAAATGAATTCGACTTTTAAAATTATGTCTCATCATTTTTTAAACAATCCGAATTCATTTTATTCAAACAGAATTCAAATTGATTAAATAATTGAAGAGATTTGTAGGATTGAAAATTCAAACGAATCTAACCTCAAAACGTACCCTGACAATCCCACCTTAATGCAAATAAAAGCAAGTGCAACGGTTCTCTCAATTCTAAGTTTTGTGATTCAAAGTGGTAGTGCGCAAACATTTATTTAACAGTAAGTTTTTCATATAATTCTTCGTTATAAATCTTAGAAGTAATTAAGTATAAGGTATCATATGTTTCTTTTTAAAAGATAGCATCTATAAAAAACGAAATATTAATACGTATCCGACAACCGACCCTTTTATATGCCTCTATAAAATCATTACAAACAGTAGTATTCGATAACCGGCAAAATCATACTGTTTCTCAGGCCTTCTTTAAGACCGTATAATTTAAAAAACATTGTTATTTGGGCGGCCGAAAATTAGACACAACATTCCCAACTGTAAGAAAGGACAATCCCGGATACGCATGTGCGAGAAAAGGGGTTTTGAATAGAATAAGTAAGATAGAAGAGAGTGTGAGCAGAGCGTGTACAGAATAAGGTGTGTGGGTAGTCATTATAAGAGAAAATAAAACTTTTAGTTCAGGAAGAATCTTTTTAACCAAAACATTAATGTTAAAACAATCACAGGTTATGGGCCCAGATAACGTGTCTGACGCTGAGAACTTTGTGTAAGTTCGGTTAAAAGAACAAAAGATTAGAACGTGTATCACAGGTGTGCGGTTAAGCATAGTGTGCGTTCGGTCGTTGTCTAACGGTTAAAAATGGCTGCCTCAAGACAAGAATTTGTATTCAATCATAATGTTATGCGGCTCAAGGGAAGTGAAAATTGGAATATCTGGAAGTTCCAAATTCAGATATACCTAAAATCAAAATCATTGTTCGGTGTGGTCACCGGAGTTGATGCTCAAGATTTTACAAAGTCTCCGCAAATTCAGGCAGAGTGGGAAACGCGCGATTCAAAGGCGCAAGAAGCAATAGTGTCACGTCTAGAGGACGCACCTACTACGCATGTGTTGAATTGCACGACATCTCACGAAATGTGGTTGAAACTGCTAAGTGTTTACGAAATGCAATCGGAAGCGAGTGTTTACTTATTGCAACACAAGTTTTATAACATAAAATATGAGGGACAAGGCATGGCAGCGTTTATCTCGCAGGTGCAAGATATTGCTTGTCAGCTGAAAAACTTGAAGGAGGAAATCTCGGAGAAAATGTTAATATCGAAAATATTAATGTCGCTACCGGAAGAGTTAAACCATTTTAATTCAGCTTGGGAGTCAACACCAAAGTCTCAACAGAACATCAATGAACTTACTTCACGTCTTCAAGTTGAAGAAAACCGAATTAAAGTTAGGGGAATTAACGGAGTATCGGCATTTAACAGTCGTAAGGTATTCGAGTGTTATGGTTGCGGTAAAACTGGTCATTTTAAGAGGGAGTGTCCTGAAAATGAGAATACCAGAAAAACTCAGGTAAAATGTGATTACTGTCACAGAATTGGACATACCGTAAAAAAGTGCTTTAATCTCAGAAGAAAACAACAGAAAAGTGCGCGTGGCACAGGTGGCTTGGCTAGTACAGCGGCATCTGAAGATAAAAACGCGTTTATCGGTAGTAAACAAACTCTTAAGGAAACGTGGTATCTTGATAGCGGGGCAAGTGAGCATATGTGTGCTAACTTTGACTTATTCACGAGTTACAAGGAGTTTGAAACGCCAAAGTTAATAAAAATCGGCGACGGTTCGTTTGTAAAATCAATAGGACGTGGTAAAGTTGAAGTTATTGCCATTGTGGGGACTAAAAAAATAGAAACTGAATTAAACGATGTATTGTACCTTCCGAAGTTGGCAGTTAATTTATTCTCCCAAGGTGCTGCTTTAGACAAGGGTTATACGATGTCGTCAAACAGTAACGTGAGTCGTTTCTTTAATCGTAACAATGTTGTGTGTGCAGAAGCAAGAAGGAACGGAAATTTGTACATTATGGCGTTTTCAATGAAATTAGGAGCAGCTGGGTTGTTCTCATCGAAAGAAACTAACAACTTGACAATGTGGCATCGACGGCTGGCTCATCAGAATTTTGACTACGTCAAGGCCTTCTTGAAGCGTGAACATATATCATTCAAGGTGGATGAAGAATTCTGCGTAGCATGCCAACAGGGTAAATTTAAAAGAAGCAGCTTTCCTATAAGTGATAGCAGAGCAACCGCCACAGGTGAGCTTATTCACGTAGATTTGTGTGGACCGCTTGAAGTGGAGTCTTTGGGTGGTTCAAAGTATTTTCTGTTAATGAAAGACGACTATAGTCAGTATAGAACAGTGAAGTTTATTAAATCTAAGAGCGAAGTTCCTAGGAAGTTAGAATCTTTTCTAAAGTTTGTTCATGTAACAACTGGCCATAAAGTCAAATATATTCGTTCTGACAATGGAAAAGAGTTCATTAACAATGAAATTGAAAAGCTCTGTGAAACAAAAGGCATAACTCACCAGAAAACGGTACCTTATACGCCACAGCAAAATGGCCGTGCTGAAAGAGAAATGCGCACAGTAATGGAAGCAGCAAGAACTATGCTGATAGAAAGCAATATGGAGAAACTTTTTTGGGCGGAAGCAGTTCATGCAGCAGTCTATACCATTAATCGTACTGGGAAAAGTCCTTTAAAAGCTGAAACACCGTACGAGTTGTGGCATAAGAAGAAATTTAACTGCAATAGGCTAAAGCCCTTTGGCTCAAAGGTGTTTATACACATTCCAAAAGAAAAACGCAAGAAGCTGGATACCAAAGCAAAGAAGGGGGTCTTTGTGGGATACAGCGATGAAGTGAAAGGATTCAGAATTTACGTTCCAGAAGAAAATTTAATTGAGATTGCCAGAGATATTTCATTCGTTCCCAAAGCAAATTCCAATACTGAACCTGAAGTCGAAAAAGTAATAACAATATGTTAATGTTCACTGGAATTGGACACAATAAAACCACAAATTGTTAACTTGCAACGTTTCGTTTCTTTATTGAAACTTTATCAAGCAACTGAAAATTAACAAACTATAACAACAATAACTACAAGTATTTTATAAAATAATATAAATTATAAAATACCTTAACAACACAAAAAGGAAGTTAACCATTAAAACTCAATAATTCTACATGTGTCAAAATGAAAGATTTTTAAATATGAAAGATTGCAACTATGATTCTAAATAATTATATACGTCAAAATAAAAGTTTTTTTTTAAAAAATATGAAAGATTGTAACTATGATTCTAAATAATTACATGAAAGGCTGTAACTATGATTCTAAAAGAAAATTATTTGTAGTTGTATAATTTTGATTTAAATTTTATGATTAATTTTAGTTTTATGTTTTAATTTTATTTAAGATGTCATTATATATTAAACTAAGGCCTTGAGTATCCGAACGCAAATTTACAGTTTTATTAATTTTGATATAAACCATTTCACTTAAATTTCTTTTATGTATATTTTGTTCACGATGTAAAATGGAAACGTTTTCAAATTGGAATTGATGTCCAACATCAAAATGGTGCATAGCTAATGCTGTTTTGTTTGGTTTAACATAATTTATATTTTTACAATCATTTTTATGTTGTTTTAATCTTTCTTCAAGTCTTTGATTTGTTTGACCAATGTAACTACTTCCACAGCTACATGGGATTTTATAAATCAAACCAGATTGTTGAAGAAGAGGAATTGGATCTTTTAATTTGCTATAAACTGTATTAATTGTTTTATATTATAAAATGCTAGTTTTCCACCTCTTGGTCTAATAAAACGATCTATACTACTGGACAATTCTTTGATGTAAGGAAATTTAAAGTATGTTGTTATTTGTTGGACATCTTTTTTGTTATTTACCAATTTATAATTATTTATAAATCGATTAATGAGTTTTATAGGGTAATTATTATTAATAAGAAGATTTTTCATGCGTAGTATATTATCTTCATAAAAATCTTCATGGCTTAACCGTAAAGCTCTATCCATAAGACCTTTAATTACACCTATCTTTTGACTCATTGGGTGATTAGAATAGTAGTTTAATAATCGCCCTGAACTGGTAGGCTTTTGATACCAATTCGTTTTAATTTTCCATCTGAACCTCTATTTATTTTTACATCTAAAAACAAAGAGAACAATTATCTTCAATTTCCATGGTAAATTGAATTCTTGGATGGAAGTTGTTGAAACTTGATAGTGTGAGATCAACTTTATCTTTAGGAATAGCCATAAAACTATCATCTACATAAAGTTTTAAAATTGGAATTTTGAAAGGTAAAGTTGTTAAAACTTTCTTAACAATATAATTCATCACTAAATCAGCTATCACTGGGCTGGCTGGGTTACCCATACTACTTCCATCACATTGAAGATAAAATTACCATCAAATAACAGATAACTGGAATTAAAATAAAATTTGATAAGTTCAATAAGCATATTTTTGATATTGTTAGAACTTCAGACAAAATATCCCAATCTTTGTCAATTATATCCAGTACAAGTGTCTGTGGAATATTAGTGAATAGGGATACCACGTCTAACGATACCAAAACGTAATTTGTTGGTAAAACTATATTTTTAATTTCATCTACGAATTCAAATGAATTTTTAATCTAAATTCATACGTCGCTATTAAAGGTGTTAATAAACGATGTAATAATTTCGATATCTTGTAACTAGGAGAACCAATACAGCAAACAACAGGTCTAAGTTTGCAACCCTCTTTGTGCGTTTTCCGTAAACCGTACAAACGAGGTGCTACAGCATTATGCGTTTTAAGTTCTTCATAGTACAATTGTCAATAACCAAATTCTTATTTAGCTTTACCAACAAATCATTAGCCATTTTTCAAACTTAATGGTCGGGTCTTTATTAATAATTTTGTATATCACTTCATCCTGTAACATTTCTTGTAATGTTTTCTATATTCATCCTTATACATAATTACTGTTCCATTCCCTTATCAGATTTGGTAACAATTACATTCTGATTCAAAGACAAGAATTTTTTTGTTTCAATAATGTCTCTGCTAAACTGATCCAGATGTTTCGGTTCTGGTTTGTTATAAAAATTATTAATTAAATTTGATACCTTTGAACGTAATAATGTACGTTCATTATCAATAAGTTTCGGATCCGTTTCTTTTGAAGGTAAATTATTGATGCAATGTTCAATGTCTTTAATTAGGATGACAGGATGTATGTCACTTCTCTTAGGAGGTAAACCAAATTTTGGATCCACACATAAAATTCTTTTTACGTTTTCGGGAAGTTGTAATTCCGTATAATTTGAAATACTACTCTCTTCATGAGTATTTACTTTTATTACATTAGAATCAGTGATCAAACTATTAATTTTCCTCAAATTTGTTTCTTTAATCATCACGAACTGTTTTTCATAAAATCTATCAACATTAAATTTCCATGAAAAAAAAATAATAAAGACCCGACCATTAAGTTTGAAAAAATGGCTAATGATTTGTTGGTAAAGCTAAATAAGAATTTGGTTATTGACAATTGTACTATGAAGAACTTAAAAACGCATAATGCTGTAGCACCTCGTTTGTACGGTTTACGGAAAACGCACAAAGAGGGTTGCAAACTTAGACCTGTTGTTTGCTGTATTGGTTCTCCTAGTTACAAGATATCGAAATTATTACATCGTTTATTAACACCTTTAATAGCGACGTATGAATTTAGATTAAAAAATTCATTTGAATTCGTAGATGAAATTAAAAATATAGTTTTACCAACAAATTACGTTTTGGTATCGTTAGACGTGGTATCCCTATTCACTAATATTCCACAGACACTTGTACTGGATATAATTGACAAAGATTGGGATATTTTGTCTGAAGTTCTAACAATATCAAAAATATGCTTATTGAACTTATCAAATTTTATTTTAATTCCAGTTATCTGTTATTTGATGGTAAGTTTTATCTTCAATGTGATGGAAGTAGTATGGGTAACCCAGCCAGCCCAGTGATAGCTGATTTAGTGATGAATTATATTGTTAAGAAAGTTTTAACAACTTTACCTTTCAAAATTCCAATTTTAAAACTTTATGTAGATGATAGTTTTATGGCTATTCCTAAAGATAAAGTTGATCTCACACTATCAAGTTTCAACAACTTCCATCCAAGAATTCAATTTACCATGGAAATTGAAGATAATTGTTCTCTTTGTTTTTGATGTAAAAATAAATAGAGGTTCAGATGGAAAATTAAAAACGAATTGGTATCAAAAGCCTACCAGTTCAGGGCGATTATTAAACTACTATTCTAATCACCCAATGAGTCAAAAGATAGGTGTAATTAAAGGTCTTATGGATAGAGCTTTACGGTTAAGCCATGAAGATTTTATGAAGATAATATACTACGCATGAAAAATCTTCTTATTAATAATAATTACCCTATAAAACTCATTAATCGATTTATAAATAATTATAAATTGGTAAATAACAAAAAAGATGTCCAACAAATAACAACATACTTTAAATTTCCTTACATCAAAGAATTGTCCAGTAGTATAGATCGTTTTATTAGACCAAGAGGTGGAAAACTAGCATTTTATAATATAAAACAATTAATACAGTTTATAGCAAATTAAAAGATCCAATTCCTCTTCTTCAACAATCTGGTTTGATTTATAAAATCCCATGTAGCTGTGGAAGTAGTTACATTGGTCAAACAAATCAAAGACTTGAAGAAAGATTAAAACAACATAAAAATGATTGTAAAAATATAAATTATGTTAAACCAAACAAAACAGCATTAGCTATGCACCATTTTGATGTTGGACATCAATTCCAATTTGAAAACGTTTCCATTTTACATCGTGAACAAAATATACATAAAAGAAATTTAAGTGAAATGGTTTATATCAAAATTAATAAAACTGTAAATTTGCGTTCGGATACTCAAGGCCTTAGTTTAATATATAATGACATCTTAAATAAAATTAAAACATAAAACTAAAATTAATCATAAAATTTAAATCAAAATTATACAACTACAAATAATTTTCTTTTAGAATCATAGTTACAGCCTTTCATGTAATTATTTAGAATCATAGTTACAATCTTTCATATTTAAAAAAAAAAAAAACTTTTATTTTGACGTATATAATTATTTAGAATCATAGTTGCAATCTTTCATATTTAAAAATCTTTCATTTTGACACATGTAGAATTATTAAGTTTTAATGGTTAACTTCCTTTTTGTGTTGTTAAGGTATTTTATAATTTATATTATTTTATAAAATACTTGTAGTTATTGTTGTTATAGTTTGTTAATTTTCAGTTGCTTGATAAAGTTTCAATAAAGAAACGAAACGTTGCAAGTTAACAATTTGTGGTTTTATTGTGTCCAATTCCAGTGAACATTAACATATTATAAGATATTGGACGTGAACATTATGATTGATTAGTAATAACAATCCTCGAAGAAAGTGAAAGTGATGAGGAAGGAATTCAGGAAGAGGCTGAAACGGTACAAGAAAACGAAGGAACGAAAGTGGGAAGAGAAGAAACGGACGAGGGGCAAGAGAATACGCCAGTTGAGTCAAGACTCGAGAGTCTACGTCCAAGAAATAACTTGAAACTTCCTTCGCATCTTGAAGATTTTGACACCAGTTTTTTCTGTCTCGACATCGACGAACCCTCGTCATTTGAAGAGGCAATGAAAAGTCAAGATAGTGTTGAGTGGAAGTACGCGATTGAACGTGAGTTAAGTGCATTAAGAGAAAACGGCACATGGGAAACTATTGAAAAGCCACAAAATTGCGAAATTATAGACAGTAAGTTTATATTTAAAGTAAAACGTGACAAACACGGAAAATTGGCTCAATTTAAATGTAGGCTTGTCGCAAGGGGTTTTCAACAAAGAAATGTTTTTGAAGACATTTATTCTCCTGTAGTAAGGTTAAGTACCATTCGTGTTTTACTTTCAGTGGCAGCAAACCAGGGTTGGTTAATTTATCAATTAGATGTTTGTAATGCCTTCTTACATGGCAAACGTAATGAGGTAATTTATATGAATTTACCAAAAGGCTGTAATGAAAACAAAAACAAAGTATGTAAATTGCTTAAAGCAATATATGGATTAAAAAAGGCACCACTGTATTGGTATACCGAATTTGATAAATTCACGAAAGACAAAGGGTTTAATAAGTCTACCTCCGATAATTGCGTGTACATAAGGGTTAAAATGAAGAATCATATTTATATATCGGTGTATGTAGACGACATACTAATAACAGGATCGAATGAGTTAGAGGTTAAACAAATCAAAATTGACCTCTCAAAAGCCTTTAAAATCAAAGATCTCGGACTTTTAAGTTTTTATTTAGGCATGAGCATTACTCAAGATCACGAGACAGGCACTATTCATGTAAATCAAAAACAATATCTCTTGGATATATTAGCGAAATTTGGGATGAGTCAATGTCAAGCAGTAAGCACTCCGATGGAGAGAAACTTTAATGCAAGTGATCTAGGGTATGATAAACACGATACTAAAGAATTAGAAAATAAGTGTCGACAGATCATAGGATCAATTATGTATGCAATGTTGGGCACCCGACCTGATCTATGCTCCAGCATAAGTTTGCTCTCACGATATCAAAATTGTGCCAGTGAAAATTTGTTAATATGTTTGAAGAGGGTTTTACGTTATATTAAAGGGACACTAAATCTAGAATTAGTATACAGAAGAAACTGTAAGGCAAATATGTTATCAGGGTTTGTAGATTCTGATTTTGCAGGAGACACTGAAGATCGAAAGTCAACCAGTGGTTTTTTGTTTTTTTTATTTGGTGGCTTGGTTTCATGGTGCTCAAGAAAACAGCCTACTGTAACACTTTCAACGACTGAAGCCGAATATGTGGCCTTAAGTCAGTCTATAAGTGAAGCGTGCTGGTTGAAGAATCTAATAGATGAAATGAAATTGTTTGAACCTGTCAGAAAAATAACGATATTTGAAGACAATCAGAGCACAATTAAACTTTGTAAAAGTAATGAACAATTGAAAAGAGTAAAAGATATCGATGTAAAGTATCATTTTGTTAAAGAAAAAGTTAAGTCTAATCTTATAAACATACAATATGTGAGCTCAACGGATCAGCTGGCGGACATACTAACAAAACCGCTGAGTAGGATAGCGTTCACTAAGCTAAGAGATCAGTTGCTAGTGTAAGAATTTTTTTAATGTTATATTGTATTCTTTTTATGTAACTTTTTAAGTTTAACTAGATTTTTTTGGTGTAACCGAGATTGAGGGAGGGTGTAAGAAGGACAATCCCGGATACGCATGTGCGAGAAAAGGGGGTATTGAATAGAATAAGTAAGATAGAAGAGAGTGTGAGCAGAGCGTGTACAGAATAAGGTGTGTGGGTAGTCATTATAAGAGAAAATAAAACTTTTAGTTCAGGAAGAATCTTTTTAACCAAAACATTAATGTTAAAACAATCACACCAACAATAAACTCTACGAGGTTTATCAAAAAAGAGCGGTAAATACGTAAGCCTTAATACAAATAAACATAATTAATTGGCAATGTAACAGTTGCCGTTTTCGGCCGCGGCAGCCGCGAAATAGAATATGGCAAATTTATTTGAACCGTTTAGCGGCCTTTTAATTATATTTAACAATTTCAATCAAATTATCTAAATTTTGTCTATAATGATAAAGAAACATATGATACCTTATACTTAATTACTTTTAAGATTTATAACGAAGAATTATATGAAAAACTTACTGTTAAATAAATGTTTGCGCACTACCACTTTGAATCACAAAACTTAGAATTGAGAGAACCGTTGCACTTGCTTTTATTTGCATTAACAAGAAATCTATACAGAAAGTCATAACAGGAAATTGAGGTATTATAATTAATACTAAATATGAGTGTAACTAAATAGCGCATGACAAGTTTGTTTAACAAGTCGTGTTTTATTGTTTTTACAAATTTTATTGCTGACGGGCAGAGATCTGGCGCCGGACAGCTGTCTGGCGCATTTACCCTACTACTGTTTGTAATGCTTTTATAGAGGCATATAAAAGGGTCGGTTGTCGGATACGTATTAATATTTTGTTTTTCATAGATGCTATCTTTTAAAAAGTGTAAGAATAAATAACAAAAACAAAACACAAAACACAAGGTGCTCAACCATAAAAAGAAAATTATATTCTTATTCAGAAGAATGTCTTAAACGAGCCCTTTATGAAATTCGGGAAAATGGACTATTCATTCGTAAAGCGAGCAAAAGATATGGGGTTTCTAGAACAACAATTCAGGATAGGATTCATGGCAGAGCGGAAGATACTTTAAAAAAACCAGGACCTGCACCTTTATTAACGAAAATTTATTAACGAAAATTTATTGCTCCAACTGTGATGGTGAACTTAATAGTGATACAGAAGAGAACGATAAAAATATTGGATGCGATTCTTGTACGCGATGGTATCACTTAAAATGCACCAAATTTATGGGATTTTTATATGAGGAAGCTGCAAATGAGAACTATAAATGTGATTTTTGTGGTTGAATAAAATCAATTAAAGTTAAGGAAACATTTTGTACAACTTCAGACATTGTTTATTAATACATTTTAAGAATAGTTATTGATGTTTGTTATGCTTAGATTGACAATTTGAACATAATTTAGCTCCATGTTGTAGACAAAATATAAAGTAATTTGTAATCGGTCGTCGTAAAATTTATGATGACTAGCCTTTTAGGGTTAATAAAGTTTGCATTTCTTGCTAATAAATAAAAAATGTGACTAGCTAGCTAAAATAACTAAAAATAAATAATAAAATATGCGATTAGCTAGCTAAAATAACTAAAATTCAACGTCGCATTGTCAGGCCGAGGTCCAGCTTATACAATGTCGATAAATAGTGTTTGAAGGCCGAGCAATGGTAATATTGGACATTTTTAAAAGAAGTCTAGTTTCTTAAATTAATTCTGGTTTTTAAAGACTTTTTATAGCTGAATCTAAAATAACAGTAGACTAAGTTATCAGAACAAAAAAAAAATACATTTAGAAGAATTTTAAATTTTTTAGCTCAGTTCAAACTTCAAATTTTAGTTAACAGGCCGTCAACCGGCGCATTTACCCTATACCACAAGAACTACGACAAAAGTGGGATGCAAAATCCAAGAAGTACATATTTGTAGGATATGGAAACGCAGTAAAAGGTTACAGGTTAATGGATCAAAATACTAAGAAAGTTATAGTGAGCAGAGATGTTATATTTTTGGAAGATCAAAAATGTGTTGAAGAAGAACAGATTGACGAACCATTAACACACATAGTGAATATGGAGGAAACTACAGAAGATATTGAAAATGACGAAGAAATATCAATAAAAAAAGAAGAAGAAGTTACCAGAGAGGAGGAACAGAAAGACGAAGAGCAACAAAAATCGAGAACTGGTCGAGAACTAAAAACACTAAATTACCTAAAAGATTACGAAGAAGCACATAGAGACGAAGAATGGACAGCACCAATTGAAAAAGAAATAAATTCACACAAAGAAGCCAAAACGTGGACAGCAACAAAATTACCAAAAGGTAAAAATCCAATCGAAACCAAATGGATATTTAAATTCAAAAACGATGGAACAAAAAAGGCACGTTTAGTCGCAAAAGGATTCCAACAAGAAGAACTAAACACGTTTGACAATTATGCACCTGTGGCAAGATGTCAACAGTAAGAACATTTCTAGTAGAAGCTCTACAAAATGATTGGAGAGTGCGTCAATTAGATATAACAACGGCATTTCTAAATGGAGAACTAGAGTCAGAAGTGTACATAACAATACCAGAAGGTGTAAAAATAAACAAAAACAATGTGCTAAAGTTAAATAGGTCATTATACGGTCTAAAGAAGAGTCCGAAAGTTTGGAACAATAAGTTTAATAGCGTATTAAGTGATTTAGGTTTTAAGCGATCAAATTATGACTTTTGTTTGTATAGTAAAAATAATGTATGGCTTTTAGTATTCGTAGATGATGTTATAATTACAGGAGACACCAAAGAAATAGAAGAAACAGTCGAAAATCTTCAAAAGGTATTCAAATCGAAAGATATAGGAGACATAAAAGAATTTCTAGGCATGGAAATTGAAAGAAACAAAGGGTCGATGAAGATAACACAAAGTAAATATATAAGAAAAATTCTAGAAAAATTTCGGATGTCAGAAGCAAACCCGGTAAGAACACCAATGGAAGTAGGCTATCAAAGGGAAACAAAAGAAGAAGAAGAAGTAAGTGTTCCATACAGACAATTAATAGGGTCGTTAATGTACTTAGCTTGTACAACGAGACCGGACATAATGTTTGCAACCAGTTACCTAAGGAGATCATTGGACAAACCAACAACACAATCTTGGATGGCAGCAAAAACAATACTTCGATATATAAAAGGGACAGCAGATGAAGGATTAACGTACAGGAAAGGAACCAGAGTGTTAGAAACATTTTCAGACGCAGATTGGGGAGGTGACAAAACTGACAGAAAGAGTGTTAGTGGATCAGTCACGCTATATGTAGGAAACCCTGTAAGTTGGTTCTCAAAGAAACAGACTTGCGTAGCATTATCAACAGCTGAAGCGGAATATGTAGCAGCCGCAGTATCATGTCAAGAATTAATAAATATAAAAGGAATCATAACGGAATTCAAGAATGATATACGAAGAATATTATATATGGATAGCAAAAGTGCAATCGAGATGATTTACAATCACGAAAATTCCAAAAGATGGAAAACACATTGAAATAAAACAACATTTTATAAAGGATTGGGCAATCAAGAAGGAAATAGAGATATGCCATGTGTATACAAAAGAGAATTTAGTAGATGTATTAACGAAGCCGTTAGCATACGAAAGATTTTATGAGTTAATTCAAAAGATAATTAACTAAAGGAGCGATTTTTAAATTACAAATTTGAAAAATCGAGGAGGAGTGTGAGAATACATAGATGGAGTCAGTGTGTGTAAAGCGATATACAAGAATAGATGTGTGATGCGTATAGACAAAGTTAAATAATTAGTATTATAAGAGAAATAGTATTTGTGAACAATAGACTAAAGTAGAAAATAAGCATTCATTAATAAACTAAATCTAACACATTTTATACTCTATAAACTGTATCATAGGTATAATAGAATAACAATTTGTCTTAAACGACCGTACTTGTGAAAAAGTGCTTTACGATTAGTTTACCAAAGTCTTTCTAAAGTACCAGCTATTTGCCTTTTTGAAAATAAGCATAAACCCTAAATTCTATTGAATTTTATTAATATTTTATTACTACTGCCAAAAAATTACTAATTAATAAATATTTTCGTAATCACCCTTTATTAATGTTGTCCTTTTCATGTAATTATAAAAAAAGCAAATTCGAATCCAAAGTTCGGCTTTCCTGTTTCAAAAAATGGTAAATTTATTACTCAGGAAATTATGCGCTATTTCTTTAATTATTGGTAAAGTAATACTAACACCTTAAGACGAAGGTGTATAAACAGTGTGTGTTGCCGATACGGCTCTGAGACATGGCCCCTTAAGGGGGCGATCCGAGAGAAATGGGTTGCCTAATATCCATAAAAATTTAGATATTTTGTATTTCGATTACCATTTCTAATTAACAATATAAAATGTTGTAAAAAAAATTAAATAGACCAATAAAGGATTGGACTAGAAGATATTATAGTTCATTTTGCACAAAAATGTAATGTAAATCTAAAAAAAAATAGCAAACCTACTTAAATTACAATGTTTTAAGGGGCAAAAAAGATAATAGTTTAGGCTGTAATTGTGCAAAAACTAGGCAATTTTATCAAATTTGAAATGTAATATGCTCTAGAGGCATCTTTTATGTATACATTATTAAAAAATTGTGTTTCAAAAGTGTCTAATAACAATTTGGTAATAGAAACGCCGAGGCACTGTTCATGATCTCTCTTGATAGGGTTATGTTGAAATTTTTATTGCGGTTCGTTGTCTTCGCTAACCAAAACTTTGACTCTTATGCGTTAGATGGTAATAGCGCTGAACAGTTATATTTGAAAATTTTGTTTACCATTCAAGTGCTGGAAATTCCGACACCACATGTTTGACTAATGAGAATTACTTCTGTGATTTTCATTGACGAAAAAGCGATAGGTGTATTTATTATTTCTGAAAATTTAATTATGTTTCTTGCATATGTCCTGTTCTTAAGTAATGGCTTTAAATTGGCCAAATCAGGTAAAAGAAATTTCTTAGATCTTGAGCCTGATGAAGAAAAATATAGATTTCAAGGAGTTGCTTCATATCCTCAAGTTGTGGGGTAATGGCGCCTTGAGATGGCGTTATTACATCAGAAAAAAGACTATAATAATTAAAAATTACACTCAGAATTTATTTTAGGGTCTGTAATGATTACAAACATATTTGTATGGTTTTATATAAGAAATCGTTTAGGACTAGTAAGGATTGCGTAATAGCGCTATTCCTTGCGGTGTTGCCCCGGAACAGATGTTTTCAGGTACGCTGAACGCAGATCGATAAAAATCGTAACAACGTAATGGTGTAATAATATCAATGCATTCATTACTCAAATATAAATCAATCCCTACAAAATATTAAACCATTTCATTCTAGTACCTGATGTTAGAAATGTTGTGTATTGCATATTTCTAATTACGCTTAGACAGAGTGTTATACACAGGATCGATCGATATTGAAGTATAAATGCAACTGGTTCTTATTCTGTTAATATTTAAAAAATAATTTTCACACCTTTCAACTCAATATTATAATAACAATTTTTAATATTAGTTATTTTTACATTTATAATAAGTTAAATGATTTTAATGAAACTTTTGTGCGTAACGTTTCCAATACTAAAATTACTGCAAATTTTAATTATTTATAAAGATAAACATTTTGAATAATAGCCAGCATAAAAAAATATATGTATTAGGGTGCTTCGTTTTTAAACAATTTTTTTTGCGATCCGCAGACAAAATATTGTTTTAGAACAGAAAAGAAATTTTCTCCAATTTTCAATCTTTAATTTTAATTCTAAGTGGTCGCCAATTCATTTTAAAATTTTTACATGCATTTAACACGTGAATTTATATATCTGTATCTGTCCTGCATTTTATAGAATTATCTTGTTCTTTACGGAAATTTGTAAAGAAAATATAAATTTTAAAAGTGCCCACCGTAGAGTCCAAGTTGTAAAGTGATTAGTTTATAAGATAAATACATTCCAACGTATAAACATTTAAAATATTTTTGTATTATCGTGTTAAAATTCCATATTAAATTTTCAAATAACTGTTTATTTATTATTTTTCACAACTCTTGACTGCAGACCTTTTTGTAGAAAATTTAATTTCCTCCAAAATTGCCATTTATCTTTTGCTATAAGTTTAGCCGTTTATGAAAAAAATGCCGTGAAACCATTCAAGTGACAGATCCAACTATGGAGCACTTTTAAAGATTGTTATTTTTCCTACAATTTTTCATAAAGAACACGACAATTACCTAAAATGCAGCAGATATATAGATAATTGAACAAAAATGGTAAATTCACATATTAAATAAAAGTGAAAATTTGAAAATTAAATAATAACCAATTAAAATTAAAGATTGAAATTATGTGAAAATTTATTTTTTTGTTTAGAACAATATTTTCTCAATGGACCATAAATTAAAAAAAAATCGTTTAAAAACGAAGCACCCTATTATAGATGTTATACAAAACAAGGTTTTTAAACCTCAGGGGGGCCACCAAAAGGTATGGTAGGGATCACAATCTTCCAAAAAATAAAGCACGTATACAAATAGACTTTGATAAACGTTATAGTATGTTGTGAAGTGGTTGTAGGTTTTTGATTTTATTTTTTTGAAGATGTAAAGTTGAATTTTTTTAGAGCTAAAGATCATCCGTTTTAAAAAATATAATTTAGGATTTTGATAAATCAACGAGTTTTACACAAAAAATTAATAAAACGTAAAACAGCCCAACTTCGAAGCTTTCGTCCGTTTTTCAAAATAATGATAATTGTATTAATCAAACGGCAAAGCTTGTGAAATTATCGTAGATTTTATTTTTTGATATTAATTTTATTAAATGGCTATCAAGCAATTGAAGTATGCCGATTTTGGTAAACATTTTCTGGCAGCACACATAGATAATAAAATAAAATAAATTTCGTTATCATCTGTTCCAAAATTGTCGATCCTGCAAAAATATGCCCTTTTGAGAAAATATTTATTAAAGGTATGCAATTTAAATAGGTATTCACTTTGTATTCCCCATCATTTCAATTGTTCTAGAATTTGAAAATACTAAGCATGTTTAGTATTTCCAAAATTTAACTTTTTCGTTCTTACCCCTTATCACGGTGTATATTTTACCACAAAATACTCTTCCGCGCTTAAAATTTTGTTCGTTATTTTTAACCATAATTATAAATAATTTCGATATATAAAACGATTTAAAAATTTATATAGAAATTTTTTTATTAAATATAATTGGACTAAAAACATTAGTATCAAAGTATTTTCAACATTTATATACGATAAAATTATATAAAATGAAAACTATATTTAAAAATAATAAACATATCATCAGAACAAATAAAAGAAATCCAGAAAATTAATCATTAACGCCCTTCTGCAATACTATAATTATTATTCTTTCATTTTAAAGAAAAAGTAAAAGTATTTTACAATTTTATACACATATTTATGTTACTTTGTAATATTAATAAAACAATTCGCATTAATTAAGATTCATAACATAATAAATATGTGTTCTTAAATTTAAACTGGTTTTGAATTGCGCGCCGACGCTTACTTTGCGCTTTCCGCCAAACCTAACAATCGAAATCGCATGAAAATTCTCTGAATATGTATAACATTTGAAATAATATTGCAAGTAATCAACTGTTTCCTATACCAAACTACATGTCGAAAATAGACGAAAGTATGCGAGTTTGATCGATAAAACGAGATATGCAGCAACTTATGTATTTTGAACGTTTTTCAAAACATCGTAAAAATCGATATTTTGCATCTCTATACAACTATCGTATTCAAGGCCTCGTGTTTGTCTAAAACTTCTGACAAGCGGGAGAGCCACCTAGAAACCAAAAGATATTTTTTGAGAGACTTAACTTAGCACTAAACCGCGCTGTAGTAATTCATTATTTCACCGCATCATGTTAAAATCGCTAATGTTTTGGATCGCCCCCTTAAAGAAACACTCATGCAACGCTCCATGCTAGGTATAAGACTACAAGACCGGGTACGGAATGAATTGATAAGAACGCGCACCAAGGTTGAAGATGTAGCGAAACGCATCGCAACCTTAAAGTGGAGCTGGGCAGGTCACGTTATGAGACGAGATGACAACCGATGGTCTAAACTGACGACCGAATAGAGACCTCGAATGGGGAAAAGAAACAGAGGAAGACCAAGGGCTAGATGGAGAAGCGATATAGACACGATCGTGGAGATACAATGGATGAGTGTAACAACAGATAGAGCAGAATGGAGAAGCCAAGGGGAGGCATACATCCAAAAATGGAGTAATTAAATGCTGGCGAAGAGAGAGAGAGAGAGAATACTAACGAGTTCCATAATGTCATTCTTTTAAAAATGCTGGAAGTGGTATCTCAGCAATGTAATGGGACTTTATTGTTTTGTTTGTATTACAAGAATATGATTTATTTAGGCTTGAGCTTGAACTTAAAGGTAAATTTGTTTCTTATGATTTAATATTAACCTTGTTTAAAAATTAAGATTTTATTTAGAATTTTGACACATTAACATTTTTTATTACAAGACGATTATTTGATTCCTCATCGAAATAATAAGTACGTTTAATAGTACTTTTTGTCAGCAGAGCATAATTTTTTTTTATATACAGTAATCCCTTAACATTCGCGAGTTTCGATTATTCGCGATTATTAAAATGCGGAAAAATTCGACTTTCGCGAGCTGTATACTCGCTTATTCGCGAAACCATAAAAAAAAGTTTCTTGGATTTTTGTACATACACAGTAAAAAATTTCGATGTAAAGTTGGACCCGGCGACTTTTACACGGCCGTGAGAGTGTGAAATTGCCTTCGTGTAAAATTTTCACTTGAATAAATTTCACACGGTGTAATTTATTGTGTTTTACACCGTTCCGTGTTATTATTTATAATTTAACCAATTAAATTACTATTAGTGGTTTCTAATCTATGAAAATATATTATTTGGCGCGATATTCAAACGACTAGTTATAGACTTATAATATATTTATAAATAAATGAATAAATTATAAAAAATATAAATAAAATTATCGATAATTATTTAACTTTTTGTAATATTTTCATGAATTTTGTGATTCAAATTACAATTACTCTTTAAAATAGTATAATCTAATATCGTATGAGCCCGAAACTACACAATCAAATTATATTTATTGATAAAAAATTATAATGAACTGCATTTACACGCAGTATGGTATAAAATTAAGGATTCACACCGTTCAGAATTTTATACTACACTTAGTGCGATTTTTACACCGTACGTGTTAAAAATCATATTCTCGTTAGAAAATTTGCAACAAGAATGTAAACATTCAAGTTGTTACAGGGAAATCTATTAAATACAATAAAATAATTGAAACTTTATCTAATTATACGGTGGATCCTATGTTAGAGAGTATTGATAAAAATGAAAATGTTTGTAATGTTAAATATTTAACGTATGGTCATCAATATAAAATTAAATATTTTATTACTGTTAGAGACGAAAATGAGTTACCAGTTTTTGCTCAGATTCGTTCTTTATTTGTTTATAATAATATTCCATTTGCTGTTTGTGCGCTGTGGGAGACTGTTTATTTTGAAGATACATTCAATGCCTATTTAATTAAACAAAATAATACAGAATCTATCGTTATCGTAAATTTATCATCTTTAAGCCATGAAGAACCTTATGAAAGCCACAGGAGTATAAGTGGTAAAGGTTTATTTATAGTTTGTAAATATGTGATAATTGTTTCATAATAAATAATTATAAAAATCTTAAAAGTAATTGATTGTAAATATATTTTAATAGATTAGAAACCACTAATAGTAATTTAATTGGTTAAATTATAAATAATAACACGGAACGGTGTAAAACAGTAAATTACACCGTGTGAAATTTACTAAAGTGAAAATTTTACACGAAGGCAATTTCACACCAAAATTTCACACTCACACGGCCGTGTAAAAGTCGCCGGGTCCAACTTTACACCGAAATTTTTTACTGTGTAATGGATTTTTCAGTTGTGCAGTTGTCAATATTTCCCATTAATTCCCAGTAATAATTAAATATGACGGGTTTGTTTTTGTTCTAAGAGTCAAATGATTCCTAGAACAATGAACAGCCCTCCCCCCTATGCTTCCCCAACAGATTTTTTTAGTTTTTAATTTGGTTTCGCTTGAGTAACACCCTAACACTTTTTTTAAAATGTCATCTTTACCGAAACGTAAGAAAATTATGATGACTCTGTCGAAAAAAATTAAAGTACTTGATACGTTGCGTGTTGGGAAGAGTGCGTCAGCAGTCGGGCGACTATTTAAAATAAACAAGTCGACAGTGCGTTGCATAAAGAAAAATGAAGAATCTATTAGAAATAGTCGCTGCTAGTTCTTCCGCGAGTGCGAAAATTGTATGTACATATATACAACGTATATCAACCATCGTGGAACGCAACCTTCTTATTTTCACATTAAGATAGATTCAATATTTGCGAAGTTTTTCTGGAACGTAACCCTCGCGAAAGTTGAGGGATTACTGTATTTGAAATTATATTTTTTTGATGCTTTGGTTTTTATTTATTTAAAAGTGTGCCGGATGCAGCCCTTGGGCCTTATGCGATAACAGATTATGATTATTATTGTATTATAGACATCCCATAATGAGTATTTTTTACTTAAAACCCAAAATTAATTGATATTCATGAAAAGTATAAAATTATTATTATTATCAAACTTGAAAAGAGGTCTCCCTTACATCTGAAGGATTTATTAATCGCCATTTTTAAGACTGCCAATTTTATTATAATTTAAATGGAATTCCCACAAATTTGGGCTTTTCCATGGTTTTATCTTGTCTTAATCGAATTTCATGCTTAACAAAGGGAGACATTCTAAGGGGACTATAAAATCTCTCATCTTTACGGTCTAAATACACTAATGGTTCATACCATCCATATCTAGAAATTTGAACATGTAAATTGGTTTTAGCTTTAGTAGAATAAAATTTACTTGTTGCTTTCTGTTACAGGCTGAGGATATTTTTTTCTCGGCAATTTATCTTTAGCAGTTTTTATAGCGTCTACAATCGATTGATCTTTCAATGAAAAATCTAAAGTTTCAAATCTTGAATAAAATTTACCAGATACAGTGGCACCTACAATGTAAAATATATTTATTAATATATTTCTATGAGTAACCTAAATTACGAAAATAATTTGGTGTGTAATGATCATATACAGTAAAAAAGAAGTCATCTTTTTCATAGCGTTCTTTCAAGAATTTTTCGTTATAACAGTGACCCATGTTTTTCGAATTATGCTTGTATTTGAATTATGTTATGAAAAAATTACACAAAAATTTTACATCTGCAAAATTGCGTTTTCATGTAATGTAAGTGATTTTTAATAAAGCCAAACTGTCAGATGGGACTATGGAAACAAACAGGACCAGCTTCTTATTTGGAGAGTTTCCTCTTTCGTGATAAACATTGGGATTAAAATTGAGAATTGGAAAAACTATGATAGATATGCATTTAGTAGCTACATATATGGACCATTATTTAAATTGCGATGAGTTTACAAATTGTACAATAATCATATGATTAATTACCTAAATACTAATAGTTGTCAGTTTATAAACCTACAATTGGGAGAAGAAGAAAAAAATATAAAGTAGAAACTAATTTAACTTATGCCACATACATACGTAGAATAAGTATCTACTTGCTATACAGTGTGACGAACATCGGGGCTAACATAAAAAAACCATGTAGAAATTAATATAAAGTACTATTGAATATTATTCTCAATAAATTTATTGAGATATTTACACAAATTTAGAGTTCCAAAAAAAAATTCATATTTATTTTCAACTAATAATAATTCAATATATACCTAATCGAAATAAAAAGTTGAAAATTTTATCTATACCAAATTACTGCATTGAACATATAAATTAAAAAAAAAGTTGTTTTTTTACTTAGTTAATAGTTATTAGTTGTGTGTTCCAATGCATCATTGGCGGCAGAGCCGGCCCGTAGTACAGCAAGCGGTAAACATTGTGAGCAATAGCAAGAGATGCTAATCATATTACTAAGATGTCCAATACAGTTTAACCACGACATCTACTTATTCCTCATTAATTACTCTCTTGTTCATCTTCCCAAGCTAGTATGGTATTCATATTTGTAATTCCTTTTGTACTCCATGGTTCTAAAGGATCAGGAGAATCTCGAGAAGAATCCGAATTTATGTTATGATGTGCGGAGTGACAGCCTCTGTTTATGTCAACAACAGGCACAATTCTAGATAACAAAATATTAATATAATTTTGTACATACAAATACTAGTATGATGTGAAATAATTAAGTTTATTGTTTATTCACCTATTACTTTTAGCTGTTTTTGAACGTTTTTTATGCTTTTCTTTTATATTTGTATTTTGAAATTCCGTCCGTTGGAATTTTTCATTAAGTGTTTTACCATCTGCAGTGAAAGATCTGTAATAAAATAAGTTAAACAATAGTTAAGCGGTTTTAGAACGCTTACGATTGATTTTGTGCTACAGCCACATCAATATTGATTGGTCTTACTTTTTCACTTTCGTGATTTTTAGCTTCAGATTTTAACGATTCTTTAACTTCTCTGATTCTATTTTCTGCATAATCTAAATCACCATCCTCATTATCATTGTCAATGCTATCAGATGTACTAGATTCAGAACGTATAAGCCGTCTCTGATCCAAATTTCTAGAGGAAGAAGCTGAAGATAATTTACCTGCCGATTTTACTCGGCGTGATCGTGATATTTTTCCCAATAAAGGCGTATCTGTTTTTAAAAACTAAATAAAGTATCCCAATAATTATTAATCGAATTTTTATAATACCTCCAAATTCGTCGCTGTCACTTGGATCTAATGCAGTAAATCTTTTTTTAATATTTTCTTCGACTTTTTTAACCAAATTTTCGGTTCCAGTAAACACTCCAGCAATAGTTTTTACTCCAGAACTTGGAGGTTTTGTCGATACCTCTTCCGTATTTTGTAAATTAGCAGCTTGGACTGCTAAGTGATTAAGTTTTTCTGGATCGCTGTTACCATTTTTAGAACATAATACCAATTCTCTCAACGGATCTGGACTGTTCAAACTATAACGTTTTGTTAAATTATTTGAACTTGGGATTTGTCCAGACGGTGGTGTGAATACAGTCTGTGGCGTTGAAGGTGGCAAAGTAATTTGCGTGATATCTTCTGGAAGTTGAGACTCTTTAAGTTGATTGAGTGTGCCGATCATAAAATCATTTCCTAAAAGTTAATTAGAATTATTTTAAAATGTTTGTATTTAAGTATAATATGTGTGTATACCACAAACAAGGGTATCTTGCTTTGATACAGGTTGAATGTTCTTTTGTGATGAGGAATTTTTTTCCTAAAGATAATTGTTCAAATCAGCGAATAATTCAAATACACTCACGCATTACATCTTTATTAGTAGGTGGTTTAGCACTATTTGCTAAATTTAAACCTTGTGCAGCACCTCCAATATCCAGTTCATGAGTAAAGGTCATAACGTCTAATGCAGTTGTCAAAGCTTCTCCAAATGCCTCTGTTACTTTTGGTCCTTGAGGATTACTAAGAGGATCTATTCGTACCCTAAAAATGTATCTTAAATTGATTGCACTGTAATTTACAAGTAAAAAGAAATACATACTTTTTTACTTTTACTGGTGAATTAATAGATTCTCTTCCCCACATTAAACACCGCAATTCTTCTCCTGTTAAACCTCGTTTCCTTAAAGCATTAATCGTCACTTTTCCAACTCGCTACAAAGTAAATTATGTTTAAAAATAAAATAAAAATCACAACAAAAATTAAGTTTACAGGTATGATACATGTATTTAAAAATACAGTAATCCCTCAACATTCGCGAACTCGACTTTCGCGAGTGTCGACTATTCGCGATTATTAAAATGCGGCAAAATTCGACTTTCGCGAACTGTTTTCGCTTATTCGCGAAATCATAAAAAAAAGTTTCTTGGATTTTTGTATATAATGTATTTTTCAGTTCTGCAGTTGTGTCAACATTTCCCATTAATTCCCAGTAATAATTACATATCTCGTGTTTGTTTTTGTTCTAAGAGTCAAATGATTCCTAGAACAACGAACAGCCCTCCCCCCTATGCTTCCCCAACCAATTTTTTTAGTTTTCAATTCGGTTTCACTTGAGTAACACCCTAACACTTTTTATAAAATGTCATCTTTACCGAAACGTAAGAAAATAGGGATGGCTCTGTCGGAAAAAATTAAAGTACTTGATAAGTTGCGTGCCGGAGAGAGTGCGGCAGCCGTCGGACTATTTAAAATAAACGAGTAGACAGTGTATTACATAAAGAAAAATGAAGAATCTATTAGAAAAAGTGTCGCTGCTAGTTCTTCTGTGAGTGCGTAAATCGTTTCCCAAGTACGGAAATACATCACTAGAAGGGACCTAAAACGCTGTAAGCTTACGGTTTTTTATGGTTATTGATTGAATGGTTATTTAAATTCAGTAAATTGATGGTAGTTTAATTAAAAAATGTTGTAAATACGTATGTATAATTATTAAAACTTGTTTATATGTACCTTGTTTTGTATATATATACATTGTATATCAACCATCGTGGAACGTAACCCCCCTATTTCCACATTAACATAGATTCAACTTTCGCGAATTCGACATTCGCGAGGTTTTTCCGGAACGTAACCCTTGCGAATGTTGAGGGATTACTGTATATAGTATTATGATCATAAATTCTTTGGACCAGAGTTGCCATGAAATTAAAAAGTTATCTATAAAATTATTGATTTCAATTACTTTTGTTATAATTATAATAATTGCAAATGTCTCAAACAGTACTTTGAAGTACATATAAAAACTAAGGGCAGTAAAAATATAAGAAATTAAAAAGGTTTTTTATATTTCATGACTTTCCAGACTTAGTGATCATACGAGGTATGTACAGAAACTGTTTGTTCAAACGTCTTGGCAATACAGTAAATACAAGTTTATAAGGGAGGTTTTTCATAGCTGGTTAGTTCCTAATAGGTGAATGTTTTTTATACATTGGTAGCATATTTCAATGACAGTAGGTATAAACAACATTCTTTCAGAATAGTCAAGTATGGTGAACAACTGAGAACAGTTACGGGAAATTATCTAGCTGGCAAAAAACGACGGAAAGTACTGTTTATCACATCTTCTTCTTCTTTGCCTTTTTGTACTCGTAGTCAGATTTAGGCGATTTCCCGGCTTGAATTTTTGTTGTGAATGTTGTAGTGTTTCAAAGATTCAAGGAACCTACAGTTTTACGAGAATTCCGAATCACGACAATTTCTAGGGAAACTTTTTCGAGCAGTTTTTCTCTTGCCAAGTGCCCAACCTTGCGAAGAGAAAAAGAGCGTGAAATTTTCGATGATCAGCGCGGGGATTCAAACCACTTCGAAACCAAGTCGCTAGCGCAGCAGCCCAAACACTAAACCACTTAGGCCACGCTTCCTCTTGTTTATCATATCTTAAAATATAAAAAATAAGTGTGTGTAACCTTTACCGCTTTTAAATAGGGGAAACTCGATAAACAGATTATAGATTTTACCGAACGTTACTTTTATCCGAAAAGATTTGAGTTACTTTCAAGGTGCGCTTATAAAAGTTTTACTTCAAAAATGATATTGAATGTCGTGATATTAAAAAATCTGAAAAACGGTTGACCCCGCAGGCCATCATTGAAACTTCTCGCTACTTTCAAGCTCAAAGAGCTTGAAAATCAGTCGATCGGGAAATTTTTCAAAAAAATAAAGTAATTTTCATACGCCACGAAGTTGCTTTTATTTGTATCTATATCGAATAGAAAAAGATTCACGAATGTCTTTGAAAATTTTGAACCGAATTTTTTTCCTGGAGCCTATAACGGGGTTTTCTCAAAGGGCATGGTCTCCCTCAGAAACTAACCACATGTTAAATAATTTTAAGGGTTTTATAAATTAACAATAATCGCAGGCAACGGCTAGTAAATTATAAAAATAAACATTAAGCACCTTCCAATTTGCAACAGAACCTTTTCGTTGTTTCGCCTTTGTTTTACTTTTTAGTTTAATTACAACCACTGCACGTTGTTCTGTACTAGGATCTTCACTTGGTCCTAACGAAATGCTATACTCCTGTAAGTAACGATGTGCGTCGACTTGAGGAATAGCTCTTTCTAACGTGACTACAATTTTTGCCCACTAAAATAACAATAATTATAAGTTTTAAAAATGGTACCTGTATGTAAGCTGATTAATATTAACCTGTTTCATATATTCTTTTTCACTTTGTTCGATTACATGTGCATATGTGTTACCCATCATAGCGATTAACATGTTTAACAAAAGTATGGGAACGAAAACCATAAAGAGAATAAAAACCGACTTGCTAACGGATGGATAAGCAGTTTGACCGAGTTCTTGATACTATAAGAAATTAATTAATAATCAAAATATTTCTATACGAATTATTTTACATCGTAATTTCCTAATGTTATTTGAAATAAAGCCATCCATGTTGAAGGATAGCTATTGTATAAAGAATTCTTTAGATTTGGAAAACCCTTATATAAAAAGTAAAATGATTGTGAAAATCCAAATAATACAATGCAATAAATCATTCCAAATGTTAACATGTCTCCTGTAATCATACTGTATATCATTGTTACAAAGGGACCAGTCAAACGAACTGCTCTGTAATAAATATAATAAACAGATGCAATAATTTTATCATTTTAATTAATTACCCTGCAAAAAACATTAATAAAAACCATGATCCAGGTACAGCAAATACCAAAATAGCTTCTTCTGTTTTTCTATCTTCGTTTATTCGAAATGGTATGCAGGCAAGTATTAACAAGTTAGATATTAAAAATACCGCTTTCGCCGGAGAATGTGACTGAAATTTTAAAAATTGTATTATCTGATGTTATTTTTTGACAAAACAAAACTATACCTGTTGTTTTAAAAAAGTAAGTAAACCTTGGTTTTTAATTTCATCGCCCTGCTGCACCACAACATAATGCAACACACCAAGAACAGTACCTATCTCGGCCGCATATCTATGAAATGGCATAAACAATTGCATTTCAATATTGTGCTCTTATATTACCTAACAATAACGCCAGGATCGTTCGTAACTTGCATAAGAGGTTCATCAGGGTCGTCAGGTCGCAAATATATGGCAACTGATAGCAGCACAAGGTGTATTATAAAAATAAGTAATCTCTTAAGAAATTGTTTCTGAAAACGGAACATAAAAGTAACATTTATCGAATTTTCTAAAATTGCGACAATTTATTAAAATGATTAGTAAGAATATTGAGTTAAAGATGATTGGGCACAAAAATTCATGAAATTTTGATTAAACCAATGTTTTTCTAAATAAAGCATATAAATGAACCAATTTATTGCCAAGAACTCGTTTTTAATATCAAGTTTTTAAAATAACAAAAATTATTTTTTTTACTTAATTTTTTATATATAATTCTTAATATTTAGTAAA
The DNA here is from genome assembly GCA_036325965.1 of Sinopyrophorus schimmeli. Taxonomy (NCBI): domain Eukaryota; kingdom Metazoa; phylum Arthropoda; class Insecta; order Coleoptera; family Elateridae; genus Sinopyrophorus; species Sinopyrophorus schimmeli. The sequence continues at coordinate 219,794 of JARFIZ010000086.1, read as the reverse complement.
AAACTTTTGACAGTGAATGTGCCTTAAATTCAACTTTAAATAGAAAAATGCCTATTTTTTTTTACTTCTGAACTAAATAAAATGAATTATCCAAAATAATTTAAAAAAACTCGAAAAATCACATTCTGCCTTCAATAATCGCTTATATATTCCCTATTTTTAATTTCAAGAGATGAAATATAATTAATTAATAAAACGCACTGAAGTATCAATGTATTTGCAAGAAATATTTAATTAATAAATTTTCGAATACATATTTATCAAAATGAAAAAGTTTGAATACGTCATTTAAATATAAGGGCGTATTTACACGGGAACGCTACAGTAGCGATACGGTCAAAATATGTCGTGATGCTAGTGCAATTTTGTCGCTATTCGTCTACTTTTATATACGCATACACGATTTTCTAGCTCTGCAGTTTGGACTCTAAGTCGATTTAGAAACTAAACATGATGGTATCGCGATGCTTTTGCCAACCCGTCGAGCACCCTTTGCAGCGATATATAGCGAGTTTGTGAATCGCACTATTGTGTCACTAAAAAAAGGTGTCATGTAAATTCGCTTCAACTGTTTATTACAGACGTAATTATCATAAGGCCAAGCCAAAAGCGTGAAAATTTCAATACTGTATATTAAAAAAAGCTAACTCTTTTTAATTTTGCGTTCCTATAATTCGTGCGATAAAGTACTCTGCCTCAATTTCCTCACTCTACCTACAACACTGAATAGGCTCATTTTAAGAAATTGTCCAAATGTGCTTTAATTGCTAGTTTCGTCTCTGATTTATTGTAAATATATTACCCTAACAAAAGTTTTCCATTTTTCTTCTAGTAATCTTTGAATAATACCACCATCCAACATATTTAGATGTTCTTCTTTTGTACCATTTAAAATTATAAATAAGGCTGAATTCCAATCTGTAAGAGAAAAAAATATACATTTAAGAAGTTTGCTAATAATAAGAACGTACTGGTACGGCCATCAGGTAATAATGTGTCCAGAGCATTTAAAGTGTAACCAGAACAAGTAATATTACTGTACCTCCAAAATTCTTTAGAGGATAATTCTAACATTTCTCTAAATACTTCAGCTCGTCCTTTGGATAATAATAACATAATTAATTAATTAATTCTAATCTACATAAATGTACCTAATTTGCAAGCTAGTGTGAGTGGAGTAAGACCAGCGAGATTAACTATACCATTACTTGCAGGCAGCTTTGGATGCCTCAAAGCATATCCAAACATATCCTACAAAAAAACGAAATTTAAATAAAGTAAGATGGGAAGTATAGTTTTCGTACTAATTTATCGCATACTACAACCATATGTAAGATCATATTTCCAAAATTATCTTGATAATCTGGATGTGCACCATTATCTAGTAATAAATTGTATACACTTTCGTTTGCACAACATGCAGCCCATGCTAAAGGGTATTCTCCCAAATATGCAAGACCTTCATAATCGGTGTGTTTTGCAGGTTTTAATCTTTGTTGATCGCGGGGAAGAAAAAAACTACCTTTAAATTATTTAGAAAATAATTATTTTTAACATTTAACTTAAAATGTTACCTGTGGCTCTTTGGTTAACATTAGCTCCTGCATCAACTAAATCTTGTACCAGTTCATTGTTATTATAAGCAATTGCTAAATGTAGTGCACTAGCACCTATAATATTTAAAATGACATTAAAATTATGAAAATGTGTTATTTATTTATGGAGCGAGCTATTTAAAACTCGTATGTAATTTATTCACAACTACAAGAGCTATTCTAATTCTGTAAACGTTGTCCGATTACAGATAAAAACAACTATAATTTTATACTTACAAAAATATTTTATAACCATTTTTAGATTGTAAAAAAACTTTTTGATAATAGAAATTGATCATTTTCAACAAAAGGCCAAAATATTGATTGAGGCAATATTTATAAAATTTTAATAGAAATATATAAGTGGAAAAACGAATTCTTTTTTTCTATAATTTATAAATCATAGGTTCTTGTATAAGACAATTATATTTTAAAAAGTTGAATTTACGATATCGTACCTAATACTAAACAAAAAAAAACTTTACCTAAATATTCTTCGCCTTCCACGATATCGATGCTTAATTGAGGAAAGCACTTAATAAGGGTCCGTGCTAGTTTTGTATGTAATTTGGTGTCGCATATTATTAAAACATGTAAAAGAGTTTCGCCCAATGATCCTCTAAATTGCATTTGCCAACATGCTTCATGATCTGACCATTTAGCAAGTGGATCGTGGGCACTTAACGATGCTTCAATTGGAAGTGTAACTTGTTCATAATCTCTAAATTTCCACCTTAAATATTCGGCTCTATTTATTATTTGGCCCTTTCCATCTAGATACATTAACTGCCCAAATTGTTCTCGTATTAATTTTTCCACTTCTACAATTCCACCAATATTATAAGCATCAATTAATTCTCCACCTTTTTTATAATTAGCGAGTTTATATAAAAAGCACTGATCTTGATTTGAAGCTTGACTTATTACACGATCTAACGTAGAACCACTTTCTGGGATTTTCTTCTTATTTTTGCCACAAGCTTTACTGCAATTGAATCCCATTTTTATACCACTTCTCGAAACGATTTACAGAAATAAATATCAAATTTTGTATCTTTAGATGAATACAATTTTACCTTTGTTTAATCAATATTTCGAAAAATATTTAAGGTCAGGGTCTTTCTAAAAGAAAGTCAAGGTGTTAAAATACAAACGGTGACTGGTACAAGGTTCTAAACAATGTAATTTAATATGGGTTAAGTTTAAATTGTTATATTATACTCTTCTAAATGTGATAATCATTTCACATTTCTTCAGATAAGTGGAAAGTTTAAATACAAAGTGATTTATTTTTTTTTATAAAATCACAAAATGTCAACATTTTATATTGTGTATAGGTATATAACAGTTCACACAAAAGTCAATCTAAAATATCTAACAAATTTCAAACAATTGTAAAGGTATTTCACAGTAAGCAAGTGAATACAGAGTAATAAATAATATACTAACAATTGTTTGTATCATAAGTATTTGCAATAATCGACAAAATGTGTATTAAAAATTGAATATTAAATGAATTGATATTCATAGATGCAATTTAAATAATTTATATAAATAAATACTAATTCATGACAAACAACTACATTACTAAATAAATATAAAATAGAAAGCAAACAACATTTACACATGATAATGAATATACACAAAATCTTTAAAATCTCTACTCAATGTTTTTACTTAAAGTACATTTTTTAATAAAAACCACAGTCATAGCTGTATAAAATAAAATCTTAAATTACCAAACCACAAATTAATTCTTCTGCTTAGCAGTTTCTATATAAAATAACTAAATAAATAATAAAAACTTTGTATTGTCAATTTAATAAATTTTAAAGCATTCTAACTTAATACTTTGATCACAGACATTTGCAATTAAAAAAACAAATCCATAAGTTATGAAATTGCTATGCAGAAGATAATAAAAAGTTACGTTTAAAAATTTTGATAAACAAGAGCACCAATTCGAAAAATAATTAGAACCTCAACATTGTTTACAGTTAAATAATCCTTTGCACTTAAAGAGTGTAATTTTTCTTATGAACAAATTGATATTAAATAATTATTGAGTTTATAAGCATGAATTGTTGAACATTTTCCTACGAAAAGAATGTGAGTACAAAGAATTAAAAATAGTTATAAATGCTAATACAATATTAAAGATATTTTTTGAATATATAAAGAACTATTATCAGACTACTATATAAATAAAAGTAGATAGATAATTCAATTTAGTTGCAAAATCAAAAACTATTATTGCTTTCAGATTACATTATGTATTGCTTGGTGGTACAGGTATATATTTTATGATAAATTTTCGATATCACAATAAAGTAAAATAAATCGATTTTTACCGTGCCAATTTATTCTGAGTCAATAATAAATTTTTAAATTTAAATTTATAAAAAAAATGAAAAAAATCAGTAGATCTAAAAAATGATTTATAATAAATGTACTAAATATTATTTAACGATGGAGAAGAATTAATAGAGTTTTGGCTTATAGAGTCTAGTGTTTCTGTAGGAGTATGGCCACTTAATGGAGAAATTGGTCTGCTACTGTATCTGGATGGTTGATTGTAATAACTGTACCTATAATTAGAAAAACAGTAATAATTATTGTTTACCACCTACAACGCATTACAATGTCGAAAATAGGTACAATATAATAAATAATAATAAAAATAAATATGTCGTTAAGACATTAACTTAAACTTTAACCAGGAATAAAATTTAGAGGATGGATAAAATATAAGATAACAAAATATATACTAGTCAACTAGTCGACCCTCTTTATCCGCGGTCTCGATATGTGGGATTATAATATCCACGAGATGACGTACAAAAAAGAAAAAAAGGAAAGAAAGAGCGATTGAGGGCTCAGTCGTTTTTTATACTCCAAAAACTTGATATGTTTGGAGAATTAATATTTACAAATACGAATAGCGCGCTATTTTGTCTGTTCCATTTTTAATTTCTAGGGACATGTAACTTGCGACAATGTTGTGTTTCAAAAACTTCTTTTCTGTTTCATCAATACATATGAAATACGAACTTATGCTACACTTTCATTTTGTATAAATTTTTTTGTTGAAAATTACCAACATTTAATCCTGAGGTCCCTATCTTTTGTTAAACATCGAATAATAGACTTTTTATCCTCAAATTCGAAATCCACGAGGCGAATTTGGGAACTAATACTCGCAAATAAAGTAACAAAGCAAGCTTTGTTGCTGTGCTTTGGTGAGTATTTAGGTATTTTCACAAGATAACTCGACCAATTTAATGAAGTAGAAATTATCATTCTATTACGTGACTTATTAAAATTTTATACTCCTATGGGCGAATATTAAAGAAAAGTCAATTAAAATATAATTGACTCAATCAAATTTATTTGATAACATGTTGATTATTTTTTAATCAGTCTTTCGAGATTAAAATTGGAAATAATTCAAGAATTTCTTTTGTAAAAAGATTGCACCACACACCAAAAATTACCAAAGTTATCGAAAATTCAAGCTATCAAAAAAAGTTTAAATATTAAGTATATGTGCATATATCTTTTGTATAAAAGTCTAATTACACTTTATACATAGTAATAAAAATGTATAAGCAGTGTTTAATAGATTACGTATTATTTCACTTTTTATAAACAGATGTTCTACATATTATACACGTAAGAACAAAAATATATTTGATCATACTACTCGATGGGGATAAGGATTAGAATGACAATTGAAATGCAAAAGTAATTCTATTGTCCGCAAAATTAACAATAAATGTGTTTTATAATTCGAGTTATTGATATAAAAGTATCTACTTGGAGTTCGAGTTACAGAGGTTTGTTGTATGTTTGTTTGAAATATGGTAGAAAAGCTAGGACTGTATGTTTTTCAATATAAAAAAAATGATGCACAGTATTTCAAACATAGATAACAATTAGCGATCAGAAATGAACTTCAAAATTAACTCAGATCCATTCTATTTTAACGTTTACCGAATTTTATATATGATTAGACTACCTAATGCTCGCGACTTCGTCTGCGTAGAATTAATAGGTCAAGTAATCTATTTTTTATATTCTTTACTTGAGAAATGATGGATTCCCCATATAAACTGTTATCCCCTATTTCACCCCCTCAAAGTTTTTGTTTCGCGACAAAAAGTAGCCTATGACCTTCTCCAAGGTTCAATCTATCTCTATACCAAAATTCAGCAAAACTGGATCAGTGGTTTAGGCATGAAAAGGTAGCAAACAGACAGACAGACAGACATATACACTAGGGGAAAAAATTAAAGGGTCAAAAAATTTCCGATATTTTATGGTGTTTTTTGACAGGTTGTATTTCAGTGAAAAATGGTGGTATCTAAAATTTAAAAAAATCATTTTGAAGCTCCAAGATTCTAGTTTTCAGATCTTTTATTGAAAAATTTTTAGGAGCCACTGTTATCATGCAATCTTAAGCAATGGCGCGCAAGAAAAATTTTGCAGGACGTTAAATAGAAAAAGATCCTTTTGTATTCCATCATTGATATCTCAGTAACCAATAGTCGTGCGGGAAATTGCAAAACAATTTTGGAAACTGTAATAAACGCCCTATAAGAAACTGCTATGACTTTTATGATTTTTTTTTTTCAATTTTTAACAAATTTGAAAACACATTGAAAACAGAGTATTTTTTGGATTTATAGAAAATTGACGGATAAGTTACAAATATTTATGAAATGAGAAATGTTGAGCGTGACTTTTATAGCTGAATATACGCTAAAAAACTCTGTGAAGTTACAATTCGATCTACCAAACCTTTCCTATTGTTTTACACAGTCAAACTTAAAGGGTCACGTTTCTTGTCGCTAAAAAATTTCTAATGATAATTAAAATGGCAAATAAAAATTTCTATTCCAAAAAACATTTAAATTAATGCAAAAAAAAAATTTTTTTTGAATTAAAAAATTTATTTTTGAAAAATTGTTGAATTTTTTTTTGAAAAAGCTTTCTTATTTTTAAAAAAACAATGTCCAATCGTTTCTAGTTCGATTACCATTTCTTTACCGCAGGCATTAGTGTTACCCAAAGCGTACTACGTGGAGGTTGTGCGGTTGGATTTACGCTTCATACCCTGACGGCAGTAAAGAAATGGTAATCGAACTAGAAATGATTGGACATTGTTTTTTTAAAAATAAGAAAGCTTTTTCAAAAAAAAAATTCAAAAATTTTTCAAAAAAAAATTTTTAAATAAAAAAAAAAAATTTCTTTTTTTGCATTCATTTAAATGTTTTTTGCAATAGAAATGTTTATTTTCCATTTTAATTATCATTAGAAATTTTTTAGCAACAAGAAACGTGACCCTTTAATTCTTTTCAAAAGTTTGACTGTGTAAAACAATAGGAAAGGTTTGGTAGATCGAATTGTAACTTCACAGAGTTTTTTAGAGTATATTGAGCTATAAAAGTCACGCTCAACATTTCTCATTTCATAAATATTTGTAACTTAGCCGTAAATTTTCTAAAAATCCAAAAATACTCATTTTTTCATGTGTTTTCAAATTGATGTTAAAGATTGAAAAAAAAAAAAATTTCATAAAGGTCATAGCAGTTTCTTAAAGGGCGTTTATTTCAGTTTCCAAAACTTTTTTTGCAATTTTCCGTACGACTATTGGTTACTGAGATATCAATGATGGAATACAAAAGATGATTTTCTATTTAACGTCCTGTATCTCGGTGAAAAAAAATCGTATCAAAGTTTTAAAAAAGAAACTTGAAGCTGAATAAACGGGCTATCTGATACTTATAATGGATTAGCTGAAAAAAAAGTCCGAGGGGACTCAACGAAAAACAAAAAAAATTTGTAAAATTTTTCTTGCGCGCCATTGCTTAAGATTGCATGATAACAGTGGCTCCTAAAAATTTTTTAATAAAAGATCTGAAAACTAGAATCTTGGAGCTTCAAAATGATTTTTTTAAATTTTAGATACGACCATTTTGCACTGAAATACAGCCTGTCAAAAAACACCATAAAATATCGGAAATTTTTGTGACCCTTTAATTTTATCCCTTACTAGGAAACTTGAACACAAGTGACACTCCGATTTCTACCAAATTTTTACCACAACATTCCCAGTCCCTCAAAACCCTACTGGTCGTTTTTTAGCTGCGGAGATTGAACTTTCGACTAGTTATGGCCATTTAAGTTAATTGTACGTTTATGGTAATAATGCCGTTTAATTGCCTATAAAGAATAGAATAGAATAGAAAGAATAGAAAGAAAGGACTGAAAAAAGATTGAGAAGGAGTGACTTCTCGAAAAGATCTGTTTTTTGTGTTTTTCTGTTTTCTTGATAACTTATGATTTACAAGGAAACCTTTTTAGTTGCCCGTGGCTTTACGCAACGAGACCTACACCATTTGATAGGGCATTAAAAAGTACTTTAGAAACCGTTTGGAAATTTTGCCAAATGATTCGAGTTACGACAAGACAAGCCCCAGAAGTTTTTGTTAATCTGTCAAAACTAGTGTTCGCTATTATACACTGCGAATTGCTCTCTATATAATATGGATACGGTGTCCTAGTGGAGAACACACTCGCTCTCCAATCTTTTTGCATTTTGTCGCTCCGAGTTCTAGTCCTCTAGAGAGCAAGACAATTTTTGTAATTTTTTTTGATAGAGAATTGTTTATTGTCGATTATACAATTGGCCAAAAATTGACAAAAAATAAGTATATACAGCGCAAAATCCCCGCAAAATATGTAAATTAATTTAAAAATTCCAAGTGGTAAAATCTACATGCAATAAAGTTAACAGGGTTGTATTAACAATAGTTACACATACTGACAAAATTATTTGCGATGTGTGGACGAGATGTTTTTTTATTCTTTTATTATCGTGATTTTTAAATTTAGTTTACATATTTTCCGGGGATTTTGCGCTGCATTTTTTGCCGAAAAAAAAACATCCAATCGTTGTATAAACGACAATAAACAATACTCTTTCAAGAAAAATTTCAAAAATCATTTTGCTCACTCGAGGACTAGAACCTGCGGCGACAAAATGCAAAAAGATTGTAGAGCGAGTACCTTCTCCATTCGAACACCGCATCATATTATATAAAGCGTAATTCACAGTGTATAATAGCGGACACTAGTTTTGACAGATTAACACAAACTTCTGGGGCTTGTCTTATCGTAACCCGAACTATTTGGCAAAATTTGAAAACAGTTTCTAGAGTACTTTTTAATGCCCTATCAAATGGTGTAGGTTTTGTTGCGTAAAGCCACGGGCAACTAAAAGATTCCCTTGTTAGTAGTTACACAAATGAGTGTCAACTAAAATAGACATAACCAGTCAAAAGTTCAATCTCCGCAGCTAAAAAACGACCAGTAGGGTTTTGAGGGACTGGGAATGTGGTAGAAATCGGAGTGTCACTTGTGTTCAAGTTTCCCTAGTTAGTGTAGACAGAGTTACTTTCGCATTTATAATATTAGTATGTCTTATATATAGTTCAAGAGTTGAAAATACTCACATTCTGTTTTTTCCAGCTGAGGAAAGATCATCCAAAGTGTTGTTATCTTCAGAATCAGAGGCATAAACAGAAGACGCACGTCTGTATGTTTGGTAGCGATTAGGCATGTTAACATAGTCATCATTCGTTAAAACCGAGTTACTACGAGTATATCTGTTATAATTTTTTACTAAAGGTTCTGGAGTAATGGCACCATGATACAACTTATTATCTTTAGGAGATTCTAATTCTACAGAGCTTCTATCTAAGGAACTACAATTATACGATCTATAGTTTGATTTTCGGCAAGTCATATCTTTGTACAGGTCCAAATCTCTATAACTTCCGATTGTAGACTTTCTTGGCCGCTTTTTTTCATTAAATCGAGTATAAAAACTTTTTCTTCTAATTCTATCAGATACAGATTCATTTTCATCGGCAGAATAAAAATGATTGTTTGGTGATATTGGCGAGGTTAAATCTTGTGTATGATAATCAGAACAAATCGACCAAGAGTCACAACTAACATTGTCCTCACACGGCGACAGAAACATTGAAATATCTTCTGTAGATGTATTAGAATTGGGTATTTCTTTTCCATCTTTAGCTAGCCTTCTGTCTGCTGAACTTGTACTGGGAATTGAATTTGTGTTACACGGTAACAAACTAAAATCTAATTTCAAGTTATTGCGATCTGCAATTTTTGTGCCAACTTCTTCAGATGTTTTTAGTTCAGAATTGTTATAAAACTTAGGAGGATCAATATGAGTATTTTCTAGATTTAAACTTCTTCTAAACGAAGTTATCGGTAATTTCGATGATCTTGATTTAATTTCTTTAGTAGTAGACGACAAGTTGTTATCACTTCTAGCACCATTGTACGATGGTTGAAATTGTTTTACTCGATCTAATAAAAGAGAGCGAGGTCGTTCAGCTTTTTTGGTTTCTGGTTCTATTACTGAAGGTATTCCTTCCTGAGCACAATTTTCTTCAAATACTTTTATTTCCTTCTCTTTAATAGGTTTTGAATTTTCATTGTTTTTATCACTTTGATGTTCAAGAACATTTGAAATCACAGAAACAGCACCAACAGACTTATTATCATCTTTATCAGTCTTATCTTGAATTAATTGACCATTTTTATGTTTTGAAGATTTCTTTGTATTTCTTGTATCATCTTTTCCTTTTTTGGTTTTTAAAGTTTTCTCAACTTTTTTAGTTCCTTTGTCTTCATATTTTTTAAACAAATTTAAAATTTTCGTAACCGATTTTCTCGAAGCTTGAAGTTGTTTTGGATCTGAGCAGCTAAGATCCTCTACAGAAACAGCACGTTTGATTAGGCCCGATTCTGTACTACAGTGATCTAAAGTACGTGGCAAACTTTGTTCTCGTAAACGTTTTATGGTGTCTTCTACACTTGACTTTTTGTCGTCTTTTATTCGGGCTTCTTCACTACTAACACTAGTGGGAGAATTACTAAAACTTCGTAACTTTTCAAATTTCTTTTCTATTGTTTGTAAAAATTTGTTTTTGCTGTATTCAGTTTTTTCCTGTTTTTTAGATTTAGTTGGTTTCGATTTTGCTAACTCAGTATCTTTTATTTTTGATTGTTTTTCTTTATCTTTTTGTGATTCAGTAGGATAGCTTTTTGGACGTGCTATTTTTGATACATATGGTTTCTTTAAAACAGGAGTTTCTTCTCCATTTACATTGATATTAACGTAATCTGGAACATTTACAGTCTGATTCTTTTCACTTTCTGAACTAACATTTACATAGTCATGGATTCCTTGAACACTTGATTCTAAATTTTTTATATTATTCGAAACATTTTTAAGGAGATTATCAGTTGATTCTGTGTCTACACTGTCTTCTTCCTCTTTACTAACATTACCCAAAATGGTTTCTCTAGATGTGGAATTCTCTCTAAATCGACTTTTCCTTTTATCTCTTATCTCTTTTAAAATCTTTTGAGTTTCCATTTCTCTCTCTTTTTTTTCTCGTAAATAATAATTTGCATCTTTTGGTGGATCATAAAAATCTGGTCTTAAAAAACGCGATGATCTTTTGTTAGATGAGGATTTATAGTGTAAATCAGATTTACCATTTTCATTTTCCGAAGTACTTCTTGTAAATGAGCGGGAAGTTGTAAGTGATAAATATTTACTCAATCGTGAGGAATCAGAACAAGTTGAAAAATCATCCGGTTTTGTCGACAAACTTTCTGATGTACTAGAATCTGGACTAAGCATCGAATAACTTGGTTTAGCTTCTACTAAATTTGGAGATTTAAGTCGTTTTAACGACTTTTGATTGAGTTCTGAACTGGTTGATTTTACTGGTAATAATGACTTGTTTGGTTTAGTTGAAATGGATGAATCATCTTCGATAACTGATGTTTTATTTAAGAGGTTTGTCTTTGCATCATTTTTTTTATAAGTATTTTCAACTGATAATCTCCGAGGTAATGTATTGCCATACCGCTCAACAGACTCAGGTCTTAACCTATCTTCTCGCGATACCGTTTTATCATCAGAAGAATTGCGCATTGATAATGTACGAGAAAGTTTCCTAGCTTCTGAAGGTGCTAATTGAGCAAGTAATTGTTTTTGAATACGACGGGAAAGTCCTGGAGTTAAATACGATAAAGCAAGTGCATCTTCCTCAGATAATTTCAACTTTTTTAAATTTAGGTCTGTTAAATTAAGATTTTCTGAATTTGTGTTTCCATCTGAAATAAAATAATATGATGTATAGTAAGTAATATAGCTTGACAAAGATATCATTATATCTGATGTAAGGTTGTTACCCACCTGCAGTATTCAATGGTTTTGGCACTTAATATCTTCAGCTATTTAAAAAACACAAAAATTCAATTAATTAATATCAAACAAGCTTAATGCAGCAATAACATGCATTTAAATATAGTACCTAACATTTAATTTTATTGCCTGTACTTAAATAAATGTTTCAACAAAACGTATCAATCCACTTTTGCTATAAATTATTGAAATAAAAAATACTACTTGAAATCATTTTTCATTTATAATTAAAAGAATAGTTCGACCCTAAAATGTTACGCATCACAGTTGATTTTCTAACCATTTTCGTTGGATAATCGATTAAACTTCTTAAATATTAATGTAACTTCTAACAAAATTAATTCAATCACAATTGATTGAAGTTGTGTGATTAGTATATTTTAATTTTATCAAATGTCTTCTACATTAATAGATATGAAAAAAATATATAGATGTGAATATTTCATTAAACAAAATGTTCACATGTAAATTAGTGTTTATGAAGTGAATACAATGTTAATAGCATTTTTATTCATTTCTAATTATTATTAAAGTAAAAGAAAAAACTGGTTTAATATAAAATTATTTAAGTTAGACCAATACTTATAGCATTTTTGTTTTTATTAGAAATTTTTGTCATAAAGGTTTTATCAAGACACAATAAAATCACACAAAAATTTTCAGTTTGGAACAAAGCCACAAACAAATAGATGTAAATAATTTAGTACTAATTTAACTATATACAGTAATATCATTGTATATTATAGGACTACTGAAATAATTTAATTTAATAAAGGTATGAATATGTAATATATGTATAAATCCTAACTGAACCAGAGTGTTAATTATGCTGATAATTATAATACTGAAATATAAGTTAATGATAAGTGAGTTCATGCAGCCTACCGAGTCTGTGTCGCAGCAGGTAGCCAGGCGGTTAGTGGGTGCCCTTCTGGGTGGCGGGTCCACAGGGCACATGCACCGTCACGCGCACTCGCGCTGCAACCACACAACACTGTCACAACCATGCTCTAGTCCGCCTGGCTTATTCTGATGTGTCTATTTGATCTTTAAAGTTTAAATAATATAATTGCACTATTATATAAATGCATCCAAAATATACCAATGCCTACTGGTTTAAAACACATTATTTTGTAATTTACCCTTTACAATTAATTCAAAAACTAAACTTACATTTTTTTAATTGTATGTACCTTAATGCAAAGCAGAATTTAATTCAATCAATTTAAAGATTTTAACATTAACGATGATCATATAAAATATTGATAGATGGTATAACACCACGAGTAACGTTGTTATTTATAAGAAAAAAAATTTTAATCAGGAATTGATCGACCCATAATAGTTAAATTTTTTTTCTATTTTATGTGTGTTTCTAAGTGTAAATTAGTTTCTATGATATAATTTTATTTTGCCAATAATCCTTATAAATTAAATTATTGGCAATATAAAATCATATAATTATTATTATCATAGATCGTTAATGCGTATTTAGAAACACAGCTTTCATAATGTAATAGATAGACAAGTACATATTTTTAAATTAAATAATATTCAATAAAAAACAAAGCAAAAAATATTAACACTTTGTAAAAAACAATTTTAATTTTTTCATCTTCAAATTCTGTACTTTCCGAACTTTTATCTTAATTTATTGAACCATTACTTTGCCATGAAAAGAGTAATATCAGAGTAATCATTATATAAAATCCATTTTCTGAGATGCAGGTAATTACTTCGAGTAGGCTACCTTTATATTTATACGTATATAGGTACTTATAATTATTTCTTGCTTATTAACTAAATGCAACTCAAAGCTTCCCTACTTTTCCTAGAATTTAAAGCAACTCGAACTAAAGTCCTAAAAAGTATAATAATAAATATTAAATAATCTTTTATGGAGTTCAATAATTTGCACTGGGTGCATTAAACCAGTGTACTATAAATTAAACAATCATAAATTCTCATACATCAGAATAAGCCAACATTTAAATAAACATAAAAAATGTTATCTTAATATCACAACAATAAAATTATTATTAGACAATATTTAAAAAATGTTTTGTCAAAAACTTAAAAAAGTGTGAGTTGGTGTATGCTACGTACGGTACTATCGACAGACACCACAAAAAAAACACAACTGCAGAAAAAGTGCAGTGCAAACCTACTCTACTTACTAAAAAAAATCTACATACACAAAAAAATTATAACAACTAAATAACTTACACACAAACTACTTTACACATCTATTTTATTATATTATGTATATTTACCTCCTCTAGGCAAAGTAGCTGTATGTGTGGGCGGTGATACTGAATTGTTAAAAACGCTATCAATGTCTGTCGCTAAGTCTCGACTAGCACTTCTTCGCCATGGAGCATTAATGTTTCTAGGTGAAGCTGAATTATCAACACTTTGTTCGCGACTAGTGGAACGACCAATGGGAGCATACCTATATTTATTAAAAATCAAAATTACTATATAACATATAAACAAAATATATCTACAACTAAATGATAACTTACATAACTTACTTAATGGTTGTAGTTTCTTTCTTATATGTCAAAGATAAACGTGAGCTTGCAAAAAACGTATAAATTATAACCAACGTTTGAGAGAAATTACAACTGTTTCCTTCATTAAAAATTTTAATTCCAATAATCTATTTTTATTCAAGGTTTCTACGAATTACAGTAGAAAATAGTTAGTTTAATACTATAAATAGTCATAATAATTAATAATAATAAGTATATTTTGATAAATAATTTGATGTAGGTAATTTCATTAGTCATATTTATTACAAATTGAATCATTATAATATTTCTCACCTTGATAAAGGATCCGATCGATTATGTAAATTCCAGAAATTACTACCATGATCAAAGTGACTACTTAATAATCGACTAGTAGGAAAACCAGGTCTACCATCAACGTTTAATCTTTGAGTTAAATCACGTACCTAAAATCATTTTATTATGTATTTCGAAACAACTGTATTATTCCACTCTAACCCTAGATAAAAGAGTTGAAAACAAATTTTCTGCTGTAAGTATTTCAAAACCATCATCATCGTCATCTTCGCCTGAACTAAAGGAATCATTATGCTCAATAGTTGTTTTTCTTGGTCTTGAACTTCTGCATAAAGAATAGGCATTTATTTAATATTAAAAAAATAATACTATGAAAGTAATACCTGAGACTATGCATTCGAAATATATCTCTTTTTGGATCCTCTGTATCACTGTCTCTTCCGAAAGAACTATGTCGATGTAATGTTGCAAAGGGTGATTCATCCTCAGATCCTTCTCTGTCACTGTAAAATTAAAAAAAAAAGTATAATTAACTTGTAAAAAAAAGTAACACTTGGTATACTTTAATCGCCTGATACGACTTAATTTAGATTTATTTGTAGTTTCAGTAGGTTCTAAACTACCAGCTCTTGGTGTAACATATCCTCCACCCTCCACAGCAATTGGTATAATATATTCTCGTGGAGATTTACGTATAGGTTCACCAGTAGAAGTAGTTGTTTCCGAGTCAGACTCTTGTGTCGATTGTCGAGATAAACTGCTTGATCTAAAATTAAAATAATTAATTTTTTAATTTCACAAAAATAATTTTAACGTACCGTTGTGACAAATTAGACCGTTGATTTTGATAAATTTTAGTTACTGGTGATTTTGTAGGCTGTGGTAAAATAATATCCTTCTTGTTTTCAAGTAAATCTTTTTCAAATGAAATAGGTATAATTCGTTCCCTAGGCCGTACTTTACTCTCTGGTTCGACAGAAGACGATCTAAAAAAAAAAATTTTTTTAAATATATTACTGTTGAACCTGTTTAAATATTGCAGAAATAGACTTAATTCTAAATCATTACAAGATCAAATTAAAAAGTTATTCGTTTACCTAATATTAGCGCTAACTGGTGAAGATACGGGAAAAGACACTTCACTTCGTTGTGTTGTAACTTTAGGGGGCCCTTCAACATGATGAGCCATTTCAGTCTTGAAACCCATCGTGGCAGGTTTTGGTGCAGGATAATCTAGTTTAATTTCAGCCTTGGTTGTTTTCCTCCTTGGCAAGGTAGCAGATTTTAAAGTAATTTCTGCAGAAGAAGTTTTACTTTCTTCAGGAATATCAGATTTACTTTCCTCTACAATTTGAGCTGGAGAACTGTGTATTGATATTGGCTGATCCTTCAAATAAACATTTTATTAATAGAAAAAAGAAAATTTAATATCTATTATTACTTGTGATGTAGGAGATAATGGTGAAGGCATTGTTGTAATACCACCTGAAGCTGATCGTCCACTTGTACCAAAAGGCACTGGTGGTTTTCTTGTCATACAAGGACGTGATTTAGATTTTCTTGTGCCTTCTTTATCCAATGCATTAGAAATAATATTTACAGCATTTTTAACTTGAGCTCTTCTTTCGTTATCAGCATCCATTTCATTTTTATTGGACATTGCGCCAGATTCATTTTGTACAGGAAGAGTTGTCTCTGGTTTTACAGTTTTTTCTGGAGATTCAGATTTCTTCATAGACACATCTGTTGGCTCTTCTTGTTCCACAGAAGCCTTTTTAGTTAAATTAATTTTATTAGGTGTAGTAAGACTAGCTTTGCGTTCAAATTCCTTCTTAAAACCTCCCACGCTAACACCTGGTATAACAATCTTTTTAGGTTTATCAGTAATACTTGTTTTACTTTCATTGGCAGAAATAAGATTTTGGAATTTTTCAGCCGTTTCAAATATTCTAGAACGCCTTCGTTCTACTGGTTTAGAAGGTGCTTGAGATTCTTCTATTTCAGCTTTGTTTTCAGTTTTTTGTTCAGGTAAATTAGAATGTTTCTTTTCAGTTTTATTTAATTCAGTTGTTTGTTCCGGTTTTGAGTTTAGATTGTCGTTTTTGTCAGTTAAAACTTTTTTCTTAACGCTTTTTCGTTTTGCAGGAATTTTGGATTGTTCTTGTTTCTGTTTTTCTTCAGTTTCATCTTCCTTTATATCTTTTATTATTTCCTTTGAATTTTCTTTATCAATATTTTCTAAAGCTGCCTTTTCATTATTCTCTTCAACATGTTTATTATTTATAGTGTCTGAAACCGCTTCATTCTTTTTCAAACGTTCTTTCTTTTCTTTGATTTGGGAATCTCTAATTATTTCTACACATGCAGCACCTTGTGTTGCGGGATCTACGTATTCAGTTTGTTCAACATCCATTTCACGCGATAATGTTTGTGTTAGGCTCTTGTTTAATGGGGTTGCTTCGCTATCGTTCATAGTAGTGTCTTCCAAAACAGTATTTTCTTGAATAGGCGCACGAAGAGTAATGTCAGCTATCGTATTTTCTTTAATAATTTTGTCTTTGCGTTTTGTACCGTCTTTAGAAAGATTCATTTGGTCCGTACTAACAGTCGATTCTAACTTACGTTTTGGTGATATTTTTGCGTCGTCTGTTAACATATCTTTTATTCTGCGTTCTGCTGGATTGGCAAATTCCATTATACTGCCAACTGATTGAGATCTTGCTGGTATAGCAGCCTCAGCTTTACATCCAGATTCGTCTCCAGCCTATAATATATAAACATTTATAATTAATACAAATAATTTATATTGATAGTTACTTACTTCCCCTGTAACAACTAGTTTCTCACTTTCAAGTTGAGGAGGTGGTGGTGCTAATGACAATAATAAATCTAATCTCACAGGTGTTTGATTTGCTAATTCTTCAGATATATCTAAACAACATTCATCATACCCTTCATTAACCCACCAATGAGTACATATTTTTTCGATATTTGCTCTATTTCTGGGATTTACTGTGAGCATATCTCTTATTAAGGGCGAGGCACCTGATTTTGTAGATTAATATTATCAATGAATATTATACGTAAAAAAAACTTACGACTTGGTTTTTTTGGTTCAAAATAATCACCCTGTGATATTTGTCTAACTAAACGTTTAAAATTACTGCCGTCAAACGGCATGGCACCATAAACTAGAGTATATAAGAGAACTCCTAAAGACCAACAGTCAACTTCTGGGCCTTGGTAAGGTGTTCCTTTAACTATTTCTGGAGAAGCATATAAAGGAGAACCACAAAAGGTAGATAAGAGTCTTTGATCATCAAACACATTTGAAAGACCAAAATCTGCTATCTAAAATTATGTACATTATAAACTTATCAAGTTTATTTATTTTTAGTGTCTCATACCTTTGCATTTCCTTGTTCGTCTAATAAAATATTTTCTAATTTTAAATCACGATGGCAAATTTTATGTTTATGGCAATAGTAACAAGCAGTAGCAATTTGTCTAAATATTCTTCTAGCTTCTTCTTCGGTTAAAACTTTTCTTTCCGATAAATAATCATATAGCTCACCACCAGCTGCATATTCCATAACAAGAACCATTTTTTCCCTATTTTCAAAAACTACAAATAATTGCATATGAACAATAATTATTTATTTAAGATTTTTCAAAATACCTTCATAAATATGAATTATATTTGGATGTTGTACTGAAGACATAATTTGAATTTCTCTTCGTATTCTAACAAGATCTGCTTCAGTTTCAATTTTTGATTTTTTAATAGTTTTAATTGCGACTTCTTGTCCAGTTTCCTTATTTATACCTAATTGTACTTTTCCGTATGTTCCTTGTCCTAATTTTTTGATTATGTCAAACCTATAAAAAAATTAAATTTTAATTTTACTATAAAAATAAAGTTATATTACCACATTACCTCTGTTTTAATTTTTTGCGATGATTGTGTAGCCTAACAGTCCCCGTATTTTCTATACCCCCCATTATATTATTTATATTTGGTTCACCCACAACCATTTTACTGGAAAAAAAAGCTATTAACTTAAAAGTACTAGTTTGATTAAATTTATTGAAACACCAAGAATCATAAATTAAATGCTGAAATGTTCCCAGGGTTAACAAAAGTTTTGTCAACTTTTATTTGAAAACTATTTTTTTTTAATAAATAAAACTTAATTACTACAACATATTGAGTGTTCTCAACTATTAGGAATATACTTTTACTTTACTTTAATAAAATTATTCAAAAAATGTTAAATTGAACTATAAAATGCTTTTTTTATGATTAGTCTAGTAGGTTATAGTAGGTTCGGTTTACAATAACTAAATTTTATGCCAACATATCAATAGTTTGCCAATTATTGAGTGTTATCCTGCCAAATACTACTTTAGTAGAATTCTTGAATCTTATTAACAAACCATAGGTACATATAAGTATCAAATATAATTTGTCATATCACCACTGATGAGAAAAATCATGAACATAGCATACCTTACATTAAAAACTTAACCGAAAAAATAAGAAATAGTTCTTCGAATAGAAAAGACCGAGATAGAAAGACCATTAACTTAAGACAGGGTATAAGGTTTATTTTAGGAACAGTATATGTAGTGGGATTGGAAGTTTATCTCGGATATTTTTATGCAACAATTTTTTGCTATCTTTGTCTTGCTTTATCCGTAATAGTCCAATGCTAATGGAAAAATAGTAGTTTTCTCTATATTTCTAATGAACATGGGCACCTCTTGTAAATCTCAAGAATATGTAAGAACTATATACATAAATGTAAGTATACATAAAACTGATATAATAAACTATGTAATAAGATTATTTCAAATGTTATTTTATGCTTAATTAAATATTAAAAGAGCAATGCAAGCTCTTGGCTTCTATTGGCACTGTTTCACATTGTTATTATTTTTTTAAAATAGTTGTCAAACGCATATTTCTATATCTATAGTTTTAATAAAATATATTTAAAGCCAACAAAAACACAAAACTACAAAAAAAACTTTTTTATGTGGAGACAATAATCTTCCATTGTTTTGATTTTTATTCAATTAAAAAATGTAGGCATAATAAAAATTTAAAAAATGTAACTACGGTTTACATATGTTTGTAAAACTGACTCATCAACAAAATAAATAAGAATTTGGATAATGGTACCAATATAAGTTTCCTTATACGGCTTGTTTCATTACTTATTACAATATAGTAATGAATTATTCATAGTTTAATGTCAAAACCCTACAATATCCCACGTGTTATTTCAAAGAGTGTACGTGTGGGTGTAATCCCAGCAGTTACTGGTACACTCACCGCAGAAAAGTTTTTAAAATAAAAAATAGTGGGATGACTCATTCAATTGAAAGTATAAGAAAAGTTGGGTGACTTATATTATATGTATTCTATATAAGCCAAAACTTTAATTTAAAATATGAAATTACAATGTTAGTAATTTGGAAATTTCTGGCATCGAATGTACCTGAGGTTTGATTTAACCTAATTAAATGTACTAATAATAAAAACCATTTACACATACATAAATTAGAAGAATATGTCAAGTTTTCTTTACAGTTGACCAGTAATTATAGCTTAATATGTAGGTTCAGCAAACCAAGTATGTTACTTATTTTATCATTTGGCCTCTTAACAATATCGGGCGTGTGTGATGCACAATTGGCACTCGCGGCACTTTAATACACATATATTAACTATAAATAAATAATTAAAATAATAAATTTATATGTAGTGTCCATTACTAAATAGATGTTCGGCATTTTAAAAACTTTTTGACTGGCAAAAAAGCGTACTAGACGCCATATTTATTTAGTTAAAAATAGTACACGACATTGGAATGTTCTTGTTGGTTTGCGCGCCAATAGAATTTAAAAGAATCATGACTACCAATATACAACGGTGTACTACATTTTTCAAATATATTTTATTTGTTTTATTGTCTTCCATAACGTAAGTATTGAATTAATTAAGAAAAAAACATTATAAAACTTGTGATATTTGGATCTAATAACTTAACTTTTGTATTTTTCAATAATTGATCTGTTGCATAGCTACTAATGGTAAAGTGCTACTATTAATTGTTACTTTATGAAAATGGTCATCACATTTTCAAAATTACGCCTTAAACTGGGTTTAAAACATAGAATGCTTACACCTTCGTAATTATGTGTTTCATAATGATTAAAATCTAAGGGTTTGCTCATAAATACCTATTTTTATTTGTTAAAATATTATTTATTTATATTATACATACCTATACATACCTACCTAGGATAAATTTCAAATTGTATTATATTTTTTGTGTAAATGTATGTTTATATAATTCTGGAATTCCGTTTCTTCATACGGTATGAGATACAGTAGAGTCTCAATTTTCCAAGCTAATGTGGACCGTGAAAAACTCGAATACTAAAAAATTAAAATACCTACGTAAATTTTTGCAAAATGAAATGTGATTCATAAAAATCTCACTAATGAAAATATGAATAATTTATATTTCTAAATAGAGTTATTGTTAAGTAAAAAGGAAATATTAATGTAAAATTGAATGACATCAATACATCTTGGATGATCAGATACTATGTTATGCATACAATTGTTTATTTTACCAATTTAGATATTTTTAACCATATACCTCGGACAATTCAGAAAATTTTGATAAACGATCTTGGACAATCCATACCCTATTGTATAGAAAAACTTGTATCAACTTTAAAATTGGGGATGATCAAATTTTACATTGATGTGTTTCTTAAGTATAGAATAATTGTTTTACTTGAAACTAACGCCATAATGAAGCTAGAACAGTATTTTGATTATTTATTTAGTACTAAATAACAGACAATTATAATATTATAGTAGACTGAGTAGCTTTCTTTATTTCAAATTTATATTTATTTAAAAAAATGCTAACATAAGTTTTTTTCTAAGAAAATGTTTTAAACTAAAATCACTTTTCAGCTATCACTATAAAGGTAACATAAAATTTCTTTAATACATTTTTTTAAATATAACACTGCCTAATTAAACTATTTTTTAGAATATCATTTTATATGATCGTTACTTAATTGTAATCATTCCATCTTCTTTTAAAATGATGGTAGCGTTCTTGAAAGTTTTGCAAGAATTTTTAATATACCTATTAAATTAGTTATAAATTATCACAATAAATTTTTCGTGATATTACTGTTTTTGTTTTAACATTATATAGGAAGTTTGTTACAATATGAGGATGATTATTTTTAAAATAATGTCATACAGTTTTGAAGAGATGGTGGATAGTCAGTATGTTGTGTAGTTGTAGAGTTTTGAATTTGTTGAGAAGATTGTACAGCAGCAGCCATTGCCATAGAAGCCGGCGTTGAACTTGGATGATAAGTAACCTATAGAACCAGTACAATATTTATTCATTTAATGTTATATTATTACAATCTTACTGAAGAATTGTGATGAAATCTTGGATCTAACATCATAGCAGCTGCCACTGCTGCAGCTGTAGACGTTGCAGTTGAATGATTTGTTCTTGCAAGCATATGATGATTGACTGTTGTGTTTTGGTGTTGAGTCGATCTTTGATTATGAGTTGAAGCTAATATTTGATGCTGTATATTATGAGAATGGGAGTGATGGTGAAAATCAGTGGGTTCGCCAAAATGATGATAATTAGCATTTATGCCTGTAATATTAGTTGCTGTAACAAAATGATGTATTTGATTGGAAATATTAAATATTAATGAAATAGTATGAATTCATTTGCATCAATTCAACAAAAAGTATAAATGTGATTTAAGTTTCTTTTGTAAAGGTCATTATTTTTACTATGGAAATCCAACTATCAAAGCAAGCTTAAAAGAGTACCTTAAACTGCCGCAGTTTAATTCTTAAAGAATTTACAATAATTAGGGTTTACAGGGCTCGGCTTTTTCCTTAATTTGCTTGGCTCTTTCATTTTGAAACATTTTACTTATTAGATATATAATATAAGGATAAACATTTGAATTACTTCAAATATTAAGTTTACTTTTAATTTAAGGGCGCGGTGCGGTTCTGTAAAAGCTTATTTAATTTAAATACGTCTCAATACGACTCTTTCCTTAAAAAAATCCTTCATTTACGATAATATAATTCCATTATTTTAAATTTACCTCCATCTATGAGCCGCTGACAAATTTTTCAAGAAATTAAATATAATTAAATGAAGAATAATTAGGTCGAAAACGTTTTCAGCAATGCAAAAAATTAAAATATTCAATAAAATATTTCAGTAGTCGTAATGGTCCAGATCAATATTTTTATTTTAACTCTTAAAACAATCAGCGCCTCAAGGTGTGAGTAGACATGCAATAGAGTGTAACTCAATTGTGCCATATCTCTTGTTGTGTGAGAAAGATATGGTGTGATGTGCTGGCGGGATGCAATTAAACATTGCAGCGTACATGAGCGCGGAACATATTGCCGCCCCATTTATTTATGAAATTTTACTAAACAAGTTGAACACTGCTGCTGTAGGCCGTACATAGTTATGCAAATTTTAATGAAGAGAAAGACATTGGTCGCAGACGCAATAGTATACCAGTAGAACTATGTATGATAGGTGTCATTTACTTTTGGATCTAAAATTTCAAGCAGTTAGTAGTTTGTACAAAAGTTTTACAAGAATGTTGCTCACAGACATTGTTGACAGTTATGTTCAATTTTATTCGACCAAAAATAGCACGAAGAGATACCAAGTACATAGACTACTTTTATGCAAAAAAGATTAGCAATGACAGTTTGTCTTCCGGCCACTGGGGATTCTTTCACGAGTCTGCAATACTTTTTTAAAATCTCTAAACAATCGATCCCACAAAATCTTATTTCTTCTATAGATTTTGATAACATTGAGAACAACTTCTTCCGTCCACTTCATACCGAACCAGATTAAGAGGAACCAGGAGTCAATTGCTCCATAAGAAAAACAATGTTAACGCGGCCCCTGTTTCCGCCTAAACTATAAGGAATACTGAATTTTTTTTTTACACACATAATCTTATGACAATTTTCTAGAGATGCCAGGAATTACTTTTTTGAATTAATCTTTTTAAATTAGATTTTTTTGATGATAAAGATGAAACTATTAAAAATAGGCCGATTTTCAAAATTCGAATTTCTGACATCCCTGCAAAATTGTCATAAGATTAAATTCCAAAAAAAAAAAATCGAATATCTTTATAAACAAAGGCGGAAATAGGGGCCAACTGAAAAATTTTATATGCTGGCGATTTATTTGGATACTTGTATTGGGGGGTATCCCAGCTAAAGTCACTCAAACGTGTTAAATCGTATTTCAACTCAGGTAATCTCCGTTAACAAAAGGCTTTTCAATGTTACTTTTTCTAGTCGTTTCTAAAATAATTTTGTTTATTTTGACAATTTAAGAATAGATATAAGACTATAATCTGAAGAATAAACATGATTTTATGTAATTTTATGAAAAAATTTAAAAATAATAAAAAAGTATATTAGAAATAGTGTAAAACAAATATTGGTAATTATCAGAGTCATGCATAGAAAAGTCGGGCCCAAAGAAAATATCATACGACCTTGTCATTGATACCATAGATTTCAAAAAAAAAAAAAATTAAACACATATTACGGGCCTTTAAAATTAATTTAGACCCGGAGAGAATTGCTTCTCTCCCTTGTCAGGATTGCTAATTATACATCAATATACACTTAGATGCGTTTGAAAATGCCCGACCGACTTAATCGACAAAACATGTTATTTATGAGTATTAAAAAAATAATTATAAACAAATGGCGAATTTGCACTTGTAAACACACGTTATAAAATTTTTGACCAAAAATAATGATTTTAAAGTGTTCAAATACTAATCATTCTAAGTAAAAATGCGAAATCGGCAGTGCGTTTGAAAATGCCCGTTTTAATGTTTTCCATTTAGAACCGTTTTTTTCCAACACATTATAAATATATTGTAGATGTTGTTTAAGAATGTATATAAGCAAACCATTAAAAGTTTATTGTAAGTGAAATTTTAAATGGTAGCACCAATAAATAGCGTAATTTGTATTGATTACATAAAACAACCATTTTTGAACAAATAATGACAATAGAACGTCCTGTCAAATTAAAATTTGACAATTAACATTACTAAGATTATTCTTTAAACACTGTAGATCACATTCCATATTTTGGGCATTTTGAAACATATCATTTAAGCATCATAACAGTAGAATTCATTTTATACACATCTTATTCACAAATTTATCGGAAGTAAAAGTCCGAAATAAAATAAACGACGTTGAATATTTTTTTGCTTCTTTTCCCTTATGGTAACTACTAAACTTGCACGAGTTAATTACGTAAGTTACAGTACAATCAATGCAGGGGGGTTCCAAATAAATATGGTGCAATTATTACCTTACTTTGTGAATTAAATCGAGTGTGCAGTTTCAAACGCACTTTTTTATACGGCGTTTAAAACTCGGCTGCACAAGAACAGAATAGCGTATATATTCACCAATTGGTCATAAATATTATTCTTAATACTCATAAATATAATATTTTGTCGATTAGATGGGGGCGTGCAGTTTTAAACGGCTGTATAAAAAAGTGCGTTTGAAACTGCACACCCGATTTAATTTACAAAGTAAGGTAATAATTGCACCATATTTATTTGGAGCCCCCCTGTATTGATTGTAATGTAACTTACAGAATAAACTCGTGCGAGTTTAGTAGTTACCAAAAGGCGAAGAAAGCCCAAAAATATTCAACGTCGTTTATTTTATTTCGGACTTTTAGTTCCGATAAATTTGTAAATAAGAAGTGTATAAAATTAATTCTACTGTTATGATGCTTAAATGATATGTTTCAAAATGCCCAAAATATGGAACGTGATCTACAGTGTTTGAAGAATAATCTTAGTAAAGTTAATTGTCAAATTTTAATTTTTATTGACGTTTTACTGTCATCATTTGTCAAAAATTGTTGTTTTATGTAATAAATACAAAATACGCTATTTAGTGGTGCTACCATTTAAAATTTTACTTACAATAAACTTTTAATGGATTGCTTATTTACATTCTTAAACAATATCTACAATATATTTATAGTTTGTTAGAAAAAAAAACGGTTTTAAATGGAAAACATTAAAACGGGCATTTTCAAACGCACTACCGATTTCGCATTTTTTCTTAGAATGATTAGTATTTGAACACTTTAAAATCATAATTTTTGGTCAAAAATTTTATAACGTGTGTGTACAAGTGTAAACTATCGTATACATTCGTCATTTGTTTATAATTATTTTTTTTAATACTCATAAATAACATGTTTTGTCGATTAAGTCGGTCGGGCATTTTCAAATGCATCTAAGTGTATGTAAAAATATACAAAACTACTATCAAAAAATTTATGTCTTCATCTAAATACAATTTCTTGTCTCCAAAAATTAAGTACTGTAACAAATTATATAATCTATAGTTTGTTGTGAATTCACTTATTGTTACTTAAAATTTTCAACACAATACCAACGTTTTTAATTAGGAAGTCCAAGCCGACAAGGGATGTACCATAACAAGTTTACCTGAAATCTCTTTTAGAACCAAGCAGCCGAACTAAATGTGGATTTTTCATAAAGTTCTGTCAAACCTAGACGAACAATAATAGGTCTTATACAAATAACTGTATATTTTAGAAATTCTTTAATAATTTTTTTTCCAAAATTTGGATATTTAATAACTTGTATGTGTCTGAAAAAAATATATATTTTAATAATTTATTAAAATTATATAAGTATCTATAATTTGGGCGTGATTTTCATTAGATGGGATTTAGTTTATTTATTAAATATAATTTTAATTAAAGAATAACAATTACTTTAAAATGTAGATTACATAGGAATAAGAAATTTTATCTTTCTCGGCAGTACTTCCACCTCGAGGTAGGCAAAATTTGCTGGGTGAGAAGGCTTGTGTACTTGTTTTATTACAAAATAAAGTCAGACCAAGAGAAGTACCCCGATTTACCGGTTTCGAATTTGCTACTTTGAAACTTTATTGCTGTAAAAAAGGTAGAAATATGTATTAACCCAAGCCTTAGCAAAATTCTAGTATTTTCTCTTTTAAAAGCAACATTTTTACAACGGAATTTAGATAATTGTCACCCCGTCGTGAATCTACCTGAAAAGGAGAATCCAATATAGTGGTCCGTCAAAGTGAGAAAAGTTTTAGACTTAATCCGCTCGGCTAAAAATTTTAACTCCTGCCTCCTCTTAACTGACGAACTGACGAAATGTTTGCACGGCGGTTCCACCACACACACATGTGGTACAACGTGAATGCCTAAAGGACTCATTTACAGTTCGCCTGCAGTACAGAACTGCAAATCAGTTAAGGTCAATTACATAAATAGACTACCGACACATGAGTGTATTGTAAGAATCACTTAAACACAAGACTCGGATCTCTAAATGGCCTGTATATATTATTGACCATGACTGATCTGGAGTTCCGAATTGCAGAAGAACTGTAAGCGAATGGGTACCTTTACATTTCTTTGATGCGACAGCAAAAGACCGAGAACTGATGAGACGCTGCGGTGTTACAATGATATATCGTTGCGCTGTTAGGGAGCGACGTCTACACTTGCTACGCGACTATGTTAAATTACTGGCTCTTTTTGCATGTCTGTGCCCACCTTTAAAGGCCAATAAATGCATGACGTTGAATAGAGAAACCATTCACAGATTCACGCATTTTTTCACTTATTTATGAGATTATTCATGCTGTTCAGGCAACGTGTAGGCTTTGCCGGGAAGCTCAGTCTAGTTCCGCAATTTGCAGAATCGTTCGCGATAATATTTTGTCAGTATGGACGGTAAAATGCATTATTTCGATATACACTCTTTGATGTTTTGAACTATGTATACTAAACGAAACAAGGCAGATGAGCCGATTGTATGTGAATACAATCTTTAACATCCGCAGATATAAAACTACACTGACCGGATATGTGTGAATCAGGCGTAAGCGTATTAGACTTGAGATTTTATTATAATTTAACTGGCACTAAATTTTGGGTTTATTTATTATAAATTTATTTACCTGTTGGTGTAGGATGATTTTGATGATGCATGATTAGTTCTTGCAATTCAGTTCCGATTGGTTGAGTTACACTTGTGGAAGAGGTAGTGCTGGTTTGAGTAAAACTAAGCGTATTTGTATTTGTGGTAACTGTAGCCTCCTGCGTTGTCTAAAAATGGTAAACGCAAAAGTTATTTTGATATTAACAATTTTTCTTAAACTAATATTGATTAACCTGTTGTTTTGCCTTAGGTGTACAATTTCTCATGGGTCTGGCTTTATATGGTACTTTAGCAGATGCGTTTTCACCATGATGTCTAGTAAAATGTTCTTTAAGTTTATCTCTCCTAGAACTAGCATAATCACAGTTTGAACATTTAAAAGGTTTCTCTTCTAAATGTATACGTTCGTGTCGAACTAAATGAGACTTCTCCATAAACCCTCGACCACATATAGCACAAGAGTGTGGTCTTACGCCATTATGTGATTTAGAATGACTTAGAAGTTGATTCTTTTTTGATGTAGAATATTTGCAATGTGGATAAGAACAACGATAAATATCACCTATAAGCAAAATTTATTTTATCTTTATTAAGATTTAAGAAATGCGTTTCAAATGACCAACCTGCATGAATTCTTTTATGAGCAATCATGTGACTTAAAAATTTTGTGTGAAATCCACATGATTCGCAAGTTAAAGTTTTATCGGCACTGTGCGTTAGTTTGTGGCTTTCTAAATTGTGTTTAAAACGAAATGTTTTAGTACAACTATCACACTTAAATTGCTTTTCTGGAGTGTGTATTTTTAAATGCGATAAAAAGTTTTGTTTTAGCCTACATTTAAAAGAACAGAAGGAACATTGATAGACGGATTCTTCTAGATGTTTTGATCTATGCGCAATTAGTTTGGATATTTGATCTGCTGTTGAATCGCCTGCAAATACATTTTGTAAGTTACAAAACAGCTTGATTTGAATTGATTGAACTTACAATAGTCGCATTTGAAAGGAGGACCTGGGAAATGGTTTTTCATGTGGTTCAAATAATCTCCATGATATTGACACACAAACGTACAAATTCCACATTTATATGTTACATCTTTGGAGTGACTTAATGCAAGATGCTGTTCTAATAATAAAGAATCGTTTATGCTTGTAAAGCAGATTGGGCATTTTACTGAAGACTTTTTTTCAGTTTCATTTCCTACAGATACTTATATTATTTACACAATATAAATTTCACGTAATTATTTTAACCTTGACTATTGTTTTTATCACAATCACCAAAAAACATTCTATGGTGTTTATAAAGAAACATTCTTAAACCTGGTTTAAGACTGCAAAATAGAAGACGCTTTAATAGTCGTTGTTTTTGATTTCTTTGTTTTGTTTTAATAATTAACATTTTTGGATTAGTTTTGGCTCCAGATAGTTTTGTTTTTTCACTTACAGTAATTTTATTGGTTTCTGTAGTTTTTAAGTCCAAATCAATTATTTTTTCCTCTTCAGAGACCGACTATAACATGTGAGCTTATAATTTAGATATATCAGCAATAGCTTTTCAACCAACCTGTCCATATTTTAGGTGAAGCTCTTCATGTTTAGCTCTAAAACTAGGTAACAAGACATTATTTTGAAGTAGACTGTTTAAAAAGTAGTAGAAACACACTTCACTTTTTGAAAATACAAGACAAGATTCAAGAAATCTAAAAATATCTGTTGGTTCAAAGTTAATCCATTGTATACAACCGAGGAGCTTATTGCAATATTTTTCCTTTACTCGAATACTTTTTAAAGCCCATTCCGAAATTATGTAAGCAGCTTTATACGAAGATATATTAAACGCCTATAATAAAAATTGTTAGATTAAATTATAAAAAATTTTTGATTTCTTACTCTATTTTTTAAAAATTCTTGGAATTCTGCTACATTTAAATTTAAGATTTCTTTGCCATCACAAACTTCATTTAAATGACTAACAATCCACCCTTCAACAATATTGCACAAATGTTTCAACTTAAATCGCTGAGATAAGTAGTATGTAAATAAACAATTATCTATATTTAAATTGGCACCTAAAAATTCAATACAATATTCAATAATCTTTGTTAAAATAAAATGATCTGCTAGTCTCAGGAGTTCTTCAACATTTGTTAGTTCAATAGTAATTTGTCCAGTATACATGTAATTAACTATCATATTAAATATTTCACTATCTAAACATGTAATAGTTAAATGTTCTCTTATGATAGAGTGATGTTTTAAAATTGAATTAAAATAAGGAGAACTGCACGCTAAAACATTACGATGTGCCCGTACTACTTTATTATTTACATAAAGTGTGAGATCACAAAATCGACTAGATTTCTTTTGTTCATATAAATTTTTAAATAATGTTGTGGACATTTCATTACATATAAATGTCATTCCAGATATTTCAGCCATGGTTTATCCTAAAATAATAATACACTCAATTAAATAAAACGTGTTTTTTCAATTCGTGCATGTAATAATAATCTTACCGATAATTTTTATTGTAAAATTATATCAACAATCATTCAACATTTCAATAAATTTTATTAAATAATAAACAACCACAATTATTATTCATATTCCTTACATTTATAATAATATGACGTTATAAACGTAATGAAACATCTAGTTGACAGTATAGCCAACTGTATACAATATTTATATAGATCGTATTGTATGTGAGTATTTCTTTGTTGGTTAAATGAAATATTTGCCTAATTTTTCTTTTGAGGATATTCTCCTTAAAAATTTATTATGTATTAAATAGTGTAGGATCGGACTTTAAAAAGATTTCTATTATAGGTGTCATAGATTAAGAGAATTTTGACATTAGGCGAGGTTGTATGTGATATATATTTCTGTGATTTATTTTATGAATTTATCTAAATGTCTCATCAAACTGGAATTAAAGGTAAAGGTTGTCTTATTTTAAAATTATTAGTAGAAATAATTATACTAATT
Source organism: Sinopyrophorus schimmeli (assembly GCA_036325965.1). NCBI lineage: Eukaryota > Metazoa > Arthropoda > Insecta > Coleoptera > Elateridae > Sinopyrophorus > Sinopyrophorus schimmeli. The sequence goes on along the minus strand of JARFIZ010000086.1, from coordinate 188,955 downwards.
ATAGCAAATGAAGAATTGAAAAAATTCTTAGGCAAGTGCCGCGATGGTAAAGTAAGAGCAATTAAAGTTTCTATTTTGGAAGGTATGTGCTTTTATTTTAACTTACGACTGTTATGATTCTGAATAAATGTAATAATTTAGAACAACTTACTTTATCAAAGGCAATTGAGGAAAAACAGTCAAGTGAATGGGATAAATGTTATGACAATATAGTCTTGTCCTTAATAGAAAAAAATCAACCTTGTTATATTTTATACAGATTAGATAGTAAAAATGAGTTGGGTTATGAATGGTTATTTATTAGTTGGTCACCAGATACAGCACCAATTAGAGAGAAAATGTTATATGCATCAACTAAATCAACTTTGAAACAAGAATTCGGTACTGCTCAGATCAAAGAAGAAATGCATGGTACTATATTGGTATAAATTTATTGTAGTATTTGAGTTATGTCCTTATTTACTATACAACTGATTTAGAATGAAATTACATTAGAGGGTTATAATAAGTTTAAAAGAGCTGCTATTGCTCCTGCTCCATTAACAATGAGAGAAGAAGAACTACAAGAAATAAAGCGGAGCGAAATCAATGTAGACTATGGAGTTGATACTAAACATCAAACTTTAAGTGGTGTTGTATTTCCAATTAGTGAGGCAGCAAAAGAAGCTGTTTTTGATATGGGTCGTGGTTCATATGATTACATACAGTTTAGAATTGGTATAGTTATTTTTTATTTTATTATTTCTATCTAAAAATAATTTTATAGATATGGAAGAAGAAAGAATACATTTAGTTTGTGCTGATAAACTTAACATTGAGAAACTTCCTTCTAAAATACCTGATAATGCTGGTAGATACCATCTTTTTAATTTTAAACATACTCACGAAGGTGATTATATGGAAAATATAGGTAAGTGTACTTTTAATTTATATTTTCCAATTTTTTATAATATTCAATTTGTAGTATTTATATATTCAATGCCTGGTTATAATTGCTCAATAAAGGAAAGAATGTTGTATTCGAGTTGCAAAAATCCATTAACCGATATAATTAATAATTTGGGCGTTAAGATCATTAAAAAAGTAATTATCTATAATTTGCTTTTTATAACAAATTTTAAATTTATTTATTAATAGTTGGAAGTTGATTCTGGATCCGAGTTAACAGAGGAATTTTTGTATGAGGAAATTCATCCCACAAAAAATTTACATCGTCCAAAATTTGCCAAACCTAAAGGTCCTCCTGGTAGAGGTCCAAAACGAATGACCAAGACGCAGTCTTAAAACATGTTTTAGTACACTCAATGTTGCTCTTTATTTTCTATGCATTTTTTGTTTAAATAGTTGAATGTGCTCAAATACAGTTACTTGCCTAAAAATAAATATGCTGAAATATTTTTGTAGCCAAATATTACCATTTTTACGATTAATTATAAATTTTACAGCTGTATGCATTTACATATTTATTCAAGACAAATAAACATGTTGTGTATTGTAGTTTTTGATATTGAAATTGTTGTAAAATATATATAACTAATGGTTTCCAAATTTGGAGAGTGGCGTGGCGCACAGGTTGAGTGTGTGAACCGATGCGCTTAGCGACCTGAGTTCAATCCCACGCTAAAACCATCTTAAAATTATACGCCTCTCTCCCCTTGCAAGGCATTGGGCAACCAGCAAGGGTAAAACTGCCCCAGGAAAATTTCCCCAATAACACCCCTTGTGTCTTTGACATACTATGACATACACAACAAAAGACACAAGCGGGGAAATAGCTTACGCCCGGATTCGGGCACGGCACTTTAAGAAGAAGAATTGTTTCCACGTTATAATTTTCTGTTTTTTTTTCAGTTTTGTTAACCAAATTTGGAATTACTAATTTTACAAAAAGTAGTTATTAGGAGGGCGTCGTGTGACCTAAATAAGGGAAACCTCGAACAAGATCACCAGAAGATATAAAATCATGAATTTTTTGGATTGTAATGTTAATACCCCACACTAAAATGTTTATATATTAATATTTGTGGTTCTTTGTTTAACAGTGTGGTCATTTCACTCAAATCATCCAATGCAAGTTGCTTGACTATAGAAAAATTCATATATAGACAACTTAGTTCACTATACGTGTGTTCGTTTGTTACACTGACTTGCTCGAAAAAGCAGACTTCGTGACGTCACAGATCAACTTTCGGACAATAAAGTTCGGAAAGTGCACAGCTACAAACGAACACAAAATTATCAAATTTGTATAATATAACTTAAAAAAGCAATGGGTTCCAGACAAAACTTCATTAAAGACATTGTTGGAAATGTTGTATTCGATTCAGATTTAAATAGGGGTAAACAGTACAGTGATTGGCCCTTTTATTAAAAGACATAGTTATTGGCCATATAAATATTTACAGTGATTGGCCAATATTTTCTAATTAAAATAAGATATAGTAAATTAGCAAGAAAAACGAACCATTTATTAGAAAATATATATTAGGAAATATAGATTTATTATTATATAATTTTCTAAATATGGCCAATCATTGGCGACTGGCCAACAACTGTACTATTTACCCCTATAAGTGAAAGCAGTGATGTTGAATTATGTACTGCAGTTATTTGTTATGTTGCCAATAGATATAGAAATATAAAAAGGGTAACAATAAAAAATTTAATAGAAAACGTAAGAAATACATAGAATACATAGGGACAAGTAGGTATGCTTATTAAGTTATTGTAGTCAACTACAATGATAAGCCGTTTACAACCTATTTTAGAATCCAAAAACAGTTGTACTTGCAGTTATCTTTGAACTTTGCTGACCATGAAGTTTACAAAAAACTCCATAAGAATTGTAAGTAATATCACATTATGCTGGGTATACTAAATAAAGTGTATATTGTGTAACTTTGTTATTTTTGATAATAGCAAATACTGGTCTAAATATCAGTGCCGAAAAGCACATATTAGTGTTTCATTGGTTTGCTGGACACCACACAGTTTGCTTTTGAGATATAGTAGATGGGTTTGATCTATCCCTAAGTTCACTGTATGATGTATTAAATCGAGTAATGTTTTTTTTTTAAATAATATAGCATCTCATAATAGAATTACCAACTGCTGAAGAAAAAGTGATAACGAAAAATTGTTATGCATCTAAAGGGTTTCCAAAAGTTATAGGGTAAATTTTCAAACATACATAAGCTTTATAATGGCATACCTATAAATTTTAAAAATATTTAAGTAAAATAGATGGGACTCATATATAAGAATTGATAAGCTAAGAGAACGCCCAACATATTATTTTAATAGAAAGGATTACCACTCTGTAGTCTTACACGCTGCGTGTAATGAAAGCTTAGAATTTATTTGTAGATGTATTTGTTGGATATCCAGGCAATCTGCATGATGCCACAATATTTAAAAATTCGCATTTGTGTCACCACATGGAAGCAATTTGTAAAGGTAAAATTATGTTTCATATGTTGCAAATATAATGCCACACTTTTACAATATTAAAGATGATAGTGCATACCCACTACTTCCTAATCTTATTATACCATATCTAAAAGTCAAAAGAAATTACTTAAAATTCACAGTTCATGACTTGTATCGATTCAACATGCATTTGGTCGTCTTAAGTAACGGTTTAGACAATTAAGAGATTTAGTGGATTATTGTTATGGAAATATAAATTTATGTAATTTTTTTATTTACTTATTACATTATTTGAATTTAAATTATCTAATTTATTTGATTTATTCTGTTCACTAATTATTTCCAATTCTTCTTTGAGCTGATCTTTTACTGCACTATTGAAACTGTCAGACCTAGATTGAGACCATTTATAGTTCCAATATCTAACTTCCTCCATCGTCATTCCTGTTGCATTTAAGAGACTTGAAGTAGCAATTCCACCTATGCTTCCTAGTATGACTCCTAAATTAAATTAATAATTATTTTATATATAACTGCATCTAAGTATAAAACCTAGTCCTGCTCCAACAATCCAGGCACGAGGTCCTAATTTAAATTTATATAAGAATCCAGCTAATGTTCCTGCTATTGAGTGTTCTAAAATGCCATTTTCACCTCTGTATGCTGAAATAGTAGTTGTAAGTCCACTAAAATTGTATATTTTAAAACATATATGCACTCTAATTTTGGACACTAACATGTATGTTGTACAAAAAAATGTTAATCTCCAACCCCATTTAAATGCCCCTTTGGCAAAACTTTGTGTAACTTGATCCTGAAGTTTTTCTAAAAATTGTAATCTAACAGTTGTAATTTACATACAAATTTAAAACACCTTAGCATCAAAGGGATTTTTAAATGATGTAGCTTGATTATTTTCATAAAATCCATGTATGTGGTAATCGGCTAGTTAGAAAGCCACCATATACAGCTCCTATAAAAGAACTCATACAAGCAACTTCAATTATTGAATTCAGTTCAGAAGAAATTCTTCCAAAATCACTGAAAGTATTTATTAACTTAAGAGTTTATTAAAATTTTACTCATACTCTGTTCTATAAATTTGTTGTATTCTTTCCCATCCTGTTTCGTTTTAACTACTGAAAGATCTATTTTATTAGTTGTGTTTGTATCATTTTAACAATATCGGAATTATTCCAAGATAATGGCAAAAATCCTATAATATAATGAATTTTCTTACTAGGACCGATTACTTTTTTCATAATTTTAAATAATAGGAAATATTGCCAGACATTTAGGTTATGTTCTTTTCTGTTATGTAATTTACTGTTACAGAAGCGGGATTATTTTAAATAATTTTACAATTTTTGGGTTTAGTATTGCGTAGATACAATAAAATTACTATTTCACGATTTATTTTTAATTACAAATAAAATGACTTAAATTTGCAAAATTTTCTAATTCATTAATTATAGGTATAGATGGTTTTGTAATATCAGATCGACTACAAAGTGCCTGCACTAGTGAAAATATTACATGATTTCCTATATTTTGTAAACATCTTTTCAAAGCACTTCATAATTCTGTATAAAAAAAGTAGCAAAATTAATTTGATTATTAAAAATTTTATATAAATTGCAGTTAGGTAAATTAAATATAGTCAAATTGAAAAGTTGTGCTAGCTGTTATTACTATCTTTACTAATATATTTCTTAAGATTCTTAAGATAGATATTTTTAATATGACCACAGTTGGTATCTGAGGTTAATTCTAAATAGGTTTCTAAAGGCTGATAAAAATCTTGATATATATTCCCTCCTAACTGAAACTAATGAAAACATATTATATAATAATAAAAAACTGTACTAAACTCTAAATAATCACCTCTTCAAAAGCGCGATAGATAGATTGAAAGACTGGTTGTTTTCCAGAATGAAAAAAGCCTCTTGATCCATGTAAAACAGCAACTCCTTCCTTTTCAGCGCTTTTACAAACACTCATATACATACAATGATCAGGACGAAAATTATATCTACATGAATACACATATAGTTTATCTAAAAAGTTAGAATTAGAATAATAATCATCTAGTTAGTTAACAATTGTACCTGGATGATAATGAAATATTATATTTATAATGTCCTGATCACCCCAAGTTATTTTTAACTTATATCTCTTATAAACAGGAATTACATATTCCACCCAAAGAAAATCTCTCATTTTTGTTAAATTCATTAACATTACGCCTGAATTTACACCTAAAAAAAACTTTATATAAATTAAAAACTTATTTCCCCATATATTATTTTCTTATATAAATATGGTAATAAATTTGTGCTCTTTGTACATTTGGTTTATGGATACTTGAAGAAAAAATTATTGTTAAATTTTTTTTTAAATGTAATTATTGAATAAATTGAATTACGAAAGTAATACAAAAGATGGTACTCTTTTTAAAATGTAGTATATTGTTTCAAATAAAGAAAGATTATATTTGTTTTTGTTACCTAATTTTCCATAATATGGATGTTTGGAAAATCTATTATACCATCCAGCATTAGGATCTTCATGTTCTGGAGCTAAAGCTGCCATTTGACTAGAATTCATACTGTTGAAATAGTTCCATATCGTTTCTACCGGAGTTAAGAATAGAATGTCTGTATCCACATATAAAATTGAATCAATATCACTTAAAATAGACTAAAAATCAAGATGATATTTAAAGTAAAGAAGATAACTACACCAACTTACTGGTAAAAACAATCGTTGTGCAGCACAGGGTTTGAATAGTTTTTGCCATTCTTCTGTATTATCTGTAGGAAAAGTTAATGGCAAAACTTTAAAAAATATATCCTTTACAATTAATTTCCATTCCGTTAACTAAAATAAACATACAAATTTAAGTTTGATTATTTTTAATATTTATAAATTACCTTTTCTATAAAAGTGTCGATAAGATTGTCTTCTGTTACTATAATAAATGTTAATGGTACCTTACTAAACATAATGGCAGATTTGATCATGTTTAATGTTTCATGTACTCGATCACCACAAGCAACAACAGCAATAACTGCACCATTGCTGAAATTATAATCAATATTCATAATTTTTCTCAAAAAAGTTATATATCAATTACTTATTAATATCATTCACAGTGACTGTTTTTAATGGAACTACATATTCTTCAGTTTGCTTATTTTCAATAATCACTTGTTCAATATTAGGTGAATTATTAATTATTCGAAAACAGTAAAATATAATTAAAATGACTATAACAGCTATGCATGTTCGTTTAATTGATAAAGCTTTCATTTTAAAATGAATTTCTGTATTAAAATCATTCTGAACAGTATTTTTTTATACACACTTGTACAGCCATCAATACAAGTTGAAATTGTTAACTAAATAAGGTATTTATCCGCAATGGGGGTCATTTTTAAATTCTAACGCTCTAACTTCACGTAAGTTGTTTTAAAAGCTGACTTGCAGTGGACCAGTTAAATATATAGCACAATCAAAAATTCTTTGGAATTAACAAGCTATCTATGAAATTTGGAATATGACAACTTTCAGGTCAGCAGATTATAATTGAAAATGTCTTAAACAAATAATCTGTATTATTAATAATTAATTCTTTAGATAGTTTTTATATTCTTTGACTATTGAAATCCAAAGATCATACAATAATTTAATGTAAAGGTTTTTACACCATGCACTTGAAAAGTAAATTTTTGATGCATATAAATTTTTCTAATTTAGTATGCACAACGAAACGGTATATCTTTGTTGTTAAGTAATATATAGAAGTTCTTAATTTTTAATTTATGTCAAAGTATCTGTTTTAGAATTAATAATATATTGTGCATGTAATGCGATAAGTTGTGGATTGCCTACCAAAGCGAAGTTGCATATACTATTTTTTATTACGAATCCGGCATATCTTAGTACAAAATTGGGGTCCAGGAGCAAAGCTCCGGTAGGGTCCATATTTATAAATTCATTAGGTTTTGCAAAAATCTCAGGTGGTATGGACTCATCGTCAGCATTTTCGTCAGTTTCCGGGATCAGATCACGATTATATTTCCCGCCTTTTTACTATATGATCATATGGCAGTACATCTATTTTCTACTTGAGTGTAGCACAATCTTCAAATTCAAAATATATCCTATTTATCCAGCTATCTGCTATCAATTATCTAAAACATTATTTGTTTTGTGCTTGAGTGAGTAACAAATATTGATTTACTCCCGGTTTAAAAATAGGAAAAAGAAGACATCGAGGACCATAATCTGGATCTTCAAAGTTTGGAAAGAAAGATTGGAGGATTGAAGCTTGAAATAGCAGCGTTTGGAAATCGGGACCGTTCCTAGTTAGGAACTTCAAAAGGAATTTCGCCTTAGCGCACAGGCATAATGAAGGATTGTTATGTACCTGCCGTTCCTAGTTAGGAACTTTAAAAGGAATTTCTCCTTAGCGCAGTAAGTGCTAATAAAAATTAGAAGATTTTTATACCTTGATATCAGTAGGAATAATTAAGTTTTGTTACTTATCTGCCGTTCCTAGTTAGGAACTTCAAATTGTCGACATTAACAACTCATTATTAACGTTTATCTAAATAATGGCGATTTTGGATTTGGAGTTATTGGGAGAGGTGAACATTAGTCCCGTGAGAGCGCTTAATATAAGTCTCAAAGAATCACGGGATAATCCCGGAGTATATCTCTGTACCAAAGACTACATTGGAAGTTGAGCTTCTACTTCATTCCTCGCTGGTTGAGAGTTGGACGCAGATACTTAATAATGGTTTAGAAATGAAAATATGTTTCAGTGAGAGCAGGTGTTCTCAAGAATTTAAAATTTTTTTGGATGCGTCTAAGCTTAATCTCGAGGTTAAGGTTATTCTATCATGGTCCATCCTCCAGCGAACGAACGTCTTGTTAAAAGTCAAAAATCGATTGGGCCCGTTCTATCGAAACTTGGGCAAGAATTAACTTCAATGCTTAGTAATGAAGTAATGCTTCCTGAAGCATTAGTTAAAATTGAGAATATGACGCCCTTATTGGCGGAAATTTAAATGTAGGTTTTTTGTTTTTAACTCAAAAGAAACCTCATAAACGGGCTTCGCCTCAAATTTTTAGTCGTTAAATCAATGATTTAAAAAAAAAAAAAACTGAGCAGGCTAGAAACGTCTCAATTTAAGGCGCATTATACACGCCATTGCAGCACTTCTGCTGCTACTCGCGCGGGCGTTAGTCTTGAGGAGATTCGACGCACTTCGGGTTGGACGTCGCCGTCTTTTACCTTTGCTCGTTTTAATAATCTTCTCCTAGTTCAGGGGTCGGCAACCTTTTTCGGACAGCGGACCATTTTCAAAATAAAATTTTTTATGCGGGCCGTACATTCAAATGTAACTTAAATATTGCTTTTATATTATATACGAGTATAATTATTATTCAAATAAATAACGAAAAAAAAAATTTTTTATTGACATGCTATAATAACAATAATGTCAGAGAACAAAAATTGGTGCTTTGGCGGGCAGCGCAATAAGTTGCAAAGGACCGCATGTTGCCGACCCCTGTCCTAGTTAATAAACCTTGTTTTGCAGAAATGCTCTTAGGTTTACAAAGTTAATGTTATTCCAGTTTTAAAGTTTTTTGTTCTCTATGTACAACAACAAACTTTCTATTTATCTCTAAATTGGTAACTTTCAACATCTATCATATGATCATATAGTAAAAAGGCGGGAAATATAATTTATGATTAAACGAACTTACCTTAAGTGAAGTTCGATCATAATTATATGACCGCCTTTACGTAATGATCAGTCCCCCGCATATAACCCATCCCTTTCAATTTAGAGATTGCTTTCAAGATAATGTTTTAGATAATTGATAACAGATAGCTGGATAAATAGGATATATTTTGAATTTGAAGATTGTGCTACATTCAAGTAGAAAATAGATGTATTACCATATGATCATTACGTAAAAAGGCGGTCATATAATTATGATCGAACTTCACTTAAGGTAAGTTCGTTTAATCATAAATTATCACTCATTTCAAACTTTTTTTTCTAATTTTTATTTTAATGTATTAATAAATTTTTTAAATGCCAACCTCACTTTTTTAATATTGACACTTTTATTGCGTTTCTTAAGTTATTCAATACTACGATCTTTTAATTTTATCAGTGTTTGCTTGCGATAAGGATAATTTACTCAAAACCCGGCTTGTAATTGTAAAATGGCCAAATAGATCTTTTTCAATCGTAACAGTGAGCGCTAAGATACTGTTTATGCCCCATGAGTAATAGAAATTTTAAAAGTTGTCAAAACAGTGCGATCTAACGAGTAACACTTTATAACCTTTGATTATATATAATCAAAGTTATAACTATGAGTAGTGTCAAATGTTTATAACCATGAACAGAACTATATTTGATTGACCAACTGTATTAACAGCTGTTAAAACGACCCAATAGGGTTACGCTCAAACGACAAGACATTCGAAAGGCAAAATGGATAAGTATCGAAATAGATAAAACGGAAAGTAGCTAATGTCACAACGAAAACATTATAGCAAGTTTGGCTGGAAGTGCTATTTGACAATATTTTGTTTATTTGTATATTTAAAGTTTTTCGAAATACAGCCGTAAGTTCAATGCTTAGTTTGAAGCTATAGTTAAGAGATAATATGTGTTTTATATTGATAGGACACAATTTGTTCAAATGGAGAAAGCAGAAATAGATGAAATTGGTCATACATTTTTAACAGAACAGGGGTATATGGTGCATACAGATGATATTGAGGGTTTGTAGTAGTAGATTTGGTAAATGTTAACGACATACACTCGCTCGCGAATCTTTTTCTATTTGGTATGAATATAAAACTGCACGAATGTGGAGTACGACACTCACTTTCTTTTTTTGAGAAATTTTGCCCCTTTGAAAATATTTCACTTTAAAATTTGAAGATTGGAAGTTTATTTACGCCATTTTCTATTGCGATTTCCGAAATCAGCTGTGCAACGTTGCCAGCAATTATGTTTCGTTTGTGACTCAAAAGGGGGCACTTAAGACATACTTTTTATTTTATTTTCTCTTCATTTATAAATAAAAAACAATTGTATAGCATACTGTTTAACTTTTCTTAATGAAATTATAATGTATAATTTTAACCTATATAAGTAAATTTAAAACATTTAAATAAGTTTTAAGGATTACCACCCAGCGTGAACGCGTTAAGGGGGCGATCCAAAACATTAGCGATTTTAACATGATGCGGTGAAATAATGAATTACTACAGTGCGGTTTAGGGCTAAGTTAAGTCGGTCAAGAAATAAGATAAACTTATCTTTTGGTTTCTAGGTGGCTCTCCCGCTTGTCAGAAGATTTAGACAAACCCGGGGCCTTGAATTTGACTGAATACATATATTTATTGAAATTGAAAGATACATATCCATATAATCAAAATTGGTAATTTGATTATTTCGTGGTGCTTTAGGATGATATGTCGTTCTAAGCGGAGACCATGTTTTTAATTTTTTAAATTGATTAAGAATAAAAAGATATTTTTTTATATATTAAGAAGCCTGGCTAGTGGCATGGGAACTACTATTCGTAGAGAGAGTCACGATAGTTGTATAGAGATGCAAGATATCGATTTTTACGCTGATTTGAAAAACCTTCAAAATACATAAGTTGTTCCAGGTCTAGTTTTATCGGTCAAACTCGCATACTTTCGTTTATTTTCGACATACAGTTTGGTTTACCAAAAAGCTGATTACTTGCAATATTATTTCAAATGTTATATTCAGAGAATTTTCATGCGATTTCGATTGTTAGGTTTGGCAGAAAGCGCAAAGTAAGCGTCGGCGCGCAATTCAAAAACCAGTTTAAATTTAAGAATACATATTTATTATGTTATGAATCTTAATTAATGCGATTTGTTTTATTAATATTACAAAGTAACATAAATATGTGTATAAAATTGTAAAATACTTGTTTTTCTTTAAAATGAAAGGATAATAATTACGGTATTGCAGAAGGGCGCTAGTGATTAATTTTCTGGATTTCTTTTTATTTGTTCTGATGATATATTTATTGTTTTTAAATATAGTTCTAATTTTATTTATTATAGATCATAAATAAATGTTGAAAATACTTTGATACTAATGTTTTTAGTCCAATTATATTTATTAAAAAATGTTTTCTATATAAATTTTAAATCATTTTATATATCGAAATTATTTATAATTGTGGTTAAAAATAACTAACAAAATTTTAAGGGCAGAAGAGTATTTTGTGGTAAAAATATTAACCGTGATAAGGGAGTAAGAACAAAAAGTTAAATTTTGAAAATATCAGATTGAAATAAATGCTTATATCGTAAATAAATACTAAACATACTTAGTATTTTCAAATTCTAGAATAATTGAAATGACCGGGAATGCAAAGTGCATATTTAAATTGCATACCTTCAATAAATATCTTCTAAAAGGGGGCATATTTTTGCAAGGATCGGCAATTTTGGAAGCAGATAATAACGAAATTTATTTTATTTTATTAGGAGCCGTTCATAAAATACGACACGCTAAAATCAGCTTTTTGACCCTCCATTGTCACGCGGTGTCACACTTCCTATGACCCCCTAGAAATATTTTGTCACAAAAACTGAGACCTCCCGAATATGATAAATTTCAATTGATAGTACACAAATTTTGAGAATTAAAAATATTTATTTAGTTTTATAATAAAATTTAAATAAATCAATAAATATCTTTTATAAGGAAAAATAAATAATATGTATTTACTAAATACGAAATGAATGACTTTCTATTATGATAAAAATTTAAAAAGAAAAATAGTCGAAAGAAATACTAATTTAAAATGTAATGAACGGCGAACGTCACGTTGCCGTAGACACCCTCCCCGTGTCACACTCAGCAAGACCCCCTGTATGCAAACGTATTTTATGAACGACCCCTTATCTATGTATGCTCCCAGAAAATGTTTACCAAAATTGGCATACTTCAATTGCTTGATAGCCATTTAATAAAAATTAATCTCAAAAAAATAAAATCTACGATAATTTCACAAGCTTTGCTGTTTGATTAATAAAAATATCATTATTTTGAAAAACGCACGAAAGCTTAGAAGTTGAGCTGCTTTTCGTTTTATTAATTTTTTTGTGCAAAACTCGTTGATTTATCAAAAATCTAAAATTATACAACCACTTCACAACATACTACATATAACGTTTATCAAAGTCTGTTTGTATACGTGCCTTATTTTTTGAAAGATTGTGATCCCTACCATACCTTTTCAATCTGTATTTTATAAAACCTAGTAACTTTTATATTAAACTTTTTTTGTAAATTTTATAATTAGAAAGTTATTTGACATTACAGAAAATAACGATTTTCAGTTTTTTTACAATTACTTCGGAACTATTCGGAATTTTAAAATTTTAATAACGGAATCTGAATCGGCATCTAAAACTGCAAAACATTGCCCATTTAACCAGACTTGTATCTCCACTAATAAGAAAGATACCCATGTTAGCCTACTTAATTTGGGACCCCCTGTATATGTATACTAACTTTTCAAACATGTAGTACTATGACAAAAAGTGCTCAAATTTTTATCTGTATTGAAGTTCATCATAAATGAAACCTAAAAATAGAAAATAATTTAGACAAAAACTTACTTCAATGAATTTAATAAAAAAATATTTACCACAGACATTATTATTTTGGTATAAAGGTAAAAAATAAAGGTAAAAATGTAAATGGCACATTGGTCATTTACCTTTTTCATGAACTATTTAGGGCTATAATGTGCGAAAACATCGGTTAAAACCGCCTTCAAACCATAAAGGCAAAGTACGAAGCCGCATTCAACAAAGATTTTACCATTGTAAAAGTTGACCATTGTCAACTCAAACTAGGCGATTTAAACCACCGCATAAAGCGCAAGCGCACACTAAGCTGATTTTAAATTCGCAATTTGATTTATATAAAATTGGTCGCACTGATTAATGAATGCATTGATATTATTAAACCATTACGATGTTACGATTTTTATCGATCTGCGTTCAGGTACCTGAAAAAAATCTGGTCCGCGGGGCAACACCGCAAAGAAGAGCGCGATTACGCAATCCGTACTAGTCCTAAACGAATTCTCATATAGAAACCAGACAAATGTGTTTGTGATCATTACAGACTCTAAAATAAATCTGAGTGTAATTTTTAATTATTATAGTCTTTTTTTGTCTATCACTGATGTAATAACGCCATCCCAAGGCGCCATTACCCCACAACTTTCAAATACAACTGTTCAACGCTATTACCATCTAACGGACAAGGGTCAAAGTTTTGGTTAGCGAAAACGAGGAACCGCAATAAAACTCGCAACATAACCTTGCCCAGCGAGACCAAAAACAGTGCTTCGGCACTTCAATTACCAAATTGTTATTAATTACTTTTTCAATACAATTTTCTAACAATATATACACAAAAGATGGCTCTACAGCATAGCATATTTCAAATTTGATCAAATTCTTTAGTTTTTGTATAATTACAGCTTGAACTATCGTCTTTTTTGCCCCTTAAAGCATTTTAATTTCAGCAGGTTTGCTATTTTTTTTTAGATTTATATTACATTTTTGGGGAAAATGAAATATGCCATGCTCTAGTCCAATCCTTTATTGGTCTATTTAATTTTTTTTGCAACATTATATATTGTTATTTAGAAATGGTAATTGAAGTAAGAAACGTCTAAATTTTAGTCGATATTAGGCAACCCAGTTCTCTCGGACCGCCCCCTTAAGATAAATATTTAAAAAAAACATCATTAAGCAGTGGAGTATTGGAAACCTTATTATTTTAAAGTTTAAAATAATTAAAATTCTTAGTAAATATTAATTTTTTTATAAGAGAAATAAGTTGGGGTAAACCGTAATGTCCTATATGTAAATATCCTAAACATTAGTACAAATGTATCATCACTATCTGCACCATGTTCTATTTCAATCAGTCCAATAACTGAGTATCTAATAATAAAAAATTAGAAAAATATCTTAACATTTAAAAAACTTTCTGAAAAAGTCTTAACATTGACCTATTTTCAATATGCAGATTAGACTTTACATTGTACTGGCTTTATTATTTGATTAAAAGCTTAAATGGTTATCTATAATATTTTATTTTGTTCTTTTTAAATGTCTGTTTCGGCAAATTAGAGCCGTTCAAGTATTACGTAAGCACTAGAGGGGGTCTTTGTTTTGCTTATTTTGATGACATGGAGAGTGGGGGGTCTAGATGGTGATTACGTCAGCAGTAGATATTTACTTTTTACACATACGGCAACCCACACATTGTCTATGCTTGAAAACGAAACGCATATTCGGGGAATCCTAACTAATGTTTACGTAAGCGTGGAGGGGTTGCTTACTTTTGCTGACAATGGGGGGTTAATAATTGTAATAAATCTGCTTACGTAATTGTTGAACGGCCCTTAGGTATACTAGTAGTTTAAGGCATTAAAACTTTAAATTATCTAATTTAAAACAGTATTGTAAAAATATATAAGGTGTGGATACTTAGTTCTAATATTTGAATATATTTGCTTTGCTTAAAGAGTCCACCAGCTTTAAGCTTTTCTCCAGGGCAAAGCTCTAACTTTCTAATTTTGCGCGATATATATATTTTATTGTCGCGGATGACATTACAAGGGTTCGGCTGTATGAAAGAGACTTGACAACACTGTCTCACTTAAATTTCACTTTTAGTTAGTACATTAACCGCTAGTCGAATAGCTCCTATGATCGAGCAAACTAACCACAAAAGCGAGTGGTTGTCGTTAACAATTACCGTAGATTTTTATTTTTTATTTTAATTGTATTGATTCTTGTGTAGATGATCAGTTGACAGCTGAAAATACTGATGATTCAAGTCATGATGCTGGAGATAAATTGGGAGCCCCTTTACGTGAACAAGATCGTTTTTTACCAATTGCAAATGTAGCAAAAATTATGAAACGTGCTATTCCTGAAACTGGAAAGGTGTTGCATTATAAAATATTTGTTTAATGATTTATTTGTATGATTTTAGATTGCCAAAGATGCAAGAGAGTGTGTTCAAGAATGTGTGTCTGAGTTTATTAGTTTTATTACAAGCGAAGCTAGTGATAGATGTCACATGGAAAAGCGAAAAACAATTAATGGTGAAGACGTATTATTTGCAATGAGTACATTGGGATTTGATAATTATGTTGAGCCACTCAAAATTTATTTACAAAAGTATAGAGAGGTATTCTTATAAATTAATTTTTAGCAGCGAAGGTATAACATCTTTACTATTTTAAGGCCGCTAAAACTGAGAAAAATTTACATTCACATGATATATTATATGAAGAAGTTCCCGATGAATCATTTAGTAAGTATTTTGTATTTATTATGAAAACGCTTAATTTTGCAAAAGAAATAAGAGATATATTTTAGATACTTCATTACCATTAACTACAGGTTCTGTTATGACAACAGAAAATGGAACTGCAGAGACAGTTATTTACACATATCAAGATAATAATGTACATCAGTTTCAATTGAGTTAGATTTAATTTATTAATAATTTTGCATTATTTGTTGTAAAATAAGAAAGGCAACGTTATTTAATTTTTTTTATTACATTGAAGTATTTAATAAACAATTTTTAGAATTATATATTATAAAATTCTACAGTATTTTAATTGGTAATACATTTTCAAAACTGTTTAAATGAACCAAAAGTATATCCTACATAAAGAATTCAGTAAATCAATACCACTTTGTATTTTAATAAAAACATCAAAAATTTTAAAATTTTTGTTTATTAATGTAAAGTTATAAAACTAGAACATTTAAGTTGTTTTGCGAGGAGTTGGTTTCCCACCTTCTCTAAAACCATTTCTGAATCGTCTGCGAACAATTTTAAGATACCTGCAGCGACCAGTGCCAGTAGTCTTCCTCCTTTTTGCTTTTTCAGACCAATTATCTAAAACCATAAAAGGGTTTTAGGTAATCGATATTATAGAATATGGAGTAACTTACATGATCTTAGTTTTGCAGAAGGATATCCACATTGTGCACATTTTTTTTTCTGAATGTGATATGATGATCTTCCACAACGGCGGCACAAAGTATGTGTCTTATTTCGGCGCTTACCAAAGCTAGAAGTACCTTTCGTCTAAAACAAAAAATGTTAAATACATAACCTCTTAACTCTACAATATAAAATACAATTTCTTTTAATACACATAGTATCAGCTACGAAATTATATAGGAATTATAATATGCATTTCCATAATTAATAAATTTTAGGGATGATCTTTATTTTTTTAGAAAATTAAAAATTGATTTTACGTACCATGTCAATTCACAATCTTAAAGAGCGAAAAGGACGAACGTACTAAAACAAAATGAATGACAACTAGTTATTTCAGTACTGCCAATATTACTTTGTGAATAGCGGCAAACTTAAATTGAGTATGAGCATTTTTAAGAAAATTTGTAGATAATATTTAATGATATTCTCGAGGAATTTAACATTTATATAAATAAATTTTACATTATCACAAACTTGTAATGTAGCACTGATATAGCTAATAATTACTACTAATAATTAAAAATAATTAAAAATATATCATAAAACTCTTCTATATTAAAAATTTTATATTAACGAGTTTTCTAAAAATAAAAAGCTTCCCGCGACGTCTCAGTATAAACATATAGCGCATAGTTGTGTTAAAATGGACCGACTAACTAGTGAAATTAACATAGAAGAATGAATTACTTTGTTTTTTGTTAAACTGTAAAACACATGTTAGTTTTGTTTAATTTGTATACGAGATATAAGCGATAAGGTGATATGAAAATCTATGTATTTAAACTGCTAATGTAATTAATTTTGTTCATCTTACTTTTATCTGAAGGTGTAAAAATATCTAAACATTTTCAAGTTTTTCTGTATAAGTGCACAAATATTCTAAGAATTTGAATGTTTATTGAACATTTAAAAAACGTTAAAATTTGTTTATATTAAAAATAAAATAAAAATTATGTTTTAAAATAATTAGAACATGGATTATAATGGTACTTTTAGTTCGCGTAAGAAATATTTCAATAATAAAATATTGTGCATTTAAAAATAAAATTAGCTTCCTAACTGCATTTCATAAAGAGCATTTATAAATATCTGTCTTTAAAAATGTACAGTGCATGCAATATTTTAATTACCAAGTGTCTTAGAACTGTTTCGCTGATGGTAACACAAAATACGCTAATTATAAATGTAAAAAAACAATATTTAAGTTTTTAAAAAATGATGTTCACTGGTGGTTCTCATCTCAAAAAAAGAAATAGTTCTAACAGTAGCAACGGACAAAGAAAATACGAAAGACCTTCAAGAGCTAGCAATTTTGATAATTACGACAGAGATAAGGTATGTTCATATGTGCTTAATTATATCTCAAACTATCCATGAAAGATTCATGTAATTATACATTTTGTAAACTTTAATCTCACTATACATTATGTAGTAAAAAAACTAAGATTTTAAAGATAGTTATGTACTTTATGTTTCATTTGCAACAAAAAGTATCCAAAGTAAATGTACTATATAAATATATTATTGGTGTTGTCAATCCCTTATAGAGCCGGGCCATCAAATTCAGTTTAGTAATTTGCCGTCTATAGACATAGTAAAATCTAAAAAATATTTTAATAAAGAAAAATAAGTAATTTTATGTATTCAAACTTAATCCATTTTTTAAATTTGTAATTTTACAATTTACGACGTTATGAGATGCGTTTGTGATTTGAAGGTTGCATTTTGAATATCACATGTTTATATGTAGGTTCTAATATTATGAAACTGGAAAACTAGCGATATCTACATCTCTACCTTTATTATCACCTATATGTATTTAAAAACATACTCCATATTTTTGAAGAAAAAATATTAACTTATACATATCTACATTTATATATTTAGTAATAATTTTAAAGTGATCAAAATTAACTAAAAGGAAAACAAAAATTTTGGAGTACTGGCTCAAATAAAAATGAAAATATTTTTCTTTCAATTACTTGCTCTTTCTAATTGAGGCTAGTTTTGTTCAAACTATATTTTTGTAAATCTTTAAGATTTCTGTTTAATTGCAGATGGAATGTTATTCAAATCGAGCTCAAATTTGTTCAGTAGATGCGTTTTGATGATATCTTTTAAATTTCTTGTATATCAATTAATATCTAAAATAAAAATATTCGACAGTAATTAAATTTTGATAGAATTATTAAAAGCGATGCCTTATTTCTAATATCGCTATTGTATGTAAGTACTGATGGTTGAGGCACTTTAAATCGAATCGGCATTTCTTTTTTATACATTTTATATGTATTATAAACATTATGTCTTCACTAATAGATGAATTTGTATGCGAAAACGAATAATGTTTTATTTTTTTTTAGAATATATTGTTTTGGACAAAACTAATAATGACTTTAATTGATAATTTTGCATGAACTGAAATGTTTAATCGTATTTCTCAATTTTAATTGATTATTTGTTCGTAACGTTGACTAGGCAATCGGCAATCTTTAAGATTTATTGTAGTTTAAAGTAAGGGATGCTGCTTATTTAAAATTGTAAATAATTACTATTATTGACCTTTTTTTAATTAACTGGGCAAAGGGTGTTGCAAAATATAAATAAAATAATGTTATATATTTATGGAAGTAATCAATAATAGTCTAATTTTAAGTTAGCGTGATAAAGAAAGATGAATTTATATTAGTATTTGAATTTGCACGTTTATTACTAGTTAGTAGCTAACACCGAAAGAACATGTTTAAAGGTAAAAGTAATAATAAAAAGTGCACATCAAACAGTTACAAAGTTTTAAAAGCAAGCAGTTTGGTATGTTTACTATTAAACTTGTAGTAGTAGTAATTAAATAGTATTTATTCAGAACAATGATAATTATCTTTGCTTTTTGTTGAAAATAAACCAAATCTAAATAAAGTTAAAATTGTTAATAATATTATTATTAACTTATTTGAAGAATATGAAAAAGAAATTAATCAGTTATCTACAGTTCGTGATTTGATAAGCGGCCAGCTTTCCTTTTGGAGTTATTAAATATCTTTTGTGATTGCAAAACAGCACGTTTCAATTCAATACAGTTTTGTTTTCAATTTGTACATACATATTAGCAAATTATCTGTAAATTATTAAAATTGGGCACAACGATTTTTTAAATTAATTTTTTGGAATTAAATAATAATTTTTGGAACTAATTATATCTTCCCAAATATTTATTTAATTAATATTAAGTGCTAGTCTTACCTATTAGAAGAGGCAAACTTACATACATTTTAAAAAATTGTACGTTATCGCTTATAAAAAAACTAAAAGTTTTTTAACGAAATTTAGTGCTTATTAAACATAACTACAATGAAATGCAAATAGAAATTATGTAAAGTAGTTTGAATAATTAAATCTATATAATCATACATTTTTGGTTCGAGAAGTAAAACTATTAATTTACTAATTTCAATACTATTTTATTTATTTCAATCCTTTTATTAGAGCAGTACGAGTAAATACATAGCGAATCTAATACTTGGTAATTACTTAAAAATAAATATTAGATGTTCTGGTAACTCATCAAATAAATAATAAGAGTTTATTAACTCTTACAGACACGGCAAATTCACTTATTTTTCAACTCAACCTGCACGCGAAATGAAAGTTGAAAAATTTCATATATTTTTATTAGTTTAAGAAAAATATACACAACATTATGAAAAAACGTGAAACTATCCCGTTGTCAAGTTTAGATGATTCTTGGGTGGGTTGTATACCATGTGTTTCTAGACCTGTAACAAAAAATTACTAATTCTCCATCGGATGGAAGAGTTTCATATTCTGCAAAGTACCTATTCATCGATGGTCATTCAAATTTTTTAAATGATTTTCTATTCCTTATTTTCTATAATGCTGTTATATTAAATTTAATTCAATTAAATGTCTATGTGAAGTTTCATAGTGGAATAAATAACGCAACACTCAAAAATTCAAATAAAAAGGCAATTCAATGTAACTTATTAACCAAAATTGTTTTTAATTATTTTATTAACACAAAATTATTTTTACTTTTATTTTACTCAAACTTAACTCGTCTTTCAATGCACTACAATACGTATTGGGTCTAATAAATATCTTAATAAAGGTCTACGTTCCAACGTCATTTATGCAACATGTCTACATGTATAAACTTGAAAAGCACAATCAGTTATATCCTAAAGCAAGTGATACGTTTTTTAAGCAATCATGCAGCATCGGAGAGATATGTTTTTTATGGTACAATTTGAATACCAACTTGCTGAATAAGATAAAATAAATGTTGAAATACTTCACTTGTACCATCAAGTTTGAAAGAGTTAACCCTTGAATGCATATTCGGGGTCAATCAGACCTCAGATGCTATGTTGTTGCTAAATATGAAAGATAAAGCGTAAATGTGCAAGACTAACTGCTCGAACAAGTGCTAAGGCAATGAGCGGATAAAATTGAAGACTTAGATTCGAAGAACAGTACCGCCTCAAGTTCGAACGAAGCTCCTGTGGGTGTAACTGACATCGACGCAGAAGAAATTGAAGATGACACAGATGACACAGATGACAGATAGCGATAAAAAGAATTTTGGTTTGCAAGTAGGTCGAAATTCGCGTTGAAATTACACAGTTTTTTTCCAGAAGAACCGTTCAAAAATTATATTTCTTAAACCATAGCTACGATTTTTTTTAAATTTTTAAATTTTGCTTTTTATTATAATATCAACAAGCTGTTCAAATTTCACTAATTTAGAACTTGCCGTTTGGTGACTTCACATTTGAAAATATCAGTTTTTTTTAAATATTGTGAATACTTAAGCTACGATTTTTTTTTAATTTTTTTTCAAAATAAACCATTCATCAATAGTAACCTATGATCCAAATTTGGTTAACTTTGAAATTGCAGTTTAAAAGTCGGGGGGTACACGTCCACCTTAATATAGGAAATATATACCTTGGCTTCTAGGTAACATCCAAACTGTAGCCTCTATTGATTCTTGGAACTTGTTTGTAACCAAAAAGATGATAGAAGAAATTTATTTGTGTACAAACAAAGAGGGAAGACAGAGTTTATGCAGCTAAAAATAAACCGTGGGAGAATGTCGATGTTATTGAAGTGCAGCCATTCCTGGGACTACTAATGCAAGTTGGAGTTGCTAAACCCTGAGATGTGCCCACAAGGGAAATATTTCTCAATAATCGTTCAGATCTTGTATATCGTGCAACTATGGGTGTAAATAGTTGCAAATATATTAGAAGTTATCTGTGGTTTGACGATATTCGCATACGAAATGTAATACAACAGATAATTTACCCGTTTGAATTTATCCTTTGAATTATTATTTCCATACAAGCCAAGATTACAACAACAAAACCTAAAAAAAAAAAAACTAAGAATGCAATGCAAAAATTCATAACTTTTGAAGAACCATAGACGGCACGTGGACTATCATCGACCTTTGTGTACGGTGTAATGAAGGAATACTACATTTCTGTTCTTTCACGTTCTATATACAGTGTGTCCCAAATAGAGTAGGCTAACATGGGTATCTTTCTTATTAGTGAAGATAGAAGTTTGGTTAAATGGGCAATGTTTTGCAGTTTTATGTGCCCATTCAGATTCTGTTAAGAAAATTTTAAAATTCCGAATAGTTCCAAAGTTATCGTAAAAAAACTGAAAATCGTCATTTTCTTTAATGTTAAATAACTTTGTAATTATAAAATTTACAAAAAAAAGTTTAATATAAAAGTTACTAGGTTCTATAAAATACAAATAGAAATTAAGTCAAAATTAAATTCAAAGTGGCGGTTTTTGAGATATTGATACCAACTTTCTTATTTTAAATAGGCACCATATTGGATTTTTACATAGTTAAATAGCACTTTTTTTTCTCTTTTCAACCATGTATAACAACCTATATTTAAATAAAAAGTTATTAACAATATTAAATTTTTCTGTTTTAAATCAAGTAGCCATGAATTATCAAAGAACAATTAAACAGCATAATACAAGCCAACGTCATTATATTTATTTTTTGACTAATATTGCAAGTTTTTTGAATAATAATTGTTATTGCCTTATAAATAATTCAAAATGGCAAAGTTATTAACTAAGCAGTATGATATGTTTTGTACCTACATTAAATGTTACAAAAGCTCCTGCGTTGCTGCACAAACATACTTTAACGGTTTTCCAAAAAAAAAATGATAAAGATCATCTTCCACATTCTTTCAATTTGGTTACTGTAAACATCCATACTTCTGCATATTCACATCCAATCTTTTAAAAATTTTAACGTTTGGGTTCTTTTTTTTTGGAAAACTGTTTAAGTATGTTTGTGCAGCAACGCAGGAGCTTTTGTTACATTTAATGTAGGTACAAAACATATCATACAGCTTAGTTAATAACTTTGCCATTTTGAATTATTTATAAGGCAATAATAATTATTATTCAAAAAACTTACAATATTAATCAAAAAATAACTATAATGACGTTGGCTTGTATTATGCTGTTTAATTGTTCTTTGATAATTCATGGCTACTTGATTTAAAACAGAAAAATTTAATATTGTTAATAATTTTTTATTTAAATATGGGTTGTTATACATGGTTGAAAAGAGAAAAAAAATGCTATTTAACTATGTAAAAATCCAATATGACGCCCATTTAAAATAAGAAAGTTGGTATCAATATCTCAAAACCGCAATTTAATTTAATTTTGACTTAATTTCTTTGTATTTTATGGAACCTAGTAACTTTATATTAAACTTTTTTGTAAATTTTATAATTACAAAGTTGTTTAACATTAAAGAAAATGACAATTTTCAGTTTTTTACGATAACTTCGGAATTATTCGAATTTTAAAATTTTCTTAACAGAATCTGAATGGGCACCTAAACTGCAAAACATTGCCCATTTAACCAAACTTCTATCTTCACTAATAAGAAAATACCCTTGTTAACCTACTCTATTTGGGACACACTGTATACTGTAATATAATACTATGTACTACATTTATAAATATAGACTTTTAATAATTCTTATAATCTCATAATTTTTTATAAGTAAGGTGATATGCAAGATTTTAAGAAAAAGTGGCTGTGCATAATTTTAACTTTAACCTTGAATACTTTGGAAAAACTTGAGTAATCAAAAAATTATAATTAATTATAAAAGACCTTTTTGTAGAGAATTAAATTCCCTACAAAAGTATGTATTGAACATATTATGTTCATTGAGCTACAAAATTCAGAAAAAACTAAAAAAAATCCTCGTTATTTAATTGAAAAATTGAGTCCAGGAACCACAAAATATTAATATTAACGACTCAAGTTTTAAAAGGCGTCATATTCACTTTTCCTACAACTATGATTTATATATATTTATTTGGTGTACTTTGTTTATTACATTGTTCTTTCGCATTTTTCTGTGATCGGTGTTAAAATTTTTACTTTTGCATTACAAATTCGATCACATTAAGTATACGAGGCTCGATTGTTAAATATAATATTTGCTGGGAGTTCGAACTAGGGTTGTGTATATTAAAACGGCGCTTACTTATTTTTAACTAATTTATTTAATAATTAATTAACACTTAATAATTAAACTAGCCTAAATATTGGTTACTTGGTTAAATAATTTTTGTACACAATATTTATTTATCTCCATCGTTGCTCGCATTTACTTCGAAGATTTCAATATAACCGTGGGCACTTCAATTGTGAGGCTCTCTCGGAGACTCGACCGTCGAGCCTATTTCCGAGACTATTGAGTTTCCCACCGAGACTAACTTTGTCGTCGTCCGATTGCCTTATATATGCTGTAATATTGTAGTGTGTACCGGTTATAATATTATATTTACTATGAAGTAGGGGGAAAGTTTTGAAAAAGCCATTATCAATTACACAGCAGTTTTTATACAAATCGTTCATGTATTATTATTTTAAGAGGCCTCTCTTGCACGTGACTTTTTCCGACGTAAACAAACAGTCACCTTACGTCTTCGCTGGGAGCTATACCCATCCCTACACAAACGCAAACGCGCCGATCTAGCTCAGACACTATTCTATAATATGGGTGACATTGACGAATGTAGAGATATCCACTGGTCAAGCGACGTACATATTTTATTAAAAAAAGCAATAACACTATGTGGCAACGTTGTATTCACGCGTATCACGCTGCCTTCATTTACAAAATAAAATTCTACTAGAGCAGAAATTAATACATGTAAACGGTATTTGAATAATTCGACCATTCATCAATATTTTCTTATCGGTTTTTCAGTAATTGATTAAAATAACTTTTATTTACGGGGAAAAGTCCGAATTACGGAAAATAATAGTTCTTTCTTTATTTCTTTATATTAATAAAAAAAACAACTATTGAGAGATCTTTAAACACTTTTCTGAATAGGTACATATTTTTAAAAATAATATTGTGATGAATCTCAAACACCTCTACCTGTATAAAACATTAAGGCGCTTCGTTTTTAAACATTTTTTAGGCGGCTATAGACAAAATATTGTTCTAAACATCGAAAAAGTAATTCTCACGAATTTTCAGTTCATAATTTTAATTCTAAGTGTTTCATAATTGATTTAAAATTTTCCTATTTACTTAACATGCAAATTTATAGTTTTTTTTCATTCATTTATATCTCTGCTATACTTTATGCAATTATCTTGTTCTTTACAGCAATTTGTACAAAAAATGTTAATCTTTAAAAGTGCTGAGAATGGGATTTATGTAACTAATGCAACAGTTTCACCCTAAAAATCTTAATATTATTTTTATCGATTTTGTATTTTTCTCATAAACGGCTACGCTTAGAGCAAAACACGTAAATGACCATTTCGGAGGAAACTCGATTTTCTTCAAAAAAGGTCTTTAGAGTGTAAGCTGTAAAGCTGATAAATAAAAATTAAATTAAATGAAAATTAAATATGTAATTTTTAAAACGATAAACTCCATAATACAGTAATATTTTAGATTTTTATACCTTCGCATCTATTTATCTCATTAACTAAGAGTTTTACAGCTTAGACTCTGATGACCTTTTTGTAGCAAATTGAATTTCCTCTAAAATTGTTATTTTCGTTTTGCCCTATTCCCCGCTAAAATTGATAAAAATAATGTTAAGATTATTTAGAAATAAAACCGTTCAATTTTCATAGATTCCACTTTGGGCACATTTAAAGATTGATATTTTCTCTACAATTTTCCATAAAGAACAAGACTATTGCATAAAATACAACAGAGATATAGATAATTGAAAAAAAACTGAAAATTTACATGTTAAATAAAGGGAAAAAATTTTAAAATCGACTAGCGATTACTTAGAATTAAAATTCAGGACTGAAATTTATTTTCGATGTTTATTATTATTATTATTTTGTTTGTGAACAGCAAATTTTTTTTAAAACGAAGTACCCTAATAAAACATATTTACAGTTTTACAGGAAAGATGATTATCTTTGCACTCATATTCATGTGTAATAGAAGATTTGTATATAGGTATAAAAGCGGAAGTAATAATATACTATATTAAACATGTAACGTAAAAGGCCATTTATAGATACATATTTATTATTTTGTAAAAGTGTAACAACACAAAGTTTAATAATAAAAAGGAGTATTTTTATTCATAAGTTTCTTTTCATGAATTTCACATAATAAGTTATTATTAAACTCCATAAGAAAATATTGATTGATTGTGGTATTATTCAAATAATAAGAGTTTCAGGTAGTACTTTAATAACAAAGAAAACTAAAAGTTGTGTTATAAATTACTTTCTATTAATTTCACATATGAACAAAAGCTAATTAATTTATTGGTGAAAACCCTATGAAATACTACTGGATTATAGCAGAGTAAATTAAACGCTATTTCGCGAAGCTGGTCAGATATGTGCTTATTCAGAATCTATCTTACGTCCAAGCCTAAACTCTTGACGATGTTGTCAAATGCTATTTCACGCAAGCTTACAGCTTTATCCACCACCGGGCAGCACTTGCTGGCAATTATTTTCTAATATTTTCATAATGAATTTAATTAATTGTTAAATGTTAAAAAATATTAAATTTTGCGCCAATGCGACTAAAAATATAAGATACTTACGGGTAAGGTATTATGTTTCAAAAAATTATTTTAATAACAAAAAGAAAATTCAAATTTTTATTATATATTAATTTCTATGACTTACCCGGATCGACAACGGCCCTACTAATCAATTGGTGAAAACCCGATCAAAAAATATTGATTTATAACGGAGTAAAACAAGTACAAAATTACGAAACAGCGAAGAGGCCTCTTAAGATAGCAACACTAGCCAGATATCCCCCACAAAAATTTGACCGTTCACCGTCAATAAACGGCGCCGATACGACGTATTGAAGATTTTGTCGTCAAAAAGTAAGGTTTTGAGTTCAGTTTATTTGTTTTCTAACGCCTATACGTACAAAACTAATAATAATATGATTACACTATAATTTTATAGATATATTAGGCCTTCCCATAACGTATATATTTTGTAGACTAATCTTTGATTTCATAGTAATTTTCGAGATTTTGTTTTTTGAGAGAATATGTTTTGAAATAGCCGGACTGCAGTGTAATGAAAAGCCACCTTTTAATTGCATAAAATGCAATAATAATTGTAGTAACAGCAATCAAGAGTGGTACCGATGCAAAATTGTAATGGTTGGGCATATAAATCCTGTGGCGTAAAAGGGAAATTGCATTATTTTTGCTAAAAACGTTTTTAAGTTTTTGCAATGATTGATCTCAAAGGTCAAATTTTTTGACAGTTTCTTAGATTTATGTAAGTAAATATTTTATCGAGAGTTTGCGTTATTTAAAACGTTTTATAATTATATAAGATCTAAAATTATAGCTTAAGATTATTATTAAATAATATCTTCGTTAATGTGCAGTTTTAATAAGTTGTAATAAGAACATGGCTTTTTCAAAAATTGGGTTGGCTGTTTCAATACCTATAGGTTATGAAAAAGCCAAATTTTATTTTTTTTATAAATGATTAGAAGTCGAAAAATATCGTTAATTTTGAAAAATGTTTTATGACATTACGTACATAAATGCATGAACAATTACAGATTTAAAAAAAAAATTTATTTATTTATGTCCTTCTATATTATTTATTCCTTTTTTTAAAACTGGCTGTTTCATGCCACTTTCCCCCTAATTGCTTCTTTTTTAAATTACTATCTACATTTTATGAAGACTACAAGAAACAAAGATAACACATAGTAACTTCAATCTACTACTTTAAAATTAATTTATTTGCATTAATAAACACATATTTTTTAGAATTTTACAGTTCTATTAATTTAAGTTTTAGAGTTTTAAATCAACATTACAGGATATTATTTTTCAGGGAAAATCTCGACCATCAAGACAAGTATATCTTCCTCGATCGTTTGAATCGCTTGATAGAGATTCTATTGGCTTAGGTTCAAATTCTACTACATCATTACTTACAAATTTATCTACAGAATCTGAAAATTCGGAAAGCAATAAAGAATTTCAAAGATCTCGTGGAAAACAAATTACAAGAAGACGTGGAGCTGTTAAACATCAAAGGTAAATATTCAATTTACCACTATTAAAAAGTACACATTTTTATAGTTGAATTATGTATGTATAGATTCGTATCAATTTGATATAAGTTTCTTTACTTTGTAAATGTTTATGTAACAATTGTTTCAGTTTGAGAATTTATACGTTTAACAAAAAGATATATTTTAATGTTTATTTTTATTTTTTTACTCATACTAAATTAATTTGAAATTATTTTGATATTAAGTAATACTATTATACCTCGCTATATGGCCGCTCTTTATAAGACATTTTGCTATAACGCTCTTTTTTAATTATGACACTTTTGCGATATACTGCCCACAATATTTCGTTATATGACCAAAAAATACCATATTGTTAGTGACCTTCTGTTTAGTTTGTACCAAAATAATTGATTAGGCATATGATTTTTCGCTTTACGGTCAACTTTTCTGCAACCTATCTAGGCTGTAAAGCGAGTATGGGTGTACTGAAATTATTTACATAAATATAATTGCTCGATGGTAGAAAAACAAAAAAGTTGATATAGATCTTACATAAAGTTAAACGCAGTATCAAAAATTTAGAAATGTAGTATCTATTACCTTTATGATTTTATTATTCTTATTCACATGCTGCATTTTTCAGAAATAATCTTAATTTACTTGGTTCACTAAACTTAGTGTAATATAAGATATCATTGTTTGTACATTATTGTAAGTAAAACAATAAAATAATAAATACGTTTCAAAACACTATAAATTGTTTAAAACATATATCGAAAATGTTGAAGTAGATAATACGGGTGTTAGACGAATAAGTATTGAAACTGAACCCAGTTGTGAATAATCTTAAATTAAACCAAATTATACCTCAAGTTAAGTGTTCTTATGTGTAATATTTTGAGTAATGGTATCTTAAACTTCAATTTAAAAGTTTGTAATAAATACCTTATTATTTAACATATTTCGAAAATTTATGTTCAAGTCGTTATAACGATGTCATTAAAGCCAAATGTAGAAATTAAAAAAGAAAAATAAAAAAACCGTAGAAGTCGCATATCAAATATGCAAATTAGCAATAAAGCGCGTACTAAATAAATTTACTCTCTTTAAGAGCATATGGAAAAATATATAATGGAGCATACTGAAAAATTGAAATGTATTTTTTCAAAATTTTTTAGATTTAAGACATATTGTATATAAACTTTTATTATTTAGATTCGTGTCAGGTGTCACCCGGTTAAGTTTCAGTACCTATTCATCTGACATCTTTCTATAAGTTATGTACATATGTCTGATTTTTGAACGAATGCTTCTAAATTGATCGTTGTTTTCAATATTAATTACCACAAGAATATACTTTATAGGATTTATATAATTTTTCAAAAGTATAAAATTTATTTTAGGGTACATGAAGTAAAAGGGCATAAATTTTTAGCCAAGTTTTTTAGACAGCCAACGTTTTGTGCATTTTGCAAAGACTTTCTGTGGGGATTTTGTAAACAAGGCTACCAATGTCAGTGTAAGTATTACATTCAATTAAATAAATCGTTTTGGTTTTAAACTTGATGGTATTATTTTACTTTTAGGTTGTCAAACAGCTGTACACAAAAAGTGTCACGAAAAACTTTTAGGAAAATGCCCTGGATCAGGTAGAGAATCTGAAAGTACAATTGTAAGTATATGTAATTTAAAAAGAAACATAGATTAGGTTGCTATGTGTTTTTAAAAAACTTTTTTGCTTACGCTCCATTGGCAAATTATTGGTCTAAACATCTAAAATTTTTTTTACTAAATTTAAGCCCTTAATTTTAATTTTAAGTGGTCGTTTGTTGATTTTAAAAATTTTCCATTCATTTATAATGTAAATGTACAGTCTTAAAACTTTCTATTCAACACCCTACTGACTGCGCCTTGTGGAAGAAAAAAAGGCAACCAGTTTAACGAATAGGCTTGGTTACTTTTAACTCAAGAAGTTACCAAATTCAAAACATTTAAAACAGCATTTCTTTTTAAAACGAGCGGTTCTTATATTTTTAAATTTTGCGCGTGTGCAGACTTTTTCCGTCTGTGTTTCGTTGCGTAACATTGAAGTGATAATGAGTTGCTACAAGCGGTTTTTTTTTATTAGCTGAAATAAAATATAAATTTTGATATATTTTAAGATTGCTAATAAAGTGCAGACAAAAGATTTATTAATAATTAAAATTGTATCTTCTTTATTTTCACTTCTCATACAGTTGATCCGAACTACTGCACCGTCGGTGTTTCGCATATATTGTTATTAGAGGGGGATCATAATTCTAAGTGACGGACAGTAATTAGTGGGGGCGTGAAGTAATAATTGAGTAGCCCTATAAATAAATTTATAAATAATAAAATAATCATTTATTGTATTTTATCGAAATTTTAATTTTATAAAAATCAGCTTTATTAAATAATCTTAAATTATGGATAATAATGGTTTGATGATCAAAAAAATAAGCAGACACACGACAAAACAAATTGTGACTTTGCAAGGTCATCGTCCATCCAAATCTTCTCACAAAAGATACCCCTAATAAGCTTTCTCTCCTTAACCTGTTTAAATGTTTTCTAGCCAAAACTGTTATAGAATTGGTTTCTAAGCAAATACTTCCATTTTAAAAAGTTTCAAACCGTACGGAATGTAAAAATCTTTAATGGTAATTTGAACTGTTCGTAGAATTTATGTGAATTTTTCTTTTTCAAAAACAACATAAGTCAGTTTACTCTAATTTTACAGAAATCAATAAAAATTTTTATTTTAATAATTATAAACAATTCTTAAGATTAAACTAATAATCGTTGTTCTAGGAGTTTTGACATATATTCTGTTGAATTATTTTAAATTAGAACTTTGTCAGCGTGAATTAATTTTAATAAAATTAATTTTTTATCATATCTGTACCAAAAATTTAAAATTGTGCTCTGTTTATTGAGAAAGAAATTACAAGTTTAGGAGAAAAGAAATGAAATAAATTGACAGATTTACTAATATGCCCGTAAACATTAACCAAAATTTAAACTTTTATATTTAAACAACATAAAAGCAGCTATTGTGGCTTAAATGTAAAACCTACATATATGGTGCCATAGGCTTTTTTGTAGAAATATTTACTAATACTACTGTCATACATTATTTTAACTTATGTATATCAAAGGGTTTAAGCAGCTAATGCGAAAAAGCATAATTTTTTTAAAGATTATTTTAAATTAAATCGTAGCTTATGTCGTTGGAGATGAAAGCTATATTCTGCCAAATATCATCAAGTCGTTTTAGCAGGTTCGCGGTTATAAGGTAAAAAACAGAGAGACAAAATTACTTTCGTATTTATAAATTAACTAGCTGACCCGCCCGGCTTCGCACGGATATTGCGATTTCGAAGTAAAAACAATTTTTTTTCAAAATAAAATATAACGTATGTTACTCAAGGATAGTGTCTTCTACCTGTTAATTCAAGTCCCGTCAAAATCGGTTCAGCCGTTTCCGATATACGGAGCACAATACCCATTAACAAAATGATTCGCCATTTATTGAATTCATTTTTTACAAAAAATGTGATAAATAAAGAACCGCTCTACCGATTTTGTGAAAACTTCACATAAACCATCTAATAAATAGTCCGAACAAAGCCTAAACATTTGGTTTGGATAGGTGAGCCCGTTCTTGAGTTATAAAATTACAACGAAAAGTGGCATTGATTTTTATATACCTATATAGATAGATAGATAAGGATGATTAAACAAAAACCTAATTTTGAATTTTTGACTAAAACTGTTTTTGCAGGCAATGATATTTATATAAAAAGTTCGTATTCGATGTCCGGACTTCGTACTACGTCATATGTATTTCTTTTTTGTTATTTCGTTAATCGTTTCCCTTAAATTGTAAAATTATGAAAATATAATATTGAATCTTTATTAGCAAATCAAAATAAATGCATATAATTGAAAAATTACAAATACAATAAAGATATAGAAAATGCACAGATTTCAGTAAAGATTATAAAATATCAAAATCAAGTTAAAAATCAAAATAAAGAATAAGATGACCTTTTTATTACAATGGTTTAAAGTTCAAAGTAAATAAAAGTATGATTTTAAAGAACAAGGTTTTTGGTTTTTGGAATGATTATTTCCTATTTTTATTTTTTGCTTTTCACCTTACAAGTTTGTTATTTTTAGTTGTAACAATTTGTCTTATTTAATTTTAGTTTGAGAATAGATATGTATCTTGCACGTCGAGAATCAACTATTTCAGGTAAAAGAGTATGGAATATTTCAAATTTAGTTTCTAAGTTTTTTAAGGTTCAAAATAAACTTTTAGAATGTTATTGACAGTAAATTCCCAAATATGAGTTATTTGCAGGTAAGTATAAAAAGTAGCGCAAAGAATCCCACTGTGAGGATTAGTTATTGTCCTTTATGCCTGATTAAACAAGGGTTCGTCTGCAAAACTTTGAGCGAGCAGTTCAGATTTGAATAGAACGAAATTTTATTTAGCTGTGGTAGAGCCTTAAATGATATCTACGATCACTTGAAATATGTTTATAAGATGACTAGTTTATTTTTAATTTTGTTCACAACTGACTTCATAATGGTTTCTATTTTTTCCATAATACAGCTTACAATGTTAATATTATTATTTGATGACAATTTTAGATGTCTAATTGTGTAATACCATGTTCCAATATTATTTTTTTTAAAACTAATTATTTTGAACAGTAGGGTCCAAAAAAATTCTCTGAAATTTTTCAATGGCAAAATAAGTTGTAGTTTCAAATTGTGTAACAACTTTTTTAATACCATCATAGTGATCCGCAAAAAATAGTTGAAAGTCTTAGCGATATGACAAAAATTTATAACTTATTAAAGAAGTATAGTTATCACACAATTAATACAGATTGTGATTCTGATATCTCAATCTTATCGCAAAATTCGAAACATTCCAATTTTGGACAATTAACACCACACGACACTCTCAATATCATCAGTAGTGCTTTAATTTTGTCTCTCTGTTTTTTACCTTATAACCGCGAACCTGCTAAAACGACTTGATGATATTTGGTAGGAAAATAGCTTTCATCTTCAACGACATAAGTTACGATTTAACTTAAAATAATCTTTAAAAAAAATTATGCTTTTTCGCATTAGCTGCTTAAACCCTTTGATATACATAAGTTAAAATAATGTATGACAGTAGTATTAGTAAATATTTCTACAAAAAAGCCTATGGCACCATATATGTAGGTTTTACATTTAAGCCACAATAGCTGCTTTTATGTTGTTTAAATATAAAAGTTTAAATTTTGGTTAATGTTTACGGGCATATTAGTAAATCTGTCAATTTATTTCATTTCTTTTCTCCTAAACTTGTAATTTCTTTCTCAATAAACAGAGCACAATTTTAAATTTTTGGTACAGATATGATAAAAAATTAATTTTATTAAAATTAATTCACGCTGACAAAGTTCTAATTTAAAATAATTCAACAGAATATATGTCAAAACTCCTAGAACAACGATTATTAGTTTAATCTTAAGAATTGTTTATAATTATTAAAATAAAAATTTTTATTGATTTCTGTAAAATTAGAGTAAACTGACTTATGTTGTTTTTGAAAAAGAAAAATTCACATAAATTCTACGAACAGTTCAAATTACCATTAAAGATTTTTACATTCCGTACGGTTTGAAACTTTTTAAAATAGAAGTATTTGCTTAGAAACCAATTCTATAACAGTTTTGGCTAGAAAACATTTAAACAGGTTAAGGAGAGAAAGCTTATTAGGGTATCTTTTGTGAGAAGATTTGGATGGACGATAACCTTGCAAAGTCACAATTTGTTTTGTCGTGTGTCTGCTTATTTTTTGATCATCAAACCATTATTATCCATAATTTAAGATTATTTAATAAAGCTGATTTTTATAAAATTAAAATTTCGATAAAATACAATAAATAATTATTTTATTATTTATAAATTTATTTATAGGGCTACTCAATTATTACTTCACGCCCCCACTAATTACTGTCCGTCACTTAGAATTATGATCCCCCTCTAATAACAATATATGCGAAACACCGACGGTGCAGTAGTTCGGATCAACTGTATGAGAAGTGAAAATAAAGAAGATACAATTTTAATTATTAATAAATCTTTTGTCTTCACTTTATTAGCAATCTTAAAATATATCAAAATTTATATTTTATTTCAGCTAATAAAAAAAAACCGCTTGTAGCAACTCATTATCACTTCAATGTTACGCAACGAAACACAGACGAAAAAAGTCTGCACACGCGCAAAATTTAAAAATATAAGAACCGCTCCTTTTAAAAAGAAATGCTGTTTTAAATGTTTTGAATTTGGTAACTTCTTGAGTTAAAAGTAACCAAGCCTATTCGTTAAACTGGTTGCCTTTTTTTCTTCCACAAGGCGCAGTCAGTAGGGTGTTGAATAGAAAGTTTTAAGACTGTACAATATATTTTTTAAATTATCTATATCTCTGCTTCATTTTATGAAATCGTAGTAGCAGAAGTACTTAAAATTTAAATTCAGAGCTGAGAAGTTCTTTTCCATGTTTAGAACAATATTTTGTCCATGGAGCAGAACAAAAAAAAACGTTTAAAAAAGGAGCACATTAATATATAGATATGTATATAAAAAAAATCAAGAATTATATAGTCTCATGCATTATTTTTTTGTAGTATTTAAGAGAACGATTTAAGATAGATCTACCACACCGTTTTAAAGTTCATACTTTTATGTCACCGACCTTTTGTGACCATTGTGGGTCTCTTCTTTATGGAATATACAAACAAGGATTAAAATGTGAAGGTAAGTTTATAGTAATAATTGTTTCAATTAAATAGTAATTTTATATTAAGGAAAACATAGTTTTTATTTTATTTTAAAAGGTAGCTAATATTTTAAAAAGTTGGCTCAATAAAATATGTAATATTGGACAGGCTTTTCATTTCAATTAACATTGATGTATGTATAGTTGTAATGTAGAATCAAAAATTGAAGCTATGTATATGTTCTATCTTTACTCTATGTTATTTTACCATTTTTTTTCTATAACTTATTGCTCAAGGTAACCAGATACGCCACACTAAAAATTCATTAATCAGTTTTAAACTATGTTTTTTGTAAAGAAATAGTTAAAAAGATTATTAACATAAAATTATGATGTGTTAATAACACTGGAACACAAAAAAAGAAAAGTGGTCAGTACTTTTGACCAGACCCACCTAGGGTTATGTATTTCGATGCCCTGAATCCGAATTTGAGGTCGGTTTACCCAATATACCTCTAAAATTTTGAGTAAATTGCAAAAAACTACAATTTTTAGCCAAATGAAGCAGTTTCTTGCAATTTACTCAAAATTTTGGGAGTGTACGGACCAAATAGACTTCGGATTTAGATTCAGCGCATCGAAATACATAACCCTAGGTGGGTCTGGTCAAAAGTACTGATTACTTTTTTTTGTGTGCTCGTGATATTTTTGGCTATGTTCTACTACTTTTTTACTTCTATTTTACGATTTTAGATAAATATATGAATGATCGAGATTAAGAGATTCTGAATTTGGATTCATCTTATCAAAATAAACATATAAGGAAGATTTGATCTAGTTTAATCAAATTTTCTTCATTTCATAACTGCAATTTTTAGTGGTTTTTTGCAATTTACTCAAAATTTTAGAGGTATATTGGGTAAACCGACCTTAAATTCGGATTCAGGGCATCGAAATACATAACCCTAGATGGGTCCAGGGCCGCGCCGCCCATATGTGCGAAGTGTGCGGCGCGCACAGGCGCCAAGACAAAAGGGGCGCCGCTATCGAAATTATTTTTGTTACACAAACACAACAACGATAAGATTCGTGAAAAAAAGAGGCGGTTCATAGGTTTCGCACACAGGCACTGTGGGGGGCCGGCGCGGCCCTGGATGGATCTGATCAAAAGTACTGACAACTTTTCTTTTTTTGTGTGCCAGTGTAATTTATTCAATTGTAATTAAAAAAAAAGATAATATACTGAATATTTGCTTATGGAAACTATTGCATCACAGCAATCGTTCTTATGAAAACTTTTGTAAGTTAATTTGATTTAATTTTATTCGGTAACGGCAACTGTCGAAAATTAAAGTAAATGAAATACAATGAACTACAATGTCTATAATATTAAGCAAGTTTAATAATAGGAATACGTTTAATAAGATGTATGTTTGCTTATGATATAGGGATGAACAAAGAAAAAAAACTAATCTCAGAAGAAAAATTCATTGACAATAGACGAGGTATTATCGTGTCGATCATTATTAAATTAAAATTATATTTAAATGTTACAATTTTTTTTCTTTAAAATATAAGTTTTGTGTTATATCGTATTAAATTTCATACATTTACTTAAGTTTTATATTAATGTTGGGATGCTTTGTGGAACTAATACGATTTCTTCAATTCTAATATTCGCTTAAACTTAAAGTAAGAAAATTTGATTAGAGCAACTTTACAACAATTATATAAGGAACTATTTACAGTACCTGTTCAATAGTACACGTATCTTTGGAAATAGGTCTTGTAGTTTTTTTTCACTTTTTCACTTTCGCATCTCTCTTCTATATAAGAGTAAAAGAAAATAATAAGTTTTTTATTTTTCTTTTTAATTGATTTTAATTATTTTCCTCAATTGAGCCAACTTTTTAATTCAAAAATTCCAGTGATTTGCTAAATAGTCATAATTTTTACATATTTGAATATAAATACAATTATATACCTATTTAATTAAGCTGAATATAATTAGTATTTTTATAACATTCAACTTAGATATGTGTTGCAATTATGTTATCAATGTTTAAACAATATAGGTATACTAAAATAACGAGTTTTAATGCGTGCATGTAGGGTGGTCTAAGTGTTAGGCACTGACAATACCTACTATATTTATATCGCGTACTACAGGCGAACTATATTTTTTAGCTGTTGGAAAAATAATATATATTCCAGTTTTACTTATCACTTGAGTTTTCATAATTTTGCATTAAAATAAAATAAAAATTAAAGTCAATTTAAATCAGGGCTTCAAACCGGAACTGAAACGAAAAGCAAAAAATACCTTTATTTTTGCGGAATGAAAACTGGAACCGAACCGAAAAAAATATTACAATTTACTTCCTCTTTTTCTCTATTAATAATATAATATATAATTGAACATGCTATTACACGGTAAACCTAAAAAACCCGGTATATTTGACAAAACGAAAATCGGAACCAAACCGATATACAGTGTGTCCCAAATTGAGTAGGCTAACATGGGTATCTTTCTTATTAGTGGAGATAGAAGTTTGGTTAAATAGGCAATGTTTTGCAGTTTTAGGTGCCCATTCCGATTCTGTTAAGAAAATTTTAAAATTCCGAATAGTTCCAAAGTTATCGTCAAAAAACTGAAAATCGTCATTTTTTTTAATGTCAAATAACTTGGTAATTATAAAAATTACAAAAAAAAGTTTAATATAAAAGTTACTAGGTTTTATAAAATACAAATAGAAATTAACTCAAAATTAAATTCAAAATTGCGGTTTCCAAGATATTGATACCAACTTTCTTATTTTAAATAGACGCCATATTGGATTTTTACATAATTGAATAGCATTTTTTTTTCTCTTTTCAACCATGTATAACAACCCATATTTAAATAAAAAAATTATTAACAATATTTAGAAAATTAAAGGTTTTAGTTTTAAATCAAATAGCCATGAATTATCAAAGAACAATAAAACAGCTGAATACAAGTCAACGTCATTATATTAATTTTTGAGCGATATTATACGTTTTCGAATAATTATAATTATTATCTTATAACTAATTGAAAATGGCAAAGTTTTCAACAACTGAGCAGTATGATATGTTTTGCACTTACATTAAATGTTACAAAAGCTCTTGCGTTGCTGCACAAACATACTTTAACAGTTTTCCAGAAAGAAAGCAACCAAATGTTAAAATTTTCAAAAGATTGGATGTTAATATGCAGAAGTATGGATGTTTACAGAAACCAAATCGAAACTTTGTGGAAGATGATGAAGATAATTTGTTAACACTAGCGTCTGTAGCGGCCAATCCTAATATTTCAACAAGGAAATCGAAGCGCAAGTTAATGTGTCTAAATCCAAGGCATCGAGGATATTAAAAAAACACAAGTTTCACCCTTACAAACTAAACATTTTTCAAACATTAAGACCTAACGACCATATTCGAAGAGTTACATTTTGCAATTGGCTCATTAATAAGACAACAGAAAATGATGACTTCATCAACCACATTTTGTGGACTGACGAAACCTACTTTTCAAATTGTGGGTTATTCAATCGACGCAATGAGCACCACTGGGCCTTAAAAAATCCACATATAATTATTCCACGGCGAAATCAGATTCGCTTTGGATTTAATGTTTTCTGTGCAATATTGGGGAACCGTTTAATCGGCCCTATAATCTTTAATGGAAATTTAACTGCTCAAAGATACCTAGATATTCTTCAAACATCCCTGGAAGATATATTGGATGATCTACCACTAGCTCAGAATTTACAAATATGGTACCAGCAAGATGGTGCCCCTGCACACAATGCGAGGAGTGTGATTGATTATTTGAATAATCGTTTTAATAATAGGTTAATAGCTACAAATACAGTTAACCAGTGGCCACCTCGATCGCTTGATTTAACACCTCTTGATTTTTATTTGTGGGGCACCTTAAAAAAATAAAGTGTATGGAAGTAGTTTTAATTATAACAATAGCGAAGAATTGCGTGAAGCAGTGATGCAGGCATTTCATAGTATCAATCGAAATACCCTGCAAAAAATAACCACAAGTGTCCGAAGACGGTGTCTATTGTGTTTAAGAAATAATAGTCAGCATTTTGAACATTTAATATAAGTTTCATTTGTTTTATAAGTAAAGGTTTTGATACTGTGAGTAAAACCTTTAATATTATTAATAATTTTTTATTTAAATATGGGTTGTTATACATGGTTGAAAAGAAAAAAAAATGCTATTTAATTATGTAAAAATCCAATATGGCGTCCATTTAAAATAAGAAAGTTGGTATCAATATCTTGGAAGCCGCCATTTTGAATTTAATTTTGAGTTAATTTCCATTTTTATTTTATGATACCTAGTAACTTTTATATTAAACTTTTTTTTGTAATTTTTATAATTACCAAGTTATTTGAGATTAAAGAAAATGACGATTTTCAGTTTTTTTACAATAACTTCGGAACTATTCAGAATTTTAAAATTTTCTTAACGGAATCTGAATGGGCACCTAAAACTGCAAAACATTGCCCATTTAACCAAACTTCTATCTTCACTAATAAGAAAGATACCCATGTTAGCCTACTCAATTTGGGACACCCTGTATACAAAGTGTCCAGACGCTTACTCCTTGATTTTGTAATATCTAGACAACTATTAAAGATAATTTAATTAAATAAAAAGCATTTTTTGTACAAGATAGGAAATTTATTTTAATAAATTAAATTTTCAAAATGTCCTTCTCCTTAAGGATAACGTGATGAAGCCTAGCATCGGGTTAAACTGTTGGGTCTTTAGGCTTGCATAAATTGGATTTTATAGGAAAACTTTTCTAGGTTGTTTCGTAAAATATTATGTATAATTGATTTGGAGATATCCAAAGCCTGTTCTGCCCGCCTGAGTCAAGTACTCGGTCCCTCAACGAATAGTTTCCTCAACCGCTCAACGTTCTCAGAGGTGGCCACAGTTGGCTCATCATTAGCTGTGTATGACTTATCGTCACAAATATTGCCTGTCCTCTTAAACTTATTCATGAAACTAATTAAAAAAACAAAATAAACATAAAAATTTGCAAATTTTATTTAACCTAAATTTTAGATTAAAATGTAAATTTGAATATTTACGTTGTAATTGTTTTCGTGGACAGAATTGTGTGGTGATCCACTTGGGTGCGGTACGCTCTAAGAGTATTTGTGGCATTTTCACCAGAAATATACCGCAATCGGACAATGGCGACTCTTTGGTTAGTAGTATATGTTGTCCTTGCAGTGGTCATTGTGTGTGTGATGTGACAACAAAAACAAGTATAAATAAATTTCTTAACTTTTATAACTCCGTCTATGTTAAAATAATTTTGGTATGTCTAATAGTTTTTATTTAACAAGAAAATAACTTTGGGAGTAAGCATCTGGACACCCTGTATTTTTTTAACTGTACTGAAACGAAAACCGAAATGATGAAGATAACGTTTTCAAGCCCTGGTTTAAATATTGTCAAATTTTATTTTAAGTGTAACTTGACAAGCCAATTATGTAATGGTATGTAGAAGCAATATTAAACAATATCTATCGCTAAATCAAAATATTGAATTATATACGTTTTACTTGTTTTAAAACGTCCTTTAATGCCGGAAACACAAATTATGTAGTACTTATATTTTACTAAAAAAATCTTAAAAATATAATAATATTATAATTAATATGTTCATAGTTATTATTAATATTTTTGCAATTGCTTTAAATAACTGTATAAGTAAAAACTTTTGTTACGTTTTTAAGTTCTTATTTAAGAACGTAAGCTATTTATTTTAGTACATCATGTGAAAATGGATCAAACTCTGGCTCAAGTTTTAAATGTCATTTTAAGTTAATTATTTTTCTATTTGTTTTATTACTATTTTAGAAAAAAATATCTCTTGGTTATATTTTCGTAACTAACATCACGTTCTTTTCTTATCTCTTTCAGTAGCTTTATGTATTTTTTAATATTAAAAAACTATTAAAAAATTAAATTTCTGTTTGTTTACCTGGTATTGGCAATGAAAATTTAACTTAAAATAAAAACAGTGATTGATTTGAGCAAGTAAGCTTATGCACTCCTTGTCTTGTAGTGTTTATTTATAGAATTGCATTTACTAAAAGGTTTGATTTCAAATTAAGCATATTACTAATAATTGCTTTAAATAACTTTAAAAAAATTTCTAGCTATTTATAATATTTCCTAACCGGATATTTTTAAAATTATATTTTATCTATTAAATTTATATAAAAGAGATTAATTTTATATAAAAATCCTCGAAAATCTAAAAATAACGTAAATGTCGCTGTTACGGTCAATTTTAAAGGTAATCGAGTGCCAAATTTTTAATGGCTTTGTACTACGCCATCGAGTTTTTTTTAAAACTGCGCCAAATTACATATCTTTTAGAATGGTGTGTTTACAAATTTTGAACTCTACCTGTACTCCCACATTTCTTAAGAATGTCGCTATAAACTAAACTAAAATATTAATTTTATGTATGTAACCAATGAAGTGACGCTCGTGTTATGATTTATAGAATTTTTACTGGGCGTCCCACTGACTTAACCAAAATACTATGAAGATGAATTTATTAATATCACTAGCCACCTGCTTCTTACATTAATACTAATTTTTATTAGCTAAGTGTAGGACTGTTTAATATAGCGAGATAAGAATTTTTTCTATTTTGAACATCTTTATATTAATAAGTGATTTATTTTCTATATTTATTAAACTAAAATTTAAAAAAAAACGTATTTTGAAAAGTAATGCTAAATTGTACAAGTATATTTAAAAAAAAAACTACGGCTACATAAGTACTTGAAAAAATTTGAAATCAAACATTACTTTTAAACAACATTTTCTTAGTTGATATATAGGTAATATAGCAAAAAAACATCTTAAATTAAAAAACAAATTAAACAATTTCATGTGGAACTTATTCTAATTGAAGGTTTTTTTTGTTCAACAAAGATGTTTACGTAATATAAATTATATAACAAAAATGTAGATCAGAGTGAGGCAAGTTGACGACCTTAAAGAAAAAATTGTCATACAGAAAAAATATCCATATTATATAAAAAAAAGTGCATAAATCCCAGTTATCGAAAATTTCTAGATTAAAAGGTTTAATACTACGTTATTTAAAATTATTACCAGATTTGCGTCTTTTAGATAGGCTTTCTAAAAGTTATTCAATTTTTGGTCATTGATTGTTTTCGACAGAAAGGTATCAAAAGCTTGACTGTAATAAGTTTTGAAAGGGCCTAAAAACCCTATAAAGAGTTTTTCTGTTTTTGCACTCCAGACCTTCTTTCTATAATTTGTGTTTTTGGCTATCTTTAGCTCTACTTCTATTAATATTGATGTTAAGATATCGTTGATTTCGTCCACAGTTTAACGGGTTAGTTGTTAGTAGGCGCCTCTATTGCGTCATTAGTTATGAGTATATTATTTTATTTGCACATGAAGAAAATATTAATCTAACTGAAAATTGATATATTAAGCGAAAAAAATAATTTCAGAATATTCATTTATTCTCAAAATAATTTTATTTCCTTTTTCTTTTCTATAAAAAATTGTAAAACAATACACGACAAGTACTCATCAGTAAGGAGTACGGAGTGCAAAAAGTTAAGATTCTTACCCGCTGCCCATAACACTTTTGGAATAAATGCAATTGAAGAATTTTGATTTTTAATTAAAATAATAAAAAAAAAATCACTCAAACTTCGTTAGTATTGTACCCTGTTAGTATAAACTCCTCGTTAGTATGAACACAAACTTTAGGACAAACATGTTCATAATATCGAGGTTTGACTGTATATCACGAATTCAGGAAGATTTTAACATGCCGTTACGAATGTTTCAGATTGTTGGCACAACCAATTGTTTTTAGTTTCATAATTTTCTCCTTAATAAATACAAAGGCGAATCAAATATATAAAACATGAGTTCTATTAACATATCAACATATTTTTGCTTATTCCAAATAATAGGAAAAGAGCTTGTTTAGATTTACTCTTGTTTAATTCTAAACATTTAAACCAAATGTAAATGTTTGGGCAACCTAGACTCAATTACATTTTAAATAAAAAGCACCTTATAGTTTGGTTTTTATTGGAATCGTTAAATACTTAAATCATTTACAAACGTAATGCATAGGCAAGACATTTAAAAACGTGTTGAATAGTTGTGGGAATATAGAAAACGACCAAATGGAAATAGAACAAAAGTTCCATTATGTTATAAATAGAACCTTCAGTTGCAATTAGTTCAGATAGTTGGAAATATTGTGTAGAATATGAAAATACAGGTGTATTTGAGCCAAGAAAATCCCAATCAGCAACGTCATACGACTACTGGTTAAAAATAGTGTTGTTGGCACAATCATCTTGAAACCTGCCAG
The DNA here is from genome assembly GCA_036325965.1 of Sinopyrophorus schimmeli. Classification (NCBI taxonomy): domain Eukaryota; kingdom Metazoa; phylum Arthropoda; class Insecta; order Coleoptera; family Elateridae; genus Sinopyrophorus; species Sinopyrophorus schimmeli. Next base: position 145,523 of record JARFIZ010000086.1, on the reverse strand, counting down.
TTATTATCCAGAGCTGTACGTAGTGCGCGAGTTTCTTTGCAAAATTCGGAAATATAAACAAAAAAGTTATTAATTTTTTTAAAACTAAATAAATAAATGTAATTAATTAATTAAATCATAATTGGTAAAGATATATTTCTTTTCTTTTTATTTTTTGTCTAATTTTTTTACGAAAACTACGAATATCGAAAATATTAAACGGTGTTTTAAAAAACGACAAATAAATCTGGTTTTTAACCAATTTGTTTTAATAGATAGTTTATAAAAGAGTGTACAAGATGCCTTTAGGTTCCTACAGTAGCCCTTTATTTTCTTCCTATTCCAATCCTTATTCAATGGGGCCCTACGCGAATCACTCATCAATAATCGCTGCCAATTACATCCGACCTGTAATCAGTCCATACACAAAACCTTTGACACGTATTAGAATAGGCTATACTCCTCTTTTGGCAACAATTAGTGAAGCACATGCCGGTGCACGACCTTTAACTAGGATATCATCACCAAAAGTGGTATTGCATTCGTCGCCAAAATTTAAAATGCCAAGGCCCATTTCGATAAATACGGCAGATATTGATGTGTCTGTCAATAAGTATAGAAAATATAATCGGTCTCCGCGTTCGCCGGACGTGAATAAATCCGACAACATCGAAGATAATTCAAAAGAAATCGAACAAGTTTCTGAAACTGCTAAAGGAAAATCACCGCTAAGGCGCGACAGGGCCGTTGTACGCATTCATACAATTCACAAACGGTCAAGAAAAAAACAGCCGACGCAATATTCAAATGAGGAATCATCAGAACCAAAATTGACGAGAAGGTGGAGGGATAATTACGAAGAAGATAAACCGAAAAGACGCGAACGTAAATTAGAAAATCCTGCAGAAAGATTGTTACAAAAACATCTAATCAAAGATAAGGCTGACGAGGAGAGATCGAGACTGAATGCAGACAACAAAAAAGAAGAAGCCCCCATAAAGGATAACCCTTTAGAGAAGTCGCCAAGTTTTCATGATATTTGCAAAAGTATTTCGTCGGATGCACTGAATAATGACGACTTGAATCCGGGACAACCCGAACATATCAAAAAACGCCAAAGCAGAACTCTATCGTCGGAAGATATTTTTAAGAAAATTAGACGTAATTCTGCAGAAATTTTGCAAGAAAATGTGATATTATTAGACCAGTTAATTATGAATGAACATTTAGACAAACCCTTAATAGAGCAGGATGAAAAAAAGAAAAAACGAAAAGACAGCGAATCAAAACCGGAAGAGAACAGAGCTAGTGTAAAACGAAAAAAGAAAATAACGAGGAAAAAAACGAATGAAAGTTTACCTAGTGATACAGAAGAAGGTTCGAATAAAAGTACGTTACAACGCAGATTAACACAAAAGAAAATTCGTAGGCTTTCTTCGGATAGTAGTTTGCACATCGAACCGTCACAGTTCGACCAAGATACCGAACAAGCCTATCAAGATGCCATACGAGATATTTCACAAGTAGAAGTCGAAGAAATTAAATTAAAACCCAAGCCAATTATTACAGCAACCGTCGATATCGATACTCCAAAAGCAAACCTAAAAGCTGTTATAGATGATGTTCAAGTTGAAGAAATACAAAGTCCTAAGTTTTCTGGGCCAAAGTTTAAATTAAATTTTACAATTGAGGATATCGAAGAAAAGAGACGAAGCACACCTCCTACACCAGAAAACGAAGCAGATGTAAGTTTACTAGATCCAAAAACAAATAGTGAGTTATTAAAAGAAGAAATCAAACAACACGAAATTGAAAGAACTGCTGAACCCATACAACCCCTTATTTCGAAATCAATAAAACGTAAGCATACCGCACATATGATACATATTTTAGATAACATTCAAGAAGAAGAAGCAGAAAAGAAAGGTTCGTTAAAAAAGGACAAAAATTTCAAAGAATTGCCAAAACTTAGTTCTAAAATTAAACAAGATACTTTAGCAACTGAAAAGAAATCCGAACTTAAGCCCTCTATAGAAAAGAAAAACGAAATAAAACAAAGTATGTCACATGAAGCTGGTTTACAACCGAATCAAGATTCCCAAAAATTATTAAACAAATTTTCTCAAGAAATCACTCCAAGTAAAAGTAAAAAGGAAGTAATAAAAAACCTTGAACATAAATCATCCGAAAATTTGCCGAAAAATAATAACAATCAAGATAATAGAAGATCGTTAGAAAAAATCAACTCACAAATTAAAGAAGTTAAAAGTAAAATAGAAACGTTACAAAAAACTATAAGAAATAAACCATTGGAAGTTAAATTAGCAACTCCTCAAAAGGCAGAAACAAGCCAATCGCTAGTGCTTTCAACCGAGTTAGAAATAAATAAGTCGTTAGGAAAGAAAGAATGTGAACCACCATCGCATGATATAAACTCTAAAAAAGATGTTTATTGTTTATTGAAAAAAACTGCAAATTTAAAACCACTAAAAATTATAATTCAAAAAGTTGACCAGTCAAATCAACCGAAAACTTTAGATTATATCGAAAAGCAACAAAGTTTAAGTGGTGAACTTAGTACAACTGCAGAAGTAGTGAATTCCGATTCCTCAGCATCGTTACCAGGAAGCAAAAAGAAAATTTCTGAAATAAAAGTACCAAATAAAGAACGCACCTCGCCGTCATCGTCAATACAAAAAACTGATTCTCAATCTAAACTGTTGACAAAGAAATCAGAAAAACTCTCAGAAATTGTTTTAGAAAAGAACGAAAAAAATCAATCACATAACACTACAAAAACACCACCTCAAAGTCCTACCCAGAAAAAAAGTTCTCAGCCTCTGGGACCTTTAACAAAATCATTAAATAAATCAGATGAAAGTGTAGCGAATAAAACGCAAAATTTATCTGACAAAAAGGAGTCTAAAATAAAGCCTACGACACCCCCACAGTCACCAATAAAGAAATTGTTTTTGAAGAACGATAAAGAAGGAACTGATATTAATTTTTGGGACGTTATCGGGCCGCGAGAGAGTGTTAATAACAGTGGCAAAAGATCTCTTTCAAAGCCTCCTAGTTTAAAGGCAAAGATACCTAATCAAATTGAAACTACTCAAGCTGTGACAGAATTGATAAACGAAGATAAAACAGTTGAGGAACCTAAAGAAAATAAAGGAAAGAACCAAGAGAAGTTAAATATAAACATAGCTGAACAAGAAAGCAATAAAGAAAATTCCGAGGGGCGAAAAAGAGGTAAACTCATTTCAAAACGGTCGTTGGTGAATAAACCAAAAGCTAATGATCCTGATTTAGAAGTGTTTATAGTGCCAGAAGAACCAGATCCTGAGCCAGAAGAAGAGAAGAAGGAAGAAGAGGGTAAATTTGTACCCCTGCAATCAAATAGACTATCAAATTGGATGCATCCATTTAAAAAACCCGAACAACATGACGTGTGCCCCATTGAAATTTATGCAAAACCTAAATTAATTAGATATAGACATATTCCTAGACCTAGACATCCTGTTCCTTCTACCACAAACGACAACGATAGTTCTGAGAGCAGTGAAAGTGAGGACGAAGACTCGGAAGAAAGCGACAGTTCAGAAGATGAAGACAACGTAACATCAAATGCTGGAACAAGTACGTCTTCAAATGATTCTGGGTTTGATTCACCGGCTCCTGGAAGCCCATCAAACCGCAGACATAATAAGGGTTAGATATGTTATTTTTTAACCCGGAAAGAAATGTTTGTTCAAATAATTAACAAAAGTCAGTTTTTAAATAATTCGATTTTCTTGACAGTTTGGGCAATGTTTCAACAGGCATTTTGTACCAATTGCTAATTTCGAAAGCACTTTATTTGCGTTCATTTTCTATTTAGAAAATCATCACGCTAAGGCGTGACATACCTTTTAAAATTTGCCATTTATTACAATTTGAATTTTGTAAATTGGGAAGTAATTAATTTCTAATTTTAAAGGTGGTAATGTTACTTTGACCAAATTTTATTTAAAAATGCATATACTTTTTTTTTTATATGTAATTGAGAATGAATTGAAATTATTCATTTGTTGGTAGGTTTGATAATCAAATCATTATTTTAAAAAATTTGAATAACTAATTCGGTATTTTTCGAAATTTTTATACGTAATTTTAAATATACTATGTGTTGCTTAAATGCAGATCGTTTATTATGTATATTAGCTAAACAGTAATTCCTTTGAGACAGAATAATAATGTTGAAACAGGAAGAAGATATTTAAAAACATTAATTATACTATTTTAAATTAAAAAAGCAGAACTTTGATGTTATTTAGAAAAATTCTGAAAACTAAATTTTACGAATTGTATCAAATTGGGTATACTTATGTGATATTTACAGATAAATGACAATAATTGTTTATTTTGTCGAAAACACCAGGAACATGACACACAAAGTTTAGAAATATTTCCATTTTGGACTGTATTGAAATAATTTATGGGATAGTGGTTAATAATATTTATTTAAAAATCTTATAATAAATAGAACTTTTATTGTGTTGATATTAAAATAAATAATTTTCTTATTTCTGGAAGTTACTCTAAATAAATAAAATCTGTTTTGTTCCTTTTCTAACTTGGTTAAAAATGAATACAGTTTTTATAAAAATCAAATTAGATGTTTCGGTATAATTTATTTTAGTCTTGAGCAATTTATAAATTTTACATCTAAAATAGAGTTAAAAAGAATTATTTACAAATTATAGCTTTGAACTTTTTATATAAATTTTAACTTTTATGTATCATTGGTATAAATATTAAAAAGAATTGAACTACATAATTTCTAGTAAAGTTTTGTATTTTTTAAAAGTTGTTTTTGATTATATAATTTATATTATATAAGAATTTCTACGTTGTTTTAAATTTAATGAAGAGGTATGATAAAATTTATTCCATGCAGTATTTACTTAATGTCAAAGAAATTAGAAAATTATAAGTATTTTGATAATTGAAATTGAGTAAAATAAGTACATGTATGTATTTAAATAAAATTAAAAGATTTTGAATCAGATGATACAAAAATTGATATACAAGGTGTCCTAAAATTAAAGAATTAAATTTTAAGTGTAGATAGAAGATAAAGTTCTGAGGCAAAAACTTCTTTGGTGTTTTCGTACCTGACGCACAGGTACTGAGTTATAATTTAATTTTGATAGCTAAACAGAGATAAGCTATAGCGGTGAGGAAAGAGTACGGAGGCGTTCAAGTAGTATGTAAACAGTCTTAAGGAAAAAAAGTACAATTTTTTATTAATTTTGTTGACAAATAAAGCGAGGGATGAGGGCGGGGGAGATATTATTAATCCTAAGTAAGATAAAAAAATTAAAAATAATTTAGCTGTTTAAATTGAAATTTTGGTATTCAATAAAAGTTTTGAAAAAATCTTATTTTTTATCAGTTAGGGGGGTGGAGTTATGATTTTTATATTTTTACTTATATAGGGGGCGTGGGGGTCTAAAATCATTAAAAGTTTGTTTACGTAATAGTTGAGTGCTCCCTAGCGAGACTTGGCGGGCGCTCAATAATCTTTATAACGCTATAGCTTGCTTCTGATTGGTTTTGATTACTGGTAAAAATAAAAATGTACCTTATGTTTTATTATTTTTTACTTTAAGAATGTTGTATTAATTGTAATCAAGTCGTTGTTAGGTAATGTGAAAAAGTTTGACGTACGCGCATTAAAGTTGAAGCATGAGAATGTGGCACTTTTGTCCCCCATAATAAGGTCCAAAACTGTATTTTCAATTCTGGTGTAATAAAAAAGCTCTTTTTCTTTAAAATTTTATCCCCTATCTACTTTTAAAATTTAGTTTTTTACTTTCGGGACACCATGTATGTAGTGCGTTATTAAAGATAGAAGTCAAAATTACACTAAAGAGACTTTTTAATATTTTCCACAAAAGTTACATGCTTTTGCTAGTTCTCGATATATTATTTGTAAACTTTGAGACATTTATATCGAGGGGGCTTTAGCCCCTCTATACCGTTGAAGAAATTTTTGGCGAATAAATTCTTGCGGATCCGAAAGAACTGCAGACAACGTAGTAGACAAATTACTTCAAAAAACTTAACAACAACTATTACGACTAATTTAAATTTTTTGTTTCTAATAAAAAAAGTTTCAAAATATTTCTGATTTCTAAAATTTATATTTTTTAATAAATTATAAATAGCAGTTAAACTAGCGTGACCTATGTTAAATAGTCATCCGCAAAATTAAAAAATTAAAAAATAGATTATTTTTCCAAATTCTGTACGAAGGTGTAAGGTACCTAAATCAGAAATTGAACAAATAAACATTGATAATTAAATTGTATTTAATATCTTTGATAACGAAAAAGAAACTTAACTAAATGAATTTTTTTTGGAAGAGTACAAAACAGACATTTTTTGCAAGACAATTCAGCAAGCATGATAAATACTTAACTGAGTCAGCTACACAAATTATTTTTATAAAATACACATTATTTTTCTAAATATAAATTTTTGGATGTTTACTCACGTTGTATAATATCTAAATTAAAACCTAGAATGCAAATTTCAGAAGCTATTGCACTAAAAACATCACTGGTAACTGAAATTTAAGTCGTCAGTTGCCAGAACTTGCTCAACCTTTAAAAACATTTTAATAATAATAACAATATATTATAGTAAAAGTACTATTTTGAAACATTTTTTTTAAATAAATTCCGATTTTCTAAACGAGTATAAGGATTTGCGCTGTTGACCTTAACAAACCGAAAATAAAGTAAAGATTATTGTCTCGATTTATTTATTTTTAAATCACTAATGCTTTGATGATACATTTATAAATTATTAAGAAACCATAGACGTTTTTATTGGCACGCAGGTGATTATCAACAAAGGGTATTTCGCAGGTGTTTGAAAATTTATAGCGTAATTTTATTTCACAAAACACAACATTCGACACAGTAAATTAACTTTTGGGTTTTTTCTTTGATTTTTTAAATTTATTATTTTAAAAATTAATCTGGTATTAACTTTTTTCTTAAATTTACATTAAAGAGAAATCTGGCAGACTTGGCGGCTATGAACTATGATTTACAAAAACAAAAATAATGTTAAAAGATTTCAATTGAATCACAAGTATAAATACTATTTAAAAATTTTTGCTTTTTCAATATTTTTTTAAAATGAAATTAATTTGGACTATTTGTAGAAAATTTAACCTGATTATATTATCTATGCATTAAGATAAAGAAAATGCGCTTGTAATTTAATAAACAGCATAAAAGTTTTGGCACAATGTTTCTCGTAAATTAGTGTGATTCATGTTTTCTTTGCACAATTATCAATTTGGCATATAAAGTATTATTTTTCTTGTTATTTTTTCTGAAGTTGAGCATAATCATTTTTTTAAACGAACAAAAAGAATGAAGATAACGTTAAGTTAAAACTTTTGCCAACAATAATATTTCTTGGATATTTATTTATAAGTTAGTCTCTGTTTTAAAAACTTCAGTTAGGTTCCAAAATCTGAGATTTTATTAAATTACATACAAAAACTTTTGAACGACAAAAAGATAAATGCAAATGTTGTTTTTAACAATATAAAATTCTATGAATATTTTTTGAGTAAAATGTTTTTAAATATCAAAAGTAGATAGTAGAAATGAATTTTTGTTTAAAATAATTAGCGTTGCTACGATTTCCATAAATAACTAGTAATGCATATAAGAAAACAAAGCCACCTTAAAATCCCAACGTACAGTTAGATGCATGGATTATAGACTGATGAATGAAAAAAAGTCTTTTGGAAAATTTTAAGTTATCTTAATTTTTTTAACGTGCTTATAAATTAGGGCCTTGTATGTACATAATTATGCTTTAAAAAACACTAAGAAAAAATATTAATAAAGAATAAAAAAAGTATTCTTTAGAAAAGTGTTTACAAAAAAAGCCTTTTTCAGTTTATACTAGGAAATATGTTTTAAGTATTTCTAAAAAGTTTGATTATTTAACGAAAGTCCAAGATTAGCAAAAAAATAAATAGCGCTGAAACTATTTGTGAATGCAAACTATTTTGCGAATAAATTTTCAATTTTTATGATTTTTCCCAACAATTTATTTTGATATTTAATTTTTGGTTTTATAATTGTTGACTGTTTTAAAAGAATATTGAAAAGAAAAGTTAATTACGTGTATTAAAGGTTCCGTAATGTACCTACAACTTATTACAATGCAAGAAAGAAGAAACTTTGTTTAAAATTTTAAAGAAATTTTTGAACAATAATTTTAAAATTGTACGTACTACATGTGTTTCGGGACAATTTAGATAATTTCAAAAACCATATTTGTTGCTGCTGGTTAAAATTGAAATTTTTTCCAAAAATTCTGACGAAAATTGTCGGCTTTGCCAAATTCAATACACCGAATGAAATGCACTTTCTCGTAAAGAATAATTTTTTTTGTTGTTTTTTAATTGTGAATTTTGTACAAGACTTTGATTTATGAGCAAGTAAAAAATAGTTTGAGATAACTCTATTTTTAGGTAATGTCTAAAGAATTTTCATTATTGATTATTGTGCCAAAATCTAGGCAACTAACTGTATACAGGTTGTTTCGTTTAAAGTGCCACAAGCTTATAACACCTAAACTAAGAAAAAGAAGAAAAAAAGTACAATTATAAAAATTTGTTTAATTTATACAATATATCCAATGGCATAAATATTAATTTTGTTCTACTTTATACATTTGTATTGTAACGATTTCGCTGCAGTTCGAACTAGAGTTGCAAATATTAAGAGTCGTTCACTTTTTTTAATAACAATTAAAATTTATTTAATAAAAATGTTAACAAATTTTTTACAACAATAACTAAACTACTAGGAGATTTACTTAATAATTATTTAACTTACTAAACTAATGTTTTTACACTTTTACGCACTAAATCAATTAATTTACACAGTTTCACTTATTTATTTTTGCCGTTTATTAGAGATCACTTTGAATTTCACTGCAAACGACCCAAGAAGAGAGACTGACTCCTATTGCACTCTGGCCCACTTATAGGTGTAGTTAGTTGACGATATGCGGCTTCTAGAAATGTCTAGTGTTAAAAACCGTAGACCGAGTTAGCTTATCACAAGCGTTTGTCCATATAAGTCTAGCGTGTTTGCTTCAATATGTATGTAATTGGCATGTCGGATTACCGCGGTTATACTGTGTTTCTAGTTAAACTGGAAGTAAAACAACATTGATAGTTATGCCAATGGATAGATCGTATTTGCACTTAAACATTTTTTTGAATACATATTTTATTAGATTAGGACCAAAAGCTCCTGGCACTTTATACGAGACACGCTGTATATGACTTTGGCGTTAAATTTATTCAGAACTGTATTAGATTTTATGGTCGCCTACCTTGATAAATTTTGATTTGTTAAAAGCCTTAATCACCAGAGTAATTCATTTTTGTATAAATTACTTTATTAGCAATCAAAATTACACATTAAATTAAAAAAAATTATTAAATTTGTACGTCGACCGGAGAAAGCACTTATTTAAATTATGATAGTAGTACCTACTATGTAAATATTCATTTTGAACTTTATATGATTTTAATATATAAAAAAAAATTGTTTACTACATTTGTTTCAGTTGATGTTTGGACAAATGTAGTACATCTAATTTTTTTTACAAGGTGGATACGTTCCAAAGACTATCGTGAAAAAACTGTCTAAAAGAAGATACAGTAGATATATAATAATTGTATATAGGTTTGTTCCAAAAATAGTAGGAAAGAAGCCAAAATTGTAAAACAAAGAAAACAAAAACCAGCAACAAATAAATTTTATAGAATTGGTATATAATATCTCAGAAAATTGATTGTTACTATCTGTACTCTTTTCATTTTGCTTTTTATTTTACCTTGTTTTCTACTCTTATGAATTATACGCCCAAACGAATATACTTTTTTGATTTTTAAAACGGGTTATAGTAAAAAAAGAGAATCTGTGTAAAAAATAATCAGTTGTTTTTCTTATAATTAGATTATGTGACGTGCAAAAAGAGAATCGGTTGTATATTATTAAAAAGGTAAGACTGAGGCCCGTAGACTAGATAAATTTTTGAGTTTTGGTGTCGTCATTTTTGTTGTTTGGGTGACGCCTGCTTAGGATTGTTTATAAGATTGATAGTTTTATCTTGCCAATTTTTATCAGCTGATGTTGTTTGTGTAATTAAACGAAGAATTTAATTGTTGGACGTACAAGTGATGTTTTCAACATATTGTAAATAGCAATAATTCCATTAGAAATCAAATGTGTATTGGCAAATCGCTGGATTTAGAAACTTACAATTGTATAATTTTAATCAAATAACCATTTAAAATGCATAATCATTTTTAATTTTCATGCAGACTGCGACGTAAACTGCCACAAAAAATGCGAAAAGCTTACAGCTAATTTATGTGGAGTCAACCAGAAATTAATTGTGGAAGCAATTGCGTCCGTAAAAAAAGGTAGGAGTATGTTTCTATAATAATTTTCCGGGGTTTATCGAACTATTTTCAAAATAGATTAACACGTCAACTAATAACATTTAACTTCCGCAGTTACTTGTTTACTTTATTGCAATTTGAAATGCATAGGTCAAAAGCATTCTTAGGTGAAGAATGATATATATAGCATTAACTTTTTGTATTAGTTTAGTTGGCAATTTTGCAAATTTTATTTTTGGTAAGAGACGTCATGATAACGGGGGCGTTCGACATTGAGATTGTTTTATTTTTTCATTGCCATTGCTAAAGTTGAATCTGTTTCAATTTGTAATGTTGAGCTGTGAACAAGATTTTTCCATTAATTTGTTGCTCTAACAAACTTCTAGAATAATGTTAAATTAATCGTTTTGCCGAACCATCAATTTGTTTGCAGTTCCCATGAATTTAGCGAAAAAATTAAAGTTATAAATAGTTTTTAGAGTAATTATTGACTGAAAGTTTCGCTTAACACTTTTTATAAATACGTAAGCGAACAGAAACCATATGTTAAAAATTAGTTTTATTTTTGGTTTAAACTTCGTATGAATGTAGTGCATGCAATCAACTATCAGATGCTTTGTCTTTGACGGCCAAAAGTTAGTGCATATCTAAATAAAACCAACAAATGCTCATACTACAAAAAAAATAAAATTTATAATTGAATAATATGCTTACATTAAGTTTTTCTTTGTTTATCGCTCAAACTATTACCTACATTTTCATACAACAAGCCTTGACTAGTGATTGATATTGTATAAAATATTTTTAATTAGTCAAACTTAAAATAGGAGCGATGGAAGGTTTAGTAAGATACTTTTGGTTTGAAAATTTTGTCTATTAATGGAGTTTTGTTTTTTGTCCATATGTATAGTGTGGCTCAACTACAACTTAACAAATAAATCTTATATTATTAGAAAATTATAAGTTTTAGAAATATGATTGTTGAATTATTGTGTTATTAAATTCTTCCCATTTATGAAAGTACCATTTGGAAATCAGATAGAATTATGTTTGAAAAACTCTGCAAAACCTTAAATACAACGTCGCGCGAGATTGATATAGTTATGTTTTCTTAATTCTACTTACTTTTTTGGTATTGTTGCCTACAATTATTCTTAAAACTATTTTTAATACTACTCTTACAACTATGTTCTTATAACTATATCTGTTGAACGGTGTCGAACGCATTTATACATTAAAAGTGATGAATTTGTAGGTCAAATATTTAGCTTAAATATTTGCAAATTCAGTACCAATTTTGTAATTGGAACACGGAATGTGTTGCATGACGTAACAATATATTAAATTAGAAGATTAATGGTTCTCAGAAAACGATCGGAGAAAAAAATAATTAACGTAGTTTATCTTATTAGAGTTTTTTTTATTCTGTGAACTTTATGAATAAAATGTGCATACATTAACTACTGCTATTATAACGCTTAAATGATATTTTTGTAAATATCCAACGTATAGAATGTCATCTACATAGTTTCAAGAATACTCTTTTTTTCAAATTAAAGTTTTTCTGATTTTTTATTCTAACCGTTTGTACAAATTAAGCTACTTTTTAGTACTACCATTTATAATTTCTTTTGCAATAAAATTTTTGAAGGTTTTCATAAACACTGTCTTTGATAATATTTACAAAATTTTATAATTTTTTTTACATATACAGTTTTTTTTTAAATTTTGGTGCACTGTGTATTGAGAGATTTTATTTAAAACTTGGGACTTATTTCTACTTTGTTGGCGTGGCATAATTATAAATAAAAATAACATTGTTCAATTATTCTTAATTTTTACAGTATTTCAATGTTTACTAAGAAATTCTAAATATTTCTAGGATATAAGGTAGTCTAGATTACTTTTTGAAAAGTCCTCTACCTTCCAAAAAAAGTCCCGTTAAAATAGGTATAGTAATTTTAGACATTAGTTCGAACAAACAAACTGGCAGAAAGACAAAAATTTTATAAAAGAATATTTAAGTTCTGATAACGTGCTAATAACCATATAAGCTTAAGAAAAAGTCTTTATTTTGAAATCACAGACTAACACTATCGTTTTATTTATATGTCTTACAGAATATTAATATTTTAACAGTTAATAGATTCTGTGTAAAAGAACAAACTATTGTATACACCTGTCATTTGGCCAAGTTTTTTTTTCAATACTTAATAACATGTTTTACAATTAAAACATCGTGCAGTCATAAAGGCTTCCAAATATAGTGACGGAACACAATTTTTAAATTCTAAGTTTCAAATGGATCGCTATCTAAATAATAGGGAAAGTTAACCGGTTGTGGGCATTGTCCGGTTGTGGGCCCCCCGAATAACTTTTGATCGTGAGCAGATACAGGTGTTTTCACGATCGTCATTTGTTCGTAATGTCATCACTATGTTTTATTGCTAATATAAAGCGAACAGACGCATATGCGTAGTAGCTACGCGTTATTCCATGTTTTCATCTCTAAAAATGTACCGCGTTGTAATCGTTTATTGTGTTTAAAGTGCGATAAATAAAAGTAACTTATTGCAAAAGGTCGGTCTAATGTAAATATATGCAGGAAATTAAATATATTTTATAATTTTAATTTCGATTCAATCAAAATCTTCGCGAAATAAATTTGCCAGTCATTTGTCGACAGCTATGAATTTTCCAGTTGTCGGCACCTACATTTTACTAGTTGTGGGCACTTAAGTTTTTTGCCATTTAAACCTTGTATTGCGCTGACAATTTGTCGAACATTGTTGTTCATGTTAACATAACCCCCCTGCGGAGTCTAGGGGTGTAGCCGCGGCCTGACTTTGAGGGGGACGGGCAAAGACCCCGCTCGATTATCATGTACGACAAAGATGTAAAGGTATCAAAATTTTTTTCACAATAATTAAAAAAAAAATTAAACATTTTTGGTTTTGGATTTCAAACAGACCTTTTTTCACAACTCGACTATTGAAAATCAGATTTTCGATTGTCGAGCATCTTTGACAGACCAATTCATATGACTTGAAAATTGTAAATAATATATTTACGAAATTTTTGCGGATTATTTAGTGCATTTTTATCCATGTCGATTTCAAAAATCAATTTTGATGCGTACATTGGAGCCATTTGACGATGATCCCGTGAAGTCCAATGCGAAAGCCTATTTTAAATTTTATTTTCATAACTGAAGGCCTTGAATATGAATAAATTGTGTTTTTTTTCTATATAGTGGCGTTTTGCTCCATATTTTCTTATTTTGAGGAGATTTTCCTGATGTGCCCACAACCGGTTAAAAAACATTTGCATGAAGAAAATTGATTACTTTATGAAAAGTTAAAAATGTTTTTTTTTTAAATTGATATAAAATTAATTTCTTTGCCAGTAGTTAGTTAAGGTCTTTAGCTTCCCGATAATATGCTCATTCTGCATAAATATTGAGTTGGTCAAAAGTTATGGCCTAAATAGCTAACTGTGCCCACAACCGGTTAACTTCCCCTATACATAATGACAGTCGTTCACACACTTGAGTAGGTAAACGTGTTTAAATCGTGAATGTTCTGATTTTTTACTAACACTTTTTGAAAATTATTGTAGTAAACCTGTGTTTGACATTCTATACAAAACTAGATTGGTAATTTCTTTTTATACAAAGGCACGCATTCCTTTAGATGTAGAATTTTAAAATTGCTCATGCACTGGAAAGAACAAGCAAATTCTATATGTAAATTATGAAAAATAGGTTTACGTTTTTTATAAAGCGAAAAAGTCAATAAAGTTGTCAATTGATTCAATTTGTATGTACCTACACATCTACTAAAAAGAATTAGAATTGTTTGATTTTCACGAAGGAATTTTCTCTTATTCTTGGAAAAATAAATATACCACTCAATATTTTGAATTATAAACACTTGCAGTGTTTATTTTTATTAGAAAATTATGTGAAAACAGTTGGAAGGTTTATAGATTTTTAATAATTTTTTATGTGTAATGTTTTATGGTTAATGAAGAGTCTAATAATTTTGTGATTTTAGTAGATAATTTTTCACCTGTTTTCTTAAATATTTTTAGCGGATTTTTCAGTTTTATTGAAATTATTAGATAAATTCTTTTATTTAAGTTCATTTATACAAATTAAAATTTAAAGTATATTATTTATATGAATTTCGAAAAAAACTATTACGTATGTACATTACTATGTATGTTTTTATTGAATAGGTTTACAGTAAAACTCACATGATTTCATTCAATATGAAATGGAATTAAGTAATATCTAATTATAAAAAAATTACATTTGGGTATGTGTAAATAGAAGCACCGTATAATTCTCTTAAAAGTAAATTACAAAACATTTTCCTTTTTTTAATTTAACAAAAAATGTAAATTTAAAAATATTATATAATTCTAAATTCATCTTTAGTTGTAAATTAATAATTGAGAGATCAATATTTCTTTTTGTTGGAGAAAAAAGAAAGAATAAAATAATCTAAATTAATTATTTGGAACTGAACCGAAAACCAAAAAAACCGGTATATTCGGTGGAACCAAAACCGGAACGAAATCGATATAAGTATATTTTTTAATTGAACGGGAACGAAAACCGGAATGGTGAAGATAACGCTTCGAAGCCTCATTTAAAAAACTAAGAGAAAAAATATGTGATATTTAAAACTTAGAATTAGTTCCATATTATTTTTTAAATTAAAATTTTATACAAATATACCGGGTGTTTTATTTCAAGTGTCACGAGCTTATAACTCCTAAACTAATAAAAATTTAAAAAAAAGTACAAGAATAAAAGTTTATTTAATTTATACAATCTATGTATTGCCATAATTGCGATAATTGCGATAATTAAAGAATGTAAAATCCACGGCATAATTATTAACAAATCTGAGCAATTAGTGGCATATGCAGATGACCTCGCAGTGATAACAAGGAGTAGAAGAAATCTAGAAGAAGTTGTCTAGAAAATAGAGCAGGCAGCAAATAAAAGAGGGCTGGTAATTAACCAAGAGACTAAATACATGGAGGTAAAACGGGAAAGTAAACAAAGCATAAACAAATATATGAAGGTAGGAAGTTTTAAATTCGAAGAGGTTGAGAGTTTTAAATACCTGGGAGTTATAATCAATAACAAAAATGAAAAGAAACAAGAGATTGACCAACGAATTCAAGCAGGGCATAGAGCCTACTACAAATATAAGAACATTATGACAGACAAAAAAATTAGCAGGAACACAAAATTGAGGGTAAATAAAACAGCCATCAGGACAATAGTAATATACGGAGCAGAAACAATGAGCCTAACGAAATTCGATGAAGAGAAGATGAAAATCTTCGAAAGGAAGATCATTAGAAGAATATATGGACTAAAGAAGATTGTGGAAGGAGAATACCGGAGATTAATGAACATCGAAATAAAGTACATTTCAAATCAAGAAGACATAATAAAAATAATAAAGATCCAAAGATTGCGCTGGTACGCTCACATAAAAAGAATGGGAAATGATAAAGAGGTAAAGAAGATAACAATCTAGAAACCAAACACTACTAGAGCAAAGGGAAGACCGAAGAGTAGATGGGAAGACCAAATGATACAAGATATAACAAGCCTAAAAATTCCAAAGTGGAGAGAGAAGATTCAGAACCGGGACATCTGGAGAAAAATATTAGAAGAAGCAAAGACAAATAACAAACTGGACTAGAAGTAGATGTGAAGAACGTGGAGTGACTCACCACATAAAACGAGTTATTACGAGCTCGAAGAGCGGCTACAATTCCATACCGAATGTATAGCCTACTATAATAATAATAATGTATTGCCATAAATATAAAGTTTTTATTACTTTTGGTTTAACTGGAAATGGTGTCAACTGCCTTATCTTAAATAGAACAGTATTCATTTTTTATAATTAGGTAGAGCTCGTTGAGGTCTTTCCAAAAATGTATAACATGTTACGATTTAATAAATTTAATTTTTTTAAAATTTTGAATAATAAAGGTGTTTTAGTAAAGTGCCACGCGCTTATAACTTTTAAACTAATAAAAATTTCAAAAAATGTTTTGAAATTATAAGCCCGTGGCACTTTACTGAAACACGCTGGTAATCCAAAATAGAAATATTTTTTTTTAAAATTATTTATTAATCAAATACATTTTTTGAAAGCCCTTGACGAGATTTATTCAATTATCTAAAAGAATTAATAGCCCTTCTATTTAAGATAAGAAAGTTGACACGATTTCCAGTTAAACCGGAAGTAGAACAAAATTTTAATTTATTCCAGTGAATAAATTAAGAAACTGTATTTTTCGTAAAATTTTTATGATTTAAGCATTATAAGCTTTTTAAATGATACACCCGGTATAGTGTTTAAAACAAGTATTCAGTTGAATTTTCTCTCATTTTATTTTGTTTGTTGTTGTAAATTATGCAGTTTGTACAAAAAGTGGCACAATTTCAATTTAGGTGAATTCAACAGTAAAAGATTATTTTAGGCGATTTAAAAATTATCATTTATTGCACGAATGTGCAAATACCCTTGTCATAACTGAAAGAGGAAGTTCCTATAACTCTATAAAAATCTAATTAAAGAACCTTAGGAGGGCCTTTTGCATTCAATAATGCCAAAGGCTCAATAGCTCTAAGATTTAAATTTTTAGACTAATTCGTTCCTGGTTTTCAGCAAATTGTCCGCATTTTTAAACATAACTGTCTACTATGAACAGTGCCTCGTATGCGGATTTTCTAAATTTTTTATTATATAATTTTATTTATGTAGCATTTACACATGCCAAATATTTGTATAATTTACTACCTGTAGACAACTAAAACGCAACAAGTTGAAAGTTTTTTTGATATTGCCGGTAAATTATTTATGATTAATTTCTATCAGGATCATCGGATAATCGAGATTCTCCAACGGCGAATCCAGCGCATAATCCTGCATTTGCTCTCGACGCTGGTGACATTGCAAACGATGAAATTTTACAATCCAGTACTTACGTTGGATATCAAAAAAGTGGCAGAATAACACCGCCTGCAACGACCATACCTAGATTTAGAAAGTATACAATTGAAGACTTCCAGTTCTTGAAAGTTCTTGGAAAAGGCAGCTTTGGAAAGGTACTTTTATTTCACTTTTCAGAGGTATGTATTTAATGTTTTAGTTTTTTTTTTTAGGTCCTTTTAGCGGAACTCAAAAATACTGAATATTATTACGCGATTAAGTGTTTGAAAAAGGACGTTGTTTTGGAGGACGATGATGTGGAGTGCACATTAATAGAAAGAAAAGTATTAGCTTTGGGAACAAAACATCCGTATTTGTGTCATTTATTATGCACGTTTCAAACAGAGGTACGTCTTTTATAAGCATGCCAACATTGGTATTTTGTTATGGAAAAAAACACGGAAAAAGACATTGGTATATGAATTAATAACGCACCACGCTTAAGTATAAAATAGTGATCATTTTTATTTTTAAAAGCCATAATTTTTCCAATATTTTGACTTTCAATAAAATAATGTAGTTTATACTATGAATATCTAAACTTAATGTTTTTAATATCTAAAAATTATATCAAATTAATATGTTTGAAAGCCAATAACGTTATACCAAAAAATTGTGTTTCACAAAATTATAAATAGGAAACTAGACAAGTGTTAAATATTGAGTGATTTGTTTATTTCAGTCACATCTGTTCTTCGTTATGGAGTACCTGAATGGTGGCGATCTCATGTTTCATATTCAGCAAACGGGAAGGTTTCCAGAAGCTCGTGGTCGTTTTTATGCTGCTGAAATTGCTTCGGGTCTTAAATTTTTACACAGTAGAGGAATTGTTTATCGGTAAGGCTTTTTGTAATTGAATTGTTTAAATCATTTTGAATCATTTTATAAATTTAGTTCTTTTTGTATAAGTTATTTTTATATTTACATTAAGCAAACACTCTTTTATTAACCTGATCCGGATTTAATACTTTAATGTGAAATTTTTAATACTTATCTATTTTAATAAATCATTATTTAGTGATCAACTTGACGATTCAATTTTAAAGTTTTTAAATTTTTTTGTTATACATAAATAAATACTTTAGAATTATTGTCAGAATTATAAATTGATTTATAATTGGAAGTATTTCATAATTGTGCAAATTCTGATTTTTCTAATAATATAGACTGGCACAAATTAGTAGTTTTCTGTCAACTATTAAGGTTGAAAAGGTGTTAAAAATTATTTGATTTTCAAACTTCTGAAATTTAATTTTTTTTTTAGAATTTAGTTATTTTTGTGGTAGAGGTAATTGAACTGAAATTAGTATGTAGGTTAAAAATGATATTTTTGTTAAAGCATTTCATAAATATTTTATATTTAAATAAACAGGCAATACCTACATAACATAGGAAATAAGGAATTTTAAATGCCGGGAAGGAGTTCAAAGGATTTTATTCAGTTTTAGTATTTTTTAAAATTAGTTTAGTATGTATTTGTTTTTGCCGTTAATATCCACTATAAAACTGGAGCATTATTGTTAATATCTTTTAAAGCAATCGGTTAATATAGGTACAAATTTTGGTTTTCGATTTTGTTTATTATAATAATCAATTAACTCATAAGTTATAAGTACGATATAACTCGTACTCGTACGGTAATAATACCGTGCTTATTCAAATAAATAGTACTTGATATACAAATATTGGCTATTACATATGTGTAAACATATGTAATAGTGATGCTATGAATAGTTGTTTTCGTATTTGTTTATGTAAATTAGGCTGTATCAAAAAAATGGACTATTTTTTTTTGAAAAATATACTGAAATTCTTGTTCAGAATACCGAAAAAATACGCCAGTTTAACGGACAGTTTTTAATTTTAATATTAAGATGTCCCGCATCACGATTTTCCATTTCTCATTGAAATAACATAGGAAAATTTGATTTCTCAAGTTTGGAATTTTTTAGCTCTGCAACGAATTAACGAATCGGTAAACCTTACCACACCTTTACAGGAAATGGAATGCTCTACAAAAAAAACCTCTTATAAATGTTTGATAAATTCACTCCTTCAAAAGTTATTCAAGGTCAAAGTTGAAACTATTGTAAATTCTAAGAAATTTTCACTTTTTTGGAGCATCTATCATACTTATTACAATATTTTGTTACAAATTAGCTTTTGTAAAATTTTTTTGGGTTCCACAATTTTTTCGAACTATTTAAATGGTAGATTATCTATCAAAAAACATTAAATATTGCGCTAGGTATTGAGGAAATGAAAAAAGAGAAAAATATTTATTATGAATTTTAGTATAATATTAAGATATTAATATAAATCGATATTTGAAAATATATATCGAGTAAATTAATCTATTTTATATTTCAGTTAAATAACAATCACCAAGACTTATAAGTTATAAGCTTTACCTAATAAGTATTTTGTGGAAATAAACATTGAAAAAATTGTATGGGTTAATAAACACTGGTAAATAAATATTCCTTAACGTCCTTAAAGTCAAAAGAGAAGGTGCGAAACCACAAATACATTCTTTAGAATCTTGATTTTAATAGCAAGCATCTAAAAACAAGTTTTTTGATAGATAATCTAGCATTTAAATAGTTCAAAAAATTTGTGGAACCCAAAACAATTTTACAAAAGCTAATTTGTAACAAAATATTGTAATAAGTATGATAAATGCTCCAAAAAAGTAAAAATTTTTTAGAAATTACAATAGTTTCAACTTTGACCTTGAATAACTTTTGAAGGAGTGAATTTATCAAAAATTTATAAGAGGCTTTTTTTGTAGAGCACTCAATTTCCTGTAAAGGTATGGTAAGGTTTACCGATTCGTTAATTCGTTGCAGAGCTAAAAAATTCCAAACTTGAGAAATCAAATTTTCCCATGTTATTTAAATGGGAAATGAAAAATCGTGATGCGGGACATCTTAATATTAAAATTAAGAGCTGTCCGTTAAACTGGAGTATTTTTTCGGTATTCTGAACAAGATTTTCAGCATATTTAAAAAAAAAAAATAGTCGATTTTTTTGATACAGCCTAATGTAAATATTTGTCTTTTATATATCCATATACGTAACTGAATTCACAACTAAATCAATTATACGATTTTGAATTTTGTAAGGACTATTGAATAGCTAAAGTTTTTTTGTTCACTTAAAATATACTGAATTTTTTAAATGACACATTATTTATTGTAATTATTAATTCATATTTATTTAAAAAAAATTTTAACTTATTTATATATTAAAATATAGTAATAAATTATAATTTTAAATAAATAACAAATGAACCAAATTTATTATTCAAATAAAGAAAATTCTATTTTTATTTTTATCTTCGCCTATTCTGATTGTTATAAAATATTAGCCGTTGTTCGCGTCTATTCTTAATTTATAAAACGCTTACAATTATTTAACATATGGTTAGTTTCTGAGGAAGAACATACCCTATGGGAAAACCCGGTTGTAGGGTCCAGGACAAAAATTAGGTTCCAAATTTACAAACACATTCGCGAATCGTTTTTCTATTTGATATAGATACAAATAAAAGCAACTTTCTGCCAATTATGAACAGAACAAAAAAAATCATCGAAATCGGTGGAGCCGTTCTCAAGTAATGCTCCATCATATATGCGGCAATTCAATCAAGATAACAGAATTCACATTGGTATATACACTGCTAAAAACATTTGCTATGACAGAACTACACCGTTTTTGTATTTTTTAATTCTTGTTATTAACTCGGCTGAGAAAACATTTTTATGCATATATTTTTTCATATTTTGTAGTGTGAAATTAATGACAATTAGTTATATTCATAAAACTTGTAATAAGAATCTCTGTTAAAAACAAACATAAAATTTATGACATTTTAAAATTTTTAGTCAAGTTGTTGTTTTACCTGAGTATAACAAAAACACAGCGACGTTAGCTTATGTCCTTTCAGGGACTTTGTTTGCTCCGATGAACTGCATACGTGCTATCGATAGGGAACCGTTATAACAAAATAAATATTACGGTGCATTAAAATATTTTATCTTTTTTTGGCTTGATGGTACAAATTCTAGCTTATAAAAAAAATTGTGAAAAAAGAAAAAAAATTAATATTTTGAAATATCTTACTTTTTTTTAAATTGATAACTAATACAAAATGAGTATTCATATAAAAATTGTTCTAGAAACTGAAAATAAATAGGGTGGTTTATATTAAAAGCGCTGAGCGTATTTTATATTATTTGTAGTTTTTAATTCAATATTGAAATTTTTTATAGTTGACATTTTATCAAAATATTGTGACTTTTTATATTAAATCTATCAATTATATCTAGATTGTTTGAGATTTACATTTATTACATTAAAAAATACCTAACAAACGGAAGATTTTAAACAACAATTACTTTTTCCGTTTACTTGAATAAGTTCAGTTATTTATTATAACGAACAAAATTAATATATAAAAAATTTTACTTAATTTTAATTTCATTATTTTTTTAGAGATTTGAAGCTGGACAACATTTTGCTTGATTTTGATGGGCACGTGAGAATAGCTGATTTTGGAATGTGTAAACTACAAATATTTTTAGACAGAACGGCAGATACTTTTTGCGGGACACCTGATTATATGGCACCAGAAGTAAGTTAAATGATTTATAATTTTAACGATTGCTACGATATTATATTACTTTTCAGATTATCAAAGGTCAACATTATAATCAATGTGTCGATTGGTGGTCGTACGGTGTACTTTTATATGAAATGTTAATTGGCCAATCACCATTTAGTGGATGCGACGAAGATGAACTATTTTGGTCTATTTGCAATGAAAAGCCGCTTATTCCTAGGTATCTTAGTGCCGAAGCCAATTCTATTATCTTATTAGTAAGTAGCAGCTAATTAATAATTATAACATATATATAGGTATATCATTATATATTATCACGTTACTTTTTGTTACGTTTGCAATTTCAAAAAGAATGCAAAACATATTTCAAATCGTACTTGTTCTTACATCGAAGATACACAATTTTTTTTGTAGAATAATAAATAACAATAAATTAGGATGGCTCGAGACTAAATTATAACTTCAGGGAATTAACGTTAAAATATTAAAAAGCTTTTTATCAAACAAGACACCGAATCATACAAAATTTTATATACTACATGTGTGTATTATATTGACGCAGCTAGTTAATTTGCTTGCTGTTGAGCCAAATCTGACACCAGAGCTAAATTTGTCCATTTTGTTAAAACGACTTTGTGTCATCTAGCTAAAAAAATACTCATCGTAGAAATGAATGACGTTATATTTTTTAGCACAAAGTTGCACCTACAATCGTGAGTTTAGACTTTGGCATTTCTAAAGGTTGTTTGAAAATCTAGTACTTGTAATACGAGCTTTTGTACAGTTGATAATTTAGATTTGGCATCATACATTTTGGGCAAAGCAGTTAGCTAGGTAGGTATATATGTCATGTTCTAACCCAGATTTTTAATCTTATCTTTATGGTTATTTTAAGGACATTAATGCACATTTTCAGCAAAAACAGCATACCTTGTATACCGGTATTAGGTGCGATAAATATATTTTTTTGTTGAGTTTGTTAGATCAGATTATTTAAATCTTAAAAAACTAGTAATTTTTCTAACTTAACGCGTTTTAAAAAGTTCCATGGTAGAACTCAAGACATAGTCATTTTGTGTATTAGCTATTTTTTAAGCTTGGTTAGGAAAAGAGGCTTATAAATGAGATCATTTTTGCGATTGAATGTATGTTTTTTTTTGGTTGTAATAAAACGAAGTTATTTTGTAAAAAAATGCATGAAAATTAGAGATGAAACGGATATCCGGTATCCGGCCTATAAGACTTAAATTTACTATTCCGCTGGATACCGGATAGTAAGTCGATATTCGGCCGGATATCAGATATTCAAAAAACTACGACAATTCATAAAATTACCCGCAATACATAAAAATTTGTAAGGAAAAATAATATTACGATAGGTTATATTATAGACAGCGTCAATTTTAAACTAAGAAACAAAATTGGTTCTCAAAATTAACAAGTGATAAATTATGGTGAATAAAGACTAAATTTTTCTCATTCTTTAGTTTATCTTCATAAATAAAGCTAACTTCGGAAAAAACTCTTTCTCTATAAACGCTACTCCAAGGAGCTGAAAGATGCAATTTGACAAATTGTAAAAATTTGGGTAGTTTTTCAAATTAGTTGACCACCAAGTGTACGGGTCCCGACTACAATCGAATTTTGTCGAATATTCGGTATCCGGTATCGGGCCAAACAACTATCCGTTTCATCTCTAATGAAAATCGCTAAAATCACATTGAATGTAAAATAAAGAGTTTTATGCGAGTTAGAACATTACATAAGTTAGTATATCTAACTACTGAGAAGAGTTTTATTTTTCTTTAGCCAATATGTTTTTTTTTTGTATTTGATATTTGCAACTGCATGAGTTATTAAGATAACTACATAAAAAATTGCAAATTTTTGGTTTAATTGTACATTTTTAATTATGTCTTGTTAAAATATAGCAGAAAACGAACTTAAAAACGTTTTTAGAATATTCTTCGCGGTTGGGGGTTGTGATAAGTAAATTACAGAATAACGTATTATTAGATTATTACAAAAATACGTATATAATGTAGATTTTATATAAAATTTTTAAAAAACAATTTTTTACATACTACAAAATAAGCTGTATTATTTATATACTTAAAAAATTTTTTTTAGCTCTTAGAAAAAGATGCTAGCAAAAGATTAGGGAATAAGTTGTGCTCTGCCGGCGATCTTCAGGACCAACCATTTTTTCAACAAATAGCTTGGGATCGTTTAGAAGCAAGATTATTAGAACCACCGTTTAAGCCAAAATTGGTAAGTTTTGAATGAGCGAAATTGTTCAGAAATATAATCAAAAAATGTTTTTAGCAACATCCATTGGATACACAATATTTTGATAAAACATTCACCGTTGAAAAGGCGAAACTTACTCCAATCGAGAAAAATATTTTACTATCGATGGATCAAACACAATTTCAAGGATTCAGTTATACTAATCCTAATGCTACCGATAAATAACATGCATCGTTCAAGGAGTATATTTGATAATAATTGAAAAGTTGCCTTATGTTGCTTGAGGCGAATTTGGCCAACTAGAAAATCGGAAAATACGCAAAGAAGAAACCGATTGTATTTAATCAAGAATTAACATTGAATTACGCGGTTGTGACTATTTGTGGGTCTTACTAAGCCGCTTGTATTATGTGGTACCTAAAAATATAATAGTTTGATAGTTTTAATAATTCTAGTTTCACGGAATCAACCATTCTTTTTTATTATAAATAAATTGTTTTTTTTTGGTTTTAAGTATATTGGGGATGTGTCTTGAATTTTTCTTATTTTTGAATATGGATTACCTTGTTAAAATATTTTAATTGTATCTAAAAGAATTTTAGAAATTTTCTGCAAGTCACTGAGAGCAGTTATAACATTTGGTATGATGGGCAGTAGAATATTTATTATGTTTAAAAGTAAATTGTTTGTTTATTTTATATAAGATTTTGAATATAATTGAAATTATCAAAACTGTATATACAATGCAATATCGCAAATACCATTAAATAACAAAAAGCACAAATTAATGCTTTAAGCGAATTTAAGAAATTGTTTTACATGTGTTTGTTATTTTGTACTGGCAGATTTTTATTTACTTTATATTTTAATTTCTGTAGATAGTGAATGTTTCTTCAAGATTGCTCCTACTATTTTTACAATTTGTTATACATTCAGAGATTTTTTTTTATATTTTCGCTTTAATAAGACATAGTTTTTATTAACAAATAATTGTTTTATGTTTAGTATTATACTTCATAAATTATGTATTGTTTGTTTTGCACTTAATTTGATTAATTGACTTTCAGTATTGAAAAGACGGCGACATTAACGTTGCTATTTTATATACTTCTTTCTATATTTAAAAAGTTTTAACAATCGTAAAACAATAATGTAATTTAGTAAACACTATAATTTTTCAAAATAAGTTTATTACAATTCTAATCTATGTATATTAAATACAACTCATATTGTATTTAATTTTTGCTAAATAAATTGTTTAACTAAGGCAAGAAATCTATTCCAAATGGAGAATATATAAGATCATTCTTGAGGTTTTTATTTAATGCTTTCGTATTCATTGGCCGAATTTGCTAGAAGTTTTTATTATTAGTATCTGTATATATAGAGATTTTCAAATACTTACATTATGCGTGTAAGTATTTAAATTTTGTTCGAAATAATTCTTTGCAACAAGATGTATTCCACTGGCCAGAGAAGGTTCTTTTAAAAAATATGGAACCAAACTCAAATCATAATTTGGTTTTAACTTCACTATTTCTTCACGTTGTATTTTTTCTAATTCGCGTGGTTCGCGATAAACCATACAGCAGGCTCTTATTGTAAAATAATAAATTAGCTCTACTCCAGATAATAAACTGAAACCTAAGAATAACCCAGCGATTCCTCCGAAAGATACTAAAAAGAGAAGTTTAATTACTTCCTGTAATATTAATACCTAGTTAAATAAATAAATAATTGAACTTATTTAAAATGAAAATAGCGTTGTTCGTTATTTGTAAAATAATCTCGTCTCTGAAAGATAAATCAATCTAAATTAAAAAGTTAAAATTAATGAACTTATTAAAATCAAGACATAGTGGAACATATTCTGACAATATTTTGTATTTTTTATATAAACAATACTTTAACTTTTGGTTTAAAATTATCTATGGTTTTGTACTACAAAGGAAGTTATCATGTTTGAGCTAGCTATTTGCAGATCACAATTAAACTGCTCTATTTAAATTTTGCTTTTATCATTTTTATGGAACATTTGCAGATTACATATGTACTTAAAAAAAAATGATAAATTTCTCATTTACTTTAGCAACAAGATTAAAACATAAATTACCTAGTAAATCAACCCATCCAAAAAGTACTTCTCTTTTGTATCGAACCATTGGCCAAGAAACGAATTCAGTTTCGAGGGATTTGACAGGATCATCGGTACCTCTAAAAAACTAATAGTAGAATATATGTATGTTTATATATAAATGGTCTACCAAACTCTAATACAAGACTATAAGTTTCTTAAACAATTTTACGCGAAAGAAATTACATGTTCTTAATTAGTACCAATTCTCTAACATTATTTTAATTGAGTTATAGTTGATTGAAGAAAACACAATTGATTTAAAATTATGTATTAAAGTTTTTATATTTGATAAATGCCTAACTTATAGAATATATTAACCAAAATTGTAATTTGTATCTTACGATTTAAAGTTATTATTTATTTCAGTTTTTCTTTAACATATTCTCAAAATTTATAGACAATAAAATATGTAGATATTTATTGTCTTTAAGAGTTCTTTAAGAGCGTTTAGGCAAATAATTTGTCTCTATTTTTTACATTATAATTACAATCAAACACGCACAATAAAATACTTCCAGAAGTCAGATCACTTGTAAAAGGAGAAAAAGATATTCTAAAAATTTACCAGTGTATGTATTAAATGGTAGCAAAGATAGTAATATGGAACCTACTTTTTATAGAAATACCCTTCAATAGATCGAAATTACTGTTGTCATATATTTACGAGGTCTATTCAGAAAATAACCAAACCCTATTATTTTAAATTTTATTATACGATATAAATTTTACAAATTAATGGTCCTTGTCTCCTTCAAAGTACTCTCCCTTTCAATTGGCACACTTTTTCTAGCGGTGTTTTCATTTTGCGAAGCAGTCCTGGATAGCTTTATTTGAGATGGCTTTTAAATTTTGTGACGATCTTGCTTTGATTTCATCAATATTCTAAAAACGGCGTCCTTTGAAAATTTTAATTTTAGAAATAGGAAAAAATGGCAATGACCAGGTCTGGCGAGTATGGAGACTGCGGGAGAAAAGTCATCTGAATTTTGGTACAAAACTGACGAATGATAAAGCTAATTGTGTAAGAACTGTGAGTTGTATCGACATAATTTTGTTTTTTGTAGATTTTTTCAAAAGTTGAATCATTTCTGTGAAAGTTTTTTCCAGTTTTACGATACATTTTATGTTGCATCGTTCCTCTAAAAAATTGGACTTTTCAAAAATCGTTATTAATGCTTAAACACATTACACTAAAACAACAATATCACAAAAACTAAACAAGATGTCAACAATTCAAAAATATTTGGGTAATCCAGTGCTTCCAACCACATATCACTAAATATCTTGGTTGGGAGTAATTGAAAATGTTCGGTCACTTTCTGAATAGATCTCGTATATGTCGAGTGTCTCATTTAAAGTGCCCCGAGCTTAATAATTCTTAAACTAATAACATTTTCAAAAAAAGTATAAGTATTAAAGTTCGTTTAATTTACACGATCTATCCACTCGCATAAATATCCATCATGTTCTACTTCTGATTTAACCGAGAATCATGTCAACTTTCTTATCTTAAATCTAAAATAGATTTTTTTAATAAATTGGATTAAAGCTTGTCATGGGGTCCCAAAAATGTAAGTATAATATGTTGCTATTTGGTTGATAAATAATTTAAAAATCATTATTGTTCTTTCGTATTTTCAAGGTGTTTCACCAAAGGAACAAAGTCAAAATAATTATAATTATAAATGCAATATTACTTTGCAAGATGTTACCAGGGCGATACATGTTGATACATAACAACAGATGGCATTACATTCATATCTATATATTTCAATACCAAGGCGACTTTCAGTCGTCACATTCTCACGGCAAAATAGAAAGACATCGAGCTAAGCTCGGTCGCACAGATATTTAATTATGAAACAAAATGTATTTTTCTTCAACAAACTATAACTCAATAATATTTTACCTTTGAATTTATCATAATTGAATTTTTTAAAAATTATGTAGTAAACATATTAATAGTGTTTCAAGGCTTCATAGAATATCCTGTATAATTTAATTAATTATTTTAAATATTCTAACTTACCCATGTTCATTTAATTTTTCAACTTCATAAACGGTATTGGAACAACCTAATTGACAAGAGCATCTATCGACAGATTTTATGGCTTCAATATGATCTGCTATGCAACCTAGTTCATTAATTTTACAATGCCTAAAACTTCCAATTTCCGGATAAAAATAAGGAACACATCCACAAAATTGCTTTGCATTTTCCATCCTACATTGTCGCGTACAAGCGGTGTACGTGTACATGTGATCAATTTTTAGTTTAACTTCGTCTGCAAATATGCAACGTCTTTGTTTCATAGATAATTGTCTAGTGTCATCTGTTGTGTACGTCTGTTTTACTGAAAACGACATTCTGTCTACTTTAAAATTCCAGATTATTTGTGGTTGCATGTCTATTCCAGGTACTTCATCAGAATTGTGTATGTGTAGCTATAAAAAAATTCAATTATTAACAAGTTAGGTTTACGAAACAAAATTATTTTTACGCACAAATACTAAATTTTAACAAATAGAAAAGTATGTACAATTACATTTAAGTATTTGCAGAGATCCTATTTTTAGTTTAATAATTTTTTTTGCCCTTCTCCTTATTTCAGTTTTCTTAAAATAAGGTATTGACTGAAAAAGGTAAACATTTTATGGTTTTGTAAAGTAGAGAAAATTATTAGTCTAGTAAAGTAAAAAAGTTAGGTACTCAGACACTCGACAACTCCAAAAATAAAGTTCGAGTAATAAAACGTGTTCTTTGGTATATCTACCCTACGTTTCCATATGTTGGTCGCAACAAAATGGTATCTAATTTTACGAATTCAAAAATAAGCATATAAAGGAGCTAAAAAATATGATGATTTAACTACTTACTGGAAAACGTACGCCCTCTTTGGAGTCGACTACGTTGATTTTAAGTGACCATTTAATGTCAGTTTCTTGAATATATCGCATATTAAATGGCGGTAATACTTCACTTTTCCTGCAAATTATTCATAATGTGTAATTTTCAGCTAAACAGATCGTAGTGTAACAGTTAAAGTATGTAATAATTCAAGTTCGTTAAGATTTTACAAGACAGATGAAAGGCACACGTTCTTAATAAAGAAGACAAAGTGCGCTGTACAATAATTAGTTCCAGTATAATTGTGTCTTACCCTGGAATTTTTCTTTCGTAATGTCTTGAATTAAAACTGAAACAAAAACCGCTTTCTGTAAAAACAGGAAAGAAGCCTTTGCAACATTCGTATTCCTCCGCTTTCCAAACGCATCCTTTAAATATATCTTCGCAGCTTTTCATGAACTAAAATAAATTAATAATTGGTCAAATTATGCGTGTGTCCGTACGTACCACAAAAATAAAATCCTTCATGTCAGCATCTTGAGAAATGTATTTACTATTTGTATAATTTTTAAATTCCATCAAAGTTTCATATGAAAATAAAGATAGTTTTAAAATAAATGTTTCGATATCTGTAGTATCTTGAACATTAGGAAATTTTCTAAAATTGTAAACAAGAATTAAATTGAAGTTTTTTTAAGAGTAATTAATTTTATTTGTTAAGTAAATAAAATAAATTAAAATATAGAATTAGGTACACTAGGGGAAAAAATCAAAAGGTTAAAAAAATTTCAGATATTTTAGGGTTTTTCTGTTTCATGTGTTATTTCATTTGAAAATTTTTAGGAGCCACTGTTATCGTGCAATCTTAAGCAATGACGCACAAGAAAAATTTTGCAATTTTTTTTTCCGTTGAGACCTCACGGACTTACAAATTTTTTTTCAGCTAAACCATTATATGTAACAGATAGACTGTTTATTCAGCTTTAAGTTTCTTTTTTTGAAACCTTGATACGATTTTTTTTTAACCGAGATACAGGACGTTAATTGAAAAAGATTCTTTTGTCTTCAATCATTGATATCTCAGTAACCAATAGTCGTATGAGAAATTACAAAACAGTTTTGGAAATTGGAATAAACGCCCTATAAAAAACTGTTATGAATTCTATGAATTTTTTTTTAATCTTTAACATAAATTTGAAAACACATGAAAAAAGAGTAATTTTTCGTTATTTAGAAAATTGACGGTTAAGTTATAAATATTCATGAAATGACAAATGTTGAGCGCGACTTTTAGAGCTGAATATACCCTAAAAAACTCCGTAAAGTTGCAATTCGATCTACCAAACCTTTCCTTGTGTTTTAAACAGTCAAACTTTTGGAAAGAATTAAAGGGTCACGTTTCTTGTCGCTAAACAATTTATAATCATAATTAAAATAGAAAATAAACATTTCTATTGTAAAAAACATTTAAATTAATGCAAAAAAAATTTATTTTTTTTAAATTAACAAATTTATTTTTTTTAAATTTTTGAATTTATTTTTTGAAAAAGCTTTCTTATTTATAAAAAAACAATGTCCAATCGTTTCTAGTTCGATTACCATTTCTTTACCGCCGGCATTAGTGTTACACACAGCGTACTACGTGGAGGTTGCGCGGTCGGATTTACGCTTTATACCCTGCCGGCGGTAAAGAAATCGTAATCGAACTAGAAACGATTGGACATTGTTTATTTATAAATAAGAAAGCTTTTTCAAAAAAAAAAATCAAAAAATTTTCGAAAAATATGTTTTTAATTTAAAAAAAAATAATTTTTTTTTTGCATTAATTTAAATGTTTTTTGCAATAGAAATGTTTATTTTCCATTTTAATTATGATTATAAATTGTTTAGCGACAAGAAACGTGACCCTTTAATTCTTTCCAAAAGTTTGACTGTTTAAAACACAAGGAAAGGTTTGGTAGATCGAATTGCAACTTTACAGAGTTTTTAGGTATATTCAGCTCTAAAAGTCACGCTCAACATTTGTCATTTCATGAATATTTATAACTTAGCCGTCAATTTTCTAAATAACGAAAAATTACTCTTTTTTCAAGTGTTTTCAAATTTATGTTAAAGATTAAAAAAAAATTCATAAAATTCATAGCAGTTTTTTATAGCGCGTTTATTCCAATTTCCAAAACTGTTTTAAAATTTCCCGTACGACTATTGGTTACTGAGATATCAATGATTGAAGACAAAAGGATGTTTTCAATTAACGTCCTGTATCTCGGTGAAAAAAATCGTATCAAGGTTTCAAAAAAAGAAACTTAAAGCTGAATAAACAGGCTATCTGTTACATATAATGGTTTAGCTGAAAAAAAAATTGTAAGTCCGTGACTCTCAACGAAAAAGAAAAAAATTTGCAAAGTTTTTCTTGCGTGTCATTGCTTAAAATTGCACGATAACAGTGGCTCCTAAAAATTTTTGAATAAAAGATCTGAAAACTAGAATCTTGGAGCTTCAAAATTTTTTTTAAATTTTAAATACGACCATTTTTTACTAAAATACATCCTGTCAAAAAACACCATAAAATATCGGAAATTTTTTTGACCCTTTAATTTTTTCCCTTAGTGTAAATTAAAATGTTTATTAAATATGTACATAAATACTCACTCTAAAAGATACTGCTTAATCTTTTTTTTACTACTCGGTATGCTGGGACATATGGTAATCGCAGGAAAAGGAACATCCCAATTGTGGAAATCAGTGTCTAAACCTGTTATTGTTGGATTTGTTTGAAATTTTTCCCAAAGACTTACTATTATGACCATTGTAGCTATTGCACCTATTGCGATGCAGCAGAACCACATAAGTCTAAAAATTTGATAATATTTACTCATGTACAGTCAGAAACTAAAGTAATGGAGAGACTAGTTTCACAAAAGTACTGTTAGTTTTGACCAATGGCGGCTCACGTATAAGCACTGTAGAACTGCACCACTCCTAATTTCCACTTGGTATTATGGATAACATTTATAAAATAAGTTCTTTTTTTTAAATTTTTTTTTTATACCTGTACAGTATATAATTAATAAGATTAATATCAGTATCCATCACCCAGTTAAATCAATAGATTAAGCTTGAACTGTAACGATTTAAGTAAGTACAAAAAGTTAGATTTTGTTTTTTTAGTACTCTCAAAAGATGATTCAGATATCACTCTGGGACCAATTGACTATGCTTATTGACCTATGGCCTTTATTAAAAAAATATTATTTTTAATACTTTGTTAAATTATGGAATTTATGGATAGTTATTAATTTAATTCCTTTAGATATGTATTCTGGTAATTTTTGTACAATAACGCAGGAAGTGTTTTGCAGCTAAGAGTTATGAAAGGAAACTACAATAGTAGATTTTTTCATTTAGGGACAGTTGGGGTACAATGGAACAAAAAAGTTTTTTCGATTTATAAAAAAATCAGTGTTTTATATTTTTGTAATTTTTTTTTAAATATCAAGAACAGACCTTAAACTAATAATTGAACACAAAAAAGAAATCAAAAATTAACTCTAAACCTGAAACATTAGCGTGTTTGCAAAACACTTCCTCTGTTCCAATGTACCCCAGGGCTGGGGTACATTGGAACATTATCAAGAAATTGCATAACATCATAAAATATATTCAAATAATTATTAATTAATAGTATACTTCCTTAAAGCTCTTGCAGAAAAAGTATATATATTGCTTTGTGACTTTGTCTTGCCTGCTAAACATGAACTCGCAACACCAGTTTTATATTAAGAATTGACATTATTTTCCCTATTAGGGTTTAGAGAAAAATAAAAGCCAATGTCAACCTTTGCACTTTGGCGCAAATAGTTAATTTCAAATTCATTGTTTTCGTCCATATCAGTGAATATTTGATCAATAAAATATTTCATTTGCTTCCGGAAAAATTTGACCAAGACGAAGTCCTTAGATTTTGGTATTTTAAGACAACTCACCGGTAAGTTCATCTCGTTATCACTTGAATCATTTAAAGAGCCATCATCTAAATCAACCTTTAGTTCAGAGCTAGAAAACTTTTGTGATTTGGCCACTTTCTCAGTTTTGAGCTTTTTTATATTTTTGGTTTTTGTGGTCTTCTTTTTTATTTTCTTTTAGTTGATTTGAAAATATTTTTTTTACGGCATAGTTAGGTGTCATACGTATTTCTATGCCCTCCCCTGTTGCTTTTTTCTTTTTGACATATCGATGCAACATAGTGCACTTGACATTATTTAATTTAGCAACAGTTCGCAGACTAATTCCTCCTTCTACGAGTTCTACAGCTTTACGCATATTAAGTTCACTGTGCAGGCCCCTATCACTTTTTCTCACACGATTTCTAACCATTATGACTTTAAAATCTCCAATAAGATACAATTAAAGTAATGAAGCAGTGTTCCATTGTACCCCGTAAGGTTTCGAAAGTTTCAAACACGAATTTAAAAAACTTAAGTTATTTTTTTAAATTTTATGTTAACTGTACTAAATAGTCAAAATGATTAATATTTATGTAAAAAAATATCACATACATACTATTATTACTTTTCTGCTAAAAACAAAAGTTCGTGGGTACAAAATTCCAACTTTTTGTTAACAAAAACTATTTTTTTTTTGACAGCTCCGTTGTTGCAAAGCGACAAAGTTTCACTACGTTCCCGTGTGCCTAGTTAGGCGTTGTAATTAGTGCAAATAAAAGCGCGCGAATTTGTTTGAAATTTGAATATTAATCGCCGTCGTTCCATTGTACCCCGTGTTCCATTGTACCCCAACTGTCCATACGTATCGTAATAAAATTAAAGAAAATAGTACAAACATCATAAATTCGATAGTCGTTCTTCTGAGAATAAAATACTGTTATTGTTCTTTTTACGAAATGGTTGATTGTTTTTAAAAATGTAAAGCGATACTTTTACATTTGCTAATAAGGAATTAGAGGTAAAAATAACAAAATTTAATACGAACAATATTTTATTCCCACGGAAGTGGGTGGTGATTTTTAATAAATTACTGTTTTTATTAATAATTTTTAATATAATTGACCAATACGTGTAGAGATGTTTGATTTTCTCATGGTCTATGAGTCATGCCTGTGCAATAGACAGAAAATGATCCTAGCTTGCTGACATCTAAACATCGCCATTCTCGTTTTATTTCTTGAATGTAGCGGAGTTGTTTGTACCTGTGGTTTGTTATTGAGTTTGTTTGTTTCACGTGTATGTTGCCGTTTAATGTTTTATTAAAAATTTTTTTGGGAGTATATTTTTTCTGCGTTTTTATTCACTGTAAATATGTTTTTAGTTTGCATTTATTATTTTCATCCGTCTCTAGAGATCCGCCTTCCCGCAGATATTTCCAAGGTCATAGACCATGAGAAAAACAAACATCTCTAACTCTGTTGTACTAAAACTTAAATTAAGCTGCATTTCGTTTGTTACTGAATAAAGTTTTCTATAAATTTGTGCCATCTAAATGTGGTCTTAGAAATATGATTGTACAAAAATTATTTTTCCAGTTTATATTAGAATCCTCCCTCTAAGTAATCTGAAAAGTGTTATCATTTATCGAATATTGAAATTTAACAAAAAATTAAATAATTTTAGTGTTATTTGTAAATGTGAACAATTCTGCTATTAAATTTTGTTTTTTGCAACGTTTTTGTATATTTTAATTTGAAATGTTATGTTAGGCTTTGATTTATAAGTAATTAAAAAAAATTAAGATATATTTGTTTTTAAGTAATCTCCAAACGACTTTTTCTTTGATCGTTTATTGTGCTAAAACTAAATAACCTGAGTGTACATATGCATTTTGGCAAAGCTATACTTTGTTTTTATTTCGTTAAAATAATTTTACTTTAATAAAGATACTTTATTACTCTACTTGCTTTCTGTCTGTGTAATCGTTATGAAAAATTTAAAAGGTGCAAACAACAAACTTTTAGGAATTGTTGTGGTTACACATATAATGCTGGATTAAAGACTGAGACTTATAACAGCTCTAAAAGTAACTTTAAATTTGGTAGGAATTTCTCTAAATAACTTCTTAATGTTCATTAACGACACTTTTACTGCATAGACTGATGACAGCGAACACTTTTAATAAAGAAATAAACCTCTGTGCAAAAAATTGTGACTAAATAGTATTACTTTATTTGCAATTATATTTAATAGTTATTTGTTGATATATTAAGGTCAAAATTTGTATTTAAAAAGTATATTTTTATATCTTTGTTCGAAACAGTTGCTGCAAATTAATTAATAAAAAATAAGAAACTCATCTAACGTGACAGAAATTACGAATATCTTGCATCTACAAAGAAAACATGTAATTTTAAAACATATAAATAAGTAATGAGCAACTTCTTAACTGACTCGGGCGGCACTCGATAAAAGAAATCGGTTAATTATAAAGCGGGTGACGTACAGTGGAACCTCGATAAGTCGAAGTTGAAGGAAAACTAAAAATTATTGAAGTTATCAAAAATTTGATTTATCAAGGTTCGACTTATAGAGGTTGCTCTGTATATGTGTCTAATGACAAAACTTTGTAACAAGTTGTGTTTTTAACAATGTCTACAAAACCAAAATTATTAAATCATTTTTTTTAATAATTGTTTTGTGTGAGAAGGGCAGCAGGAAATATTAGGTGAACTGCAATCGGATCTTGGACCGCCAGTTGCCCATCATTGATATAAATGTTCAACTTATTAAATTCAATTGCAATTTATAATTAGGAAAAAACAAAAATATTTATATTTTGGTTTAAATAAATGTATCTATCCAGAAAACTAAAAATTCAATGTGCTGCTTTTATAATTCGCATATGTACTATGTATAGTAGCTACATGAAAATATACGGTTTTTTATTAAATCAGAAAGTATTCTTCGTGTTAGGTACAACGAGAGTAATTGTACTTACTTTTCAATAATAGGTCTGCCTGCTTCTGCTGTGTAACGCATACCATGAAGAGTAGAATTTTCGAAAAATAGACTGGTCTGTACATGCCAGCTAGTACGTAATAATTGGTATCGTGGTTTAACATGTTTATGAGTTTTTTTAGTATGATTTAAATTTCTACTCAAAAACATTTTTTAAAATTTGATAATTTTTATTTGTACATTTATAATATTATATTGTAACCCAACAGGCTAGAAATTCGAACAAGTTACAATGCATATAAAAACAATAAATATATGTAAAGGTTTTATTCTAATAACTACAATGAGTTATAATCGTGAAATCGAAATACATATTACGTTGAATGCCGTGTTAGATTAAATGTAAGATACGTTTGTGTAACATAACAAAGAAAACGTAGATATGAAATTTATTATTTTTAGTTTTTGTTAAAAAATAGTTATTCATTTTAAACATGCTAAACTCAGTATTTTTTTCTTTTAATAAATAGTTATTATTTTGAAAACATGCTAAAGTTAACTCAGTGAAGTAGATCTTAAAATAAATGATGAAATATGTGGTTGCAAGGTGTATAGCAGATTTATTTCAACTCTTATTAATATGCAAGCTTTAAGAATATACCTTGCAATCTTTAGTTTCTATAAACTACAAAAAATATGATTATTGTATACATTGTTTTTTTAAATTTTAGTTTTCAACTAGTGAGTTTATAGCTAAATATTTAGTGTTATGCAGTAAATATAAATAATATAATATTCAAACTGCGATTACTCTTAAAATTTAGATGATCAAAGGATCTATAAATTTTCATTTTCTAAATACGAATTTTGGTTTTGCTTGTCATAAGTGCATATGAAATGCTACTAACTGTGAAATATGATGTCATAGTGTCACTTGTAAGAAAACTATTTTTTAAATTCAAGTAATTTGTAGCATTCAACTTGTATGTATTTGTATTGCAACTTTGTAAATACAGTAACAAAATTAAAATTTCTTGGAAAATAATGCACTTCTTGAACAGATTAATTTTACTTTTATAATAAAAACTGAATAAAATGCGTTAATTACAAAAAAAATTATGTTAGTATTAATTTTTTTTAGAAAAACATTTTTTGGATGAAATTAAATTTTCTACCAAAAAGTCCGAAGAGTGTACGCTGTAAAGCTATTAGTTTATAAAATAATTAAATTCAAATGTATAAAAACCTAAAAAATCTTTGTATTATCGAACTTATCGTATTAAAAATTTAATGTTATATTTTCAAATAACCGTTCATTATACATTATACCAGTTTGTAATGATAGAAAAAGTTCTTAATTCATTCACGCTTTAAATTAAATGTTAAACCAAAATTAATCTGTACAGTAAGACCTCGTTTAACGCTTCCTTGGTTAACGCTGATTCGATATAGTGCGGTTTGCCTGAAACCTCGAAACAGCTCAAAATTTACGTTTTTTTTATTTATTGCGGCATTTCACATTGACTTCATTTAACGCTGTTTCGTTTAGCGCTTAAACTCGTTGGAATGTACCCCCGCGTTAAACGGGGTCTTACTGTACATATAATAAAATATTTAAAGTGTTTTTGTCCTTGCGCGCACGTCAATCTCCACAATGACTGAACCAATTTGAATGCGATTTTTTGTGATGTATTGAAATAAACTTGGCCTAACATTTAATATTTGTTTCATTTAAATCGATTGACAAATAAGAAAGATGTGATAATTAGGGATTGCAAACCGGCGTCATTTTCAATCCGGCCGGATCCGGCCGGATTGATCAAATCAAGATGAATTTTGCTTTTCAGTTCAAAATGAACTGTTAGTAAGTTAATGAAGTGTCATTGCACGCACTTATAGGTAGTTTATAAAAAATAAATCATAAATATATAAAATCAATTTTATTTCCAAACCAATGTCAAGTTAAGAATAGACAACAAGAAAACAATCAAAATTTAGTAGTGTAGGTACCTAGTAAAATTTTTACGATGTAACGAGTAGCTCAATCTTCCTAGATTTTACTTTCACAGATAGATCAATTATAAGTATCAATATTAATTATAAATTATCCAATAACTTTATAAAATCTAATAGGTACCATTAACCTTACGTAATTTACTGAGATAAGATCAAAATAATTATTAAATTATTAAAATTATTAAAAGCGGCCGAAAAGGCCCTTTCAGCTTCTACACTTGTCGGCTTTATTGTTAGCAAATAATGATGAATAGCCGACAAGTATTCTCCTCGAACTCCATCACTTTCAAATGTCGTCATGTCTTTTTTTAGTACTTTATCAAAATCTTTCTCTTTTTTAATATGTATGCTACAAAACTTGGTTTCTCGCTGGATTTGTAATTGTAATTCTTCCTGTAGTATAGGTAATAGTACACAGTTTCATATCACATAGTTGAGCAAACTTTTCTTTTCGAGATGTCACTGAGTACTATCCGGCGATAGTAGGGGGAAAGTGGCATGAAACAGCCAGTTTTAAAAAAAGGGATAAATAATATAGAAGGACATAAATAAATCAATTTTTTTTTTAAATCTGTAATTGTTCATACATTTATGTACGTAATGTCATAAAACATTTTTCAAAATTAACGATATTTTTCGACTTCTAATCATTTATAAAAAAAAGAAAATTTGGCTTTTTCATAACCTATAGGTATTGAAACAGCCAACCCAATTTTTGAAAAAGCCATGTTCTTATTACAAGATTAAAACTGCACATTAACGAAGATATTATTTAATAATAAACTTAAGCTATAATTTTAGTTCTTATATAATTATAAAACGTTTTAAATAACGCAAACTCTCAATAAAATATTGACTTACATAAATCTAAGAAACTGTCAAAAAATTTGACGTTTGAGATCAATCATTGCAAAAACTTAAAAACGTTTTTAGCAAAAATAATGCAATTTCCCTTTTATGCCACAGGATTTATATGCCCAACCATTACAATTTTGCATCGGTACCACTCTTGATTGCTGTTACTACAATTATTATTGCATTTTATGGAATTAAAAGGTGGCTGTTTCATTACACTGCAGTCCGGCTATTTCAAAACATATTCTCTCAAGAAACAAAATCTCGAAAATTACTATGAAATCAAAGATTAGTCTACAAAATATATACGTTATTAGAAGGCCTAATATATCTATAAAATTATAGTGTAATCATATTATTATTAGTTTTGTACGTATAAGGGTTAGAAAACAAATAAACTGAACTCAAAACCTTACTTTTTGACGACAAAATCTTCAATACGTCGTATCGGCGCCGTTTATTGACGGTGAACGGTCAAATTTTTGTGGGGGATATCTGGCTAGTGTTGCTATCTTAAAATAATAATACATAAACGATTCGTATGAAAACTACCGCGTAATTGATAATGGCTGTTTCAAAACTTGGCTGTTTCATGCCACTTTCCCCCTACTCAGTATTATCTTGTTCTCTCCGTGTACTCATGCAACAGCTCTATTATTTTGCCAAAAATTGCTAGCACCGGATTCGGCATATTGGTACCGGATCCGGTAACCGTTTAATGATGCCGGATCCGTCGGATTACCGGATCCGTCGAATTGCCGGATCCGTTTTTCCGGATTGCAAACCCTAGTGATAGTATGTAAATACGTGAGCAGTATTTTTAATCTTAAGTACCAGGTGTGCAACCTTAAAACGGCTGTTTTTTTATTTAGCAAAACACAATAATTAACGCAGAAAAGTGAAAAATATTTTATTCGAAGTAATTGCCCTCGCTGGCTATACATTTTTCTCATCTTCGAGGAAGATTGTGGATTCCACCCCAAAAGAATTCATCCCCTTTGGATAAGAACCACCCATCGAGCCATTTTTTAACATCTTCATAAGAATTGAAGTGCTGCTCAGCAAGTGCGTGTCCCATCGACACAAACAAATGGTAATCTGAAGGGGGCCAGATCAGGAGAGTAGGGCGGGTGGGGTAGCAACTCCCAGCCAAGTGCATCCAATGTATCCCGGACCAATCTTGCTGTGTGTGATGGTGCGTTGTGGTGCTGGAAAATGATACCCTCATGCCGATCCGCGTGTTCGAGTCTTTTTTTGCACAATTCACGATCCAATTCGATGATTTGTTGTTGGTAGCGTTGAGTATTGATCGTTTCACCAGGTTTCAACAGTTCGTAGTAAACCACCCCTTCTGGTCCGACCAAACACACAGCATTGTCTTTTTCCCGAATCGATTTGGCCTAGCAGACGATGTTGAGGGTTCTCCGGGTCCACCCACGATTTTTGCGCTTAGGGTTTTCAAAAGATCCATTTTTCATCGCCAGTGACGATTCGATGCAAAATGATTTTCTGTTGTGCCGATCAAGCAAGATTTCGCACGCGGTCTGGCGTCGTTCCATCTGTCGATCGTTCAATTGATGTGGCACCCACTTCCCGATCTTTTGGATCTTTCCCATAGCAAAAAGGCGTTTCGAAATTGCTTGGTGGCTAACATTCAACTTTGCGGCAAGTTGTTTCTGCGATTGGGTATCGTCTTCGTCCAATAAATCTTGCAATTCGGTGTCCTCAAAAACGTTTGGTCCATTTTCGCGCTTCTTGTCGGTGACGTTAAAAATTCCGTCTCTGAATTGCCAAAACCACGCTCTGCACCGAGTTTCACTAAGAGCACTGTCGCCATAGACCTCCACAAGAATTCTATGCGCTTCGGCGGCGGATTTCTTCCAATTGAAGAGGAATAGCAGTGCTGCCCGCAAATGCTCTTTATCTGGCACAAAATTCAACATGTTTATCGTGATCAAAAGACACGTTATTGTCCGAAATTGCTGACTTTGTATTTTGTTTACTAATGGCAAAGGTCAAAGCAATGAGAAAAAATGGCAGGCAAGGTTGGCTAATGCCTAATGCGCGCGTACTGCCATCTATTAGAAAACGGCCGTTTTAAGGTTGCACACCTGGTAGTGCAATTTAACAAAATCATAAACCATGATATTTTATTGGTAGCTGTCAAAATAATATATTCAATTTAAACATTTAAAAATATTCTTACAAAGCTGGGGCCACTAGTTTTTAAATAATATAAATACTTTTCATATTGTCGAATTTTTGTTAGTTGACTTAGTTAACTTCCGTTATCTACTAGAATTCTACTCTCAACGAGTCAAAAGGAGTATAACTTGAAAAAAGAAGGTTCTGTGTTTCCCTGGTATTTTGGTATGTGCACGATTTTTTTAGAAACTACAGGACGATTTTTATGATTCTTATATTAGGATAATATACTTATGTGAAGGTTCTATTCTATAAATTTAAACTAACTTTAAAGGAAAAGGAAAATTTAAACGAAAAAATTAACAAAAAGGAGTGTAGCTGTATTAGATTCTGAGTATACATCATTATGTTTTTATTTTAATAATAAAAATATTTTTAAAAAAACTAAAGAGTAAAAATAATTTTTTGTTAATAAAAAAAATGAACCGACTTTAAACAATTTACCACGCCGTTCTTTAGTTGTGTATTCTCTGGAGTGCACAAAGAGAAGCTGGTTGCTCATAGACTTTATCAGCGATAACAAAAACGTTTTATTTTGCGTGCTCGATTGGACTACAAAAAGAATTGTACGCCTCTGTATATTTTAATCAAGCCTTTAGTTAAAATAATGTTTTACTTCTAGATATTTTACTTAATTCTGTTTCAACTAACATTAAACACAAGAACTTAATTAACTTTAACATTTTCTTGTTTAATTAGCTATGGAAATACATCAAAACACTTTGTTGACTCAAACAGTTAAACAGTGTTCTCAAAGTTTATACTAAAACGTTTTTCGGTTAAAAGTTCCAACAACATAACAAAAACAGGGTAGATTCAGATAAAAGAAACACGTGGTTCTCAAGAGAGCATCCTATTCCTGAAATAGGTGCTATAAGGGAATAAAAAAATGTCGGAAAATACTCGGAGGTACGACAAGTGAAAAGCTTTTTAGCATAATCTTATCTAAAGTTGTCACCTCGAGAGCACACATGGTGATGGTATTCTAAAGTGAAGTATTCGCTATCTTGTCTTTTGCGTCCCCGACTAAACAGAGGCACTTCAGTCAAAGTGTGCGAGTTCATGTGTGAAGAGCTCCGCAGTTTAATTTTACGAACCTGCAATTAAATTTGCAATTTTTAAATTGTCTTTTTATTTAAAGCCGGCTTCTTTGTTTATTTAATTGTTAAAAATAATATATCCAAAAATGTTCTACTTCAAAAAGAATGTGTGATGAATTATTTCGAAAAATAATGTATATCTTGATCAAACAAAACAAACTTTATATTCGCTAAATAAAAGTAATTGTATTCATTGTTTTCAAGAATGTAGTATCCCGTATGTGTGTAGGTCATTGCATCAATTTCTTTCGTGATCAATTTTTGTTCCGCTACGAATAAATCTCACAGAATAAGACATCTCAAAGACGGATTATAAACTCTTGTAGTTTGAAGATTAGTGAAAACCACAAATTTAGATGAATTGTTATTTAAAACATCAGCACTCTCGTCTGTTTAGAATATCCATAAAGTGATGAACTTAAGTGGTGTTTAAAATTAACTTGCCATAAAAGAGGGTTAAAATGAAACTTTGGAAGGTGTTGGCAAGAAATAGTCACGTTTATACAAATCATATAAGACCGAATAATAATGGATTGGAACTTTACGGTAGGTTTTTTTAGAATAATGTTTAAAAAACGCTTTTAGCTGTGCTCGCAATAGAGATGTTTCTAATGAAATCATTTTGATGACATGTGTTTTAGTCATTTGTGTTTTTCGTTCTTTGTTAGGTATAATTTTAGCAGTACAAATTATAAAAATAATTTTTTTTTGGAATGCAGTTATCAAACATTAAATTTTAATCTATTGGCAATTTTATCGCTGATATTGTAAATTGACATGAAATATTTTACAAAATACTCTTATTAGGTAAAATAATTGTGAAGAATATAATAATAATGATCCAAACAAATCTTATATGTAAATGAAATAAAATTTATGCAAACTGTTTCATCAATTATTACTTTCATTAAATGCGATGAAAGTGCTATTAAAACTGCACAGAAATTTTTGAAAAAATGTATATAAATGCAATAATTTAAAACTTTTGAAATCTTTTTAATAGCAACAATAAAATTTCTTATAAATAATCTTTTGTTTCTTCATTTACTTCCATATAGAACAATATAAACAATAGAAATTATTTTCGGACAAGCATTAAATTGAAATGCACCAAATATTTTCGGACAGCGGTAGCAAACAAATTATTATATTTTATTTACCTATATATTCTTCAATTTAATAACCAAGCAATATTTTTGTAAGTTTTATTTAGCATAAAATTTTAAATAATTTATCTGTTAAAGTTAGTATAGTTTAATTACAGTTTAAAAATTCTAACTGCTCTTTTATAACGTGGTATCTATTTTTATAATGTGGCCCTTTTACATATAACTTCT
Source organism: Sinopyrophorus schimmeli (assembly GCA_036325965.1). Lineage (NCBI taxonomy): Eukaryota > Metazoa > Arthropoda > Insecta > Coleoptera > Elateridae > Sinopyrophorus > Sinopyrophorus schimmeli. Next base: position 101,732 of record JARFIZ010000086.1, on the reverse strand, counting down.
AGTATGGTTAATGTGAACGTACGTCCTATTTTGAATGGTACTGTTCCGATCTTCTGTCCCGTTGTCCCCAAGCAATCATTGGGAACGCCAAAATGTCCCCTTTTCAAAAAATAGTCAATTAGGATAACGAATCTTAAGTAATCCTAACAAGAATTCCATTCTTGCCTCCTCAATTAATTACAAATTAATGAAACGATAAATTCTTTAATGAAAAAAATGAAAAATTAAGAAAAATAAGCGAAGCCCTAAGTAGAAATTCTGAGAGCGCAACTACAATTTTAGAATTACTTAATTTTTTTTTAAGTAAATTGATTATTGTTAATCGTGATGAAAAGCGGAGTGAGCACATTCGAGCTCAAAGTGGCACATTCTGTTTTTGAGAAAATGCAAGGCGCGTTTCATTTGCTTCCCTCGCTCGGAAATGTTCCACTTTTCGCTCGAACGTGCACATACCATGCATTCGTAGAATTTCTCTATGTTAATAACTAATTTTTCAAATAAAAAAAATAATTTTAGTCAGCTTTATTGGATTGTTTTATTCGAAAAAAAGAAGATTAGTATAGACATCTCCAATGTGAATCTTAATATTGAAGTACGTATTCTCAAACGATAGGTAATTTTATGATTGGCTGGAAGATTTTTGAATGGCTTAATTAAATACAATAAACAATAAGGGAGATTTATTTATTGTTAAAATTTTCTAAATGGATTTACTGAAATATTGAACTTGCCACGATACATCTCATAAACAATCTTAATTGATCAAAAATGAGAATTAGTAAACACTCGAAAGTACACCTGAAAATATTTTTACCAGGCTCCTCGTAATTACACGTGCAGAAAAGCACCACGATAAGTTACTAAACAGAATAAAATCTATAACCTTTTTCAAACAAAAAATAAATTTAAATTTCTTCGACTTTGAATTTTTTGAATTGAAGAATTAAAAATTAATATAGGCAAATGCAATAAATACGAGGATGTGCACATTTGAGCGAGAAGTGGCGCATTTCCGAGCGAGAGAACAAATGAAGCGCGACGCGGAGCAGAGGCGCTTTATTTTCCCGAAATCGGAATGTGCCAATTTGAGCTTGAAAGTGCACACTCGGTTTTACGCACGATTCACAAAATTTTGACTAATAAATTAGCTAAAAAATAAATGAAATAATTTTATCGTTGTCTTTCACTCACACCTACGAAATTGTGATATCTTTTCGCTCGCTTCCACTCATTGCTATGATAAATACATTTTTTGAACATAAAATCCATATTTACATAACTTATACATTAATGTATAAAACTAGTATGAATCAAAATTGCTAATTTTTGTATGAAAAACCATGTAAATTAAAAATGAATAAAATTCTATTCCATTTATTTAGTTTAACGTAGGGGTCCCCAAACTTTATAAAGAGAGAGACACATAGAGTATAAAAATTGCTAAGTGGACCGAATTAAAAAAAAAATTATGTTAAATTGCAAGTATTGAGCATGCATTTTAATGTGTGTTATACATAAATATTATTTTTAAAAGCATTAGTGAACTAAATATGGCCCGCCAGTTGCAGTTAGGAGACTCCCGGTATAATAAAGTAAAATAATACAAGAAATTATAAATCTATTTATCAAATCACAAAAAAACTATTAGGTAGGTCAAAGAATAGTCTAATATAACAAAAATTTTCTATTTTATGTTCAAAATTAGTTTTTTTCATTTTAAAGATAAATTTAAATGTTTACATCTTGAGTATTGTGAAAGTTGTAATTATGGGGTTTCATTCCGTTCTATTATAAACCTATGAACAATTATACAGGCCAACAGTTGTTTTGGTATCATGGTATATTTGGATCTCGTTTCATACGAATTTGATGTCCTGAATTCAAAAATGGCATTAATTTTTACCTAAGAATATAGTTTACTAGATAGGTGCGAAGCTGAAATCCATGTTGATTTTATATTTTTATCTGCCCAGAAAAATTGCGACAACTGCAGCAAACAAAGTTCATCGAGTTCATCGAATTTACGATGGCAAGATTCTTAATGACCTGTTTTAATTGTTAGCCGCCAAATATCACTGCTTTAGTTTTTTTCGTACTCTATTGAGCATTTTCCCTGTATACATGATAAGCATGATCCATTGTTATCAAGAGCCTTTACAAACTGCTTCATTAGGCTCAGCTTGGTATGCAGTGGAGGAAAGATGATTTTCTCTCGTCCGACAAAGAGGGCATTAATGACATTCTATTCCCTAACGTCCATTTTTTCTCTTTTAGGCTACGCTTTTCTAACCCAGTGGTGTGTTTAGTCTCAGTTATAGCGTGTAACCAACTTCGATGTACCTTGCACCGAATATATTGAATAGAAAATAACATTAATAGATAAGTAGATGTATCTGAAAAAAAAGTAGAGCAGTATGAGAAAAACTTATTTAATATTTAGATTGAGCGCCCCAAATATAGTTAAATCAGTTTTAAAAACCTGGACCAAAAATAAATTTTTTTGTAGGGTTGTTCAGCAAAATTTAAGATGATTGAAATACGCATAACGTCGGTTAATGAAAGAACCGAATACCTATATGAAGGTGTGCATTATTTGTTGAATTATTATATTTCGTATAAAACACAAAAGATAACTGTTTTGTAGTCATTTGTTAGTAAAATTATCATGGATTTTTTAGAACTTCCGTTTTATTAAGTTTTCGGTTCATCAGTTAGTGTTTTCTTGAAATTTTGAGTAAATAATAAAAAATTTAATATTTACACTAAATTTTAAATTATTTATGTGTGTATTTCGCATTATTAATAATAATTAATAGTACAGTTATATGTGAATAGTTTTTCTTGTATAACGAAGTTAATGGTTTCTTTTAATTTTAGCATTCCAGTATTAAAAAAAATAGCAAGTATTCGCCTACTCGTTATACTAATTATAACGTCTTTTAGCTAATGCCAAATTATTCAAGTCAAAGAAAAGATTTATTGAACTGTCATACAAATTGCTTTCTCTTCAACAAATAAAAGATTTATTTTATGACAGAGGACATTTATGAACGACCGTCAAATAATTTTCATTAATCGAGCTTACAATAAGCTAGTAACGTTTTTACAAGTAACTACTCTTTAATTACTGTTCCGAAATTTATTAGATCTTGATGCACCCAATAATTAGCAAATTGTCTTCTATTTATAAAAGGAATCTAACAGAAGTATTGCATGCTTGTTAATGAAATACATAAAACAAAACAAAATTACAAGATCATTCTTGTAATTCCCAAGCCTCATCTCTGTTTTCTTCATTAAAATGTAACGAGCTGTTCATATGTTACACATGCATAGAGACTAATTAATGTTTGTTTATACACTTAAAATTGATAAAATAAACTGAAATGTTTATATTCTTTCTAGATCACCTGGTGTATGAAAAGTGAATCGCATATAAACTCCTGGAGATCGCAAACCATTAAGATTAAAAAAAAAACATTTTTATTATATTGCTAAAACCACATCATAAAGTCTTTAATAAAAATACCGCACACTATAATAGTGTTTTCATACAAATTTTTTTAATCTAAATTATAAATTTTATATCAATTAATGTTTTTACAAATAAAAATAAATTGGTAGAATTTATTTCAATTTATCTAAAAAAGATGTAAAATATGATTAAATTATCTTAAGAAATGCGAAATTATTTTGGTATTACAATAAATAGTTTTTTTGAAATTTGAAATTTTTATATTTTGAAAAACCAAATAATTTATAATTACATATTTGCTTTAAAATGTTTATCCCGATAATCCTTCAAATCATATAACTATTACTTTTCTTCATTGTGATGATCGATATTCAATTAAAATAACAAATTTTATAATTAAAGACCATTTAATTTTTTTTCTAATTATAAGTACATAATTATGAAAACACAAATTTTCTTTGTTTGGAAGACAAACATACATGCGAGTTGTGTAACTTTAATACTATATAAAACATTATTATCATAATTATTTAGCATTTAATCTTTAGAAGATATCTAAAATTTAATGCATTTTACTAAAGGCCATTGCCGGATTTACATGGAAAAGTGTCCTTAAAGATATTTAGCTTATTTTTTTTTCCAGTGATGTATCTTAGTATTACTAACAATTGTACAAAATTTTAAGTCCCGGACCCTTATGGTTTTTAAATAAAAAAATACTTTTTGTTTTTAGAAAATATTTTTTTTCACCGAAACGACTTCACCGATCGATTTGTGCTTCGGCTATGTTATAGACATATATTCACCCTATAAGGTAACAAAAAATCACTTTTGAATTTTTTTAAGAAATGTATTTTTTATATAATTTAATTTTTCAAAGAGAAATTTTTGGTACCTCTGAATGAGGGACACCCACCATTTTCCCACAGATGATTACCTATTTACTAATCTATAACATATATTTTTTCAGAATTTTTGTTTGGTATAACACAGTTCAATATTAAAAAAACCGGACTGAAGTGCATGTGCATTTTAACGCAAAGAGAATCTACATACATATTGTTTACGCCACAATACATAATTACACTTAACTTATTGGCAGTTAATTATACAGCTATACATAAAAATAATAAACGTAACATATATAATTATATAAAAAAAAAGTTAAATTCACAACATAATGTAAGATAGTTCGTTATTAACCAACACTTGATTACTCCAACATCACAAAAGTACAAAAATACCAAGTTTCGTTCTAATCTTCGTCACTGTTTTCGTTCCGTTCTAAATAAATAACTTAATTTTTCAGAAGGCCGCGGAATTTTAGCTAACTATCTTCCGTATCCAAAATAATAGAATATTATTTATACTAATCTGTCACTTTGGCAACGCCATATTACAAGAATAAAAAATGACATGTAGTGTTATTATGTATTTATTACATTGTCTAAATATGAACGAGTAGCATAATTTAGATACCTGTAAATATGCACTTCAAGCCGGTTTTTTTAATATTGAACTGTGTTATACCAAACAAAAAATTCTGAAAAAATATATGTTATAGATTAGTAAATAGTTAATCACCTGTGGGAAAATGGTGGGTGTCTCTCATTCAGAGGTACCAAAAATCTCTTTTTGAAAAATTAAATTATAAAAAAAATATATTTTTTAAAAAAATTCAAAAGTGATTTTTTGTTACCTTATAGGCTGAATATATGTCTATAACATATCCAAAGCACAAATCGATCAGTCGCGTCGTTTCTGAGAAAAAAATATTTTCTAAAAACAAAAAGTATTTTTTTATTTAAAAACCGTAAGAGCCTGGGATCTAAAATTTTGTACAATTGTTACTAATACTAAGATACATCACTAGAAAAAAAATAAGCTAAATATATTCAAGGGCACTTTTCCATGTAAATCCGGCAATGGCCTTTAGTATTATTATAAGTTTCTAGTTATTAGAATTACATTTAGGTACTTCAGATCAAAATTTTAAGTAGGTATCAAAAGTTATCTTACATGAAATATGATATGTTTTTAGGGTCAGAAATGCTAAAAAAACATAAAAATACTTGAACTTAAATAAGGGATAACGGAGGGTTAAAGTTATTGGTTTAAGTGTCACACAATTTTTTTAGGTTTTAAAATTTCTCCTAATTACTTTTAAAGAGTATAGGATGTGAACATGAAAGACATTAGCTTTTAATTTTTTTGTGACTATAATTTGTAGACAAACAGGGTGGAAGGTCTATGTTGGATGATAGAGTATAACGTTTGGAACCTATTTAATTAATACACACTTTGTAAGTATAGTAAAACTAAAGCAAATAATTTTATAACTGTGATGTCATACTTGTATTAGTTGGTCTTGGCCAGATAATATCAGTTTGAATTTTTAGTAGGTTTAAATTATCCTACTAGAAAAGGTTAAACAATGATTACATATTTGTTTTAATATAAATATATTACATATACCGGGTGTCAGACGAATAAGTAGTGAAACTTAACCTACTTATAAATGACCCTAAATTAAACAAAAACATACCTTAATTGAAGTGGCTTTATGTGTAATATTTTTGGGTTATAGTATCGTAAACTTCAATTTAAAAATTTATAATAAATACCTTATTTACAATGATTTGGAAGATTTTTGTCTAAATCTGTTATACCGATTAAATGTCGATTAAAGCCATATATCGATTTTAAAAAAAAAAAATTTAAAAAAACATAGAAATCGAATATCAAAGATGCCAATTAGCAATGGAACACGTACTAAATAACCTCACTCTCTTTTAAAAAACATATGTGTTACCATTTACTGCAAAATTAAAATTCATTTTTCGCGAAATTCTTTTGATTTGAGACATGTGGTTTATCAACTTTTATTGTTTAGATAGGGGCCAGGATTCACGTGGTTAAGTTTCAGTACCTATTCGTCTGAAACCAGATATTGTTAATTTTATATTATTTTTAAAGTTTAGCATTTGTTTATATGTATTAATCGTATATAATTTTCAGAATTTAAATCAAGATCACCAACATTTTCTGAAGATTCTGGAAAACATTCAGGAGAGAGTTTTCAAGACCCTTTTTATAATGAAACATTGGTGACGACTGTTAAATTGCATCGTAGGTGTGGAGAATCTTTCGGAATTGTGCTTGCTTCAGGTAAAGGTACATTAATTTTATATTTAATGCAATATCCTAATTTATTTAATAATCATCAATGTTATAATCATTAGAGCAGCGCCTTTAAACTCCTAAAAACATATTTTCTAGAAAAGGACTAGTAGTATTAGTCCAGTCATTTGGTCGTAAAAACAGGGGTTACCTGGAAAGTTTTCCGGGAGTTTTGAAAATTGGTAGTTTTATATAATTTTATGTGCTCTTTCCGAATTTCAACTTTGCCACCTCGTATCTTTGCCGCTCGCGCCACCATATTGGAAAAATGGCGCCTAAAAGCAGTTTTTTGATAATATCTCATATCCGACTCATTCCACGATAAAAACATTTATATACAAAATTAAACTAGAGAAAATTTCCTACAATTTATGTACTAACCTTTTTTCCCATAAATTTAATAGTTTTGGCATACGAGAGCCGCAAAGTGTAGTTCAACACGCGTTTTGGCCTAAAAACTTATTTTCACACCACCTTGAGGTAGAGTAAGTGGCGCGTTTTTTTTAACCGTGGTATCCTCAGTATGCTTAATCCACATGCATGCATGTGGATTAGGCATACTTAAAATTTGGGCACTCTTCTCCGTTTGGCTGTTTTTGATGGACCAGGTGTTGCGAGTTCATCGTCATTAGTACTGATCGAAACGTCACAGACCAAAATTTTTTCCACATCCTCCGCGATGGGATTATCTGTTTCATCAAAATCTACTTCGTTAACAAAAAATTCGTTTCGGAAAATAGCCGCCTAAAAGCAGTTTTTTCATAATATCTCCTTTCTGACTCATTCCACGATAAAAATATTTATACACAAAGTTAAACTAGAGAAAATTTCGCACAATTTATGTAATAAAATTTTTTTCTGTAAAATTAATAGTTTTAACGTACGAGCACCGCAAACCATCTACGCCAACCCGTGATATTTAATTGTAATTGATTACATTTTGGAACAAATATACTCAATAAAAAGTATGATAGATAAAGCAGCCGCAGATCATATTTTATTCTTGCGTGTTTTCAATAGCTGTGATACAACATTAGCATTATTTAATCAAAGAAGAATTAAATTTATTAAGGTACTCCAAAAAAATCCAGATTTAACCGAGGTAAAACAGATGTTCAAAAATCCAAATGCTGATCCAGAGGTTATTGCTAAAGCTGGAGAACGCTTCCTTCTTGAATTATACCTACAGTTACAGTAAATTAAAGTGTAAGAAAAATATGTCTATAACAAGTATATATATGCATGCTTTAAAACATCAGCATATAAAAGTAAATTTAATATTGCGTCGCTACCACCAACCGAAGCAGCACCACAACAACATTCATTCCGAACCAATCACCAGGTTCAGTAGTGATATGGGAACGAACAAAATGCAGAGCTCCGGAAAGCTTGCTTCTTGCAAATGCAAAAAAAATGTCAGAAAACCTGTGGATGCAGAAAGGCTGGGTTAAAGTGCTGCGTTATATGCACGAATTGTAGTGGTACCTGCGATAACTAGCAAGTTCCATCACAAGATAGCGACGAAAAGGAAGAACGAATACTATTTTCGAGCAAAAGTATGAAAAAATCGAAAACAAAGAAGATTGCGTTGAAACAGGTAATCCCATCGCGGATGATGTGGAAGAAATTTTGGTCTGTGACTTTCGATCAGTAGGGGGAAAGTGGCATGAAACAGCCAGTTTAAAAAAGGATAAATAATATAGAAGGACATAAATAAATCAAATTTTTTTTAAGTCTGTAATTTTGAACTTAAGGCTTTCGCGGTTATTAATAATAAAATTAAAACACTTACCAGAATCGATGATGGATCCTCTGGAGCTGGCACTAGCACTGTCACTAACACTAACCCGATTACCGACACCAACACTAGTTAAGGCTTCCGGATGGATGCCGCGTTTTATTGTAGCAAAATGCCGACGTTTCGCAAACGTTTCAGTTTGCATCTTCAGGGCTGGATGCTCTGATACTAAAGCACCCTTTGATCAGGGGGTCCTTATATACCCATGCTCATGTCATGGAACAATGCACACAGAGTTATTCAACCATAACCTCAAAATTATCAAAAAATTTTGGGGAGGGTAGTGCGCCAAATAGGATTAATTTGGAAACCTCGTTCTCTATTGAGATTGTTAGGATTTTACCTATCTCAATGCCTTCACGATATTTCCTTGGAAAGTATCCTTTCACAGTTGCCAGTTTTTCGGCCTTGTCATATAGAATTGGATGTCCAGTTTCAGACCAATGTTCTGCCAAAGCAGATTGTGAAAAATTACGATATTTGACGCACCGTTGGTGTTCTTTAATTCTAGTGCTTATGTTCCTCCCGGTCTCTCCTATGTACACTTTTCCACACGAGCACGGAATTTTATAAATCCCGGATGTATCAAGAGTAGGTTTTTTGTCCTTAGGGTTCGGAAGAATCTGAGAGATTTTCTTCTGAGGTCTGAAAATAACCTTGATGTTGTGTTTCCTAAGGACTCTACTGATACGGTCGGAGGTACCCTGAAGATACGGAAGAAACACCGTCTTTGTCGTTTCGTTTACTGGCAACTCAGCGTTGCTTTGGTCCGAGCCTAGTTTGGTTTTAAAACGTTTTATGGATCGGTAGATGTCCTTTTTTCCATAGCCATTCTTCGACAAGGCATCAGTGATATGTTCTAATTCCTTATCTAAGGCTGTAGGTTCCGAAATTGTTAAAGCTCTATATACCAAAGAATTGATTACCGAGTTCTTCTGCGATGGGTGATGGTGTGACGTAGCATGTAAATATCGATCTGTATGTGTGGGTTTACGATAGACTTGATGGCCTAGAGAACCGTTCGATTTCCGTTCTACCAACGCATCAAGAAAAGATATTTTCCGATTTTGTTCCGTTTCCATAGTAAATTGTATGTTGGGATGTTGAGAGTTCAAAAAGTCAAAACCCGGGAGCGTGTCCCTGCCGTGACTCCAGATCACAAATGTATCATCAACATATCTAAACCAGGTTTTCGGTTTAAGCGGAGCGTTTTTTAAAATTTTGTTTTCAAAGTCTTCCATAAAAATGTTAGCTATAATAGGTGAGATTGGTGAGCCCATTGCAGCACCTGCGATTTGTTCAAAGAATTCTCCTTGAAACTGGAAAAAAGTCGACGAAAGACAATGCTTGATGAGCGGTAGTAGATTTTGCGAAATTTCGTTTGATTTTGTTATGATCTGTAATATATCAGGTATTGGTACGTTTGTAAATAACGACACGATATCAAAACTGACCAGAATATCTGAAGGTTTCCCGTTTTAATTTTGGAAATTCTTTTAATAAAGTCCGTAGAATTTTGATACTAAAATTGTTTGAGCCCGTAATGTTTTGAAGAGGTTTTGTAAGAAATTTTGATAATTGATACGTGGGACCTCCGATGTTACTGACTATTGGACGTAATGGTATGGAATCCTTGTGAATTTTCGGTAGTCCATACAATTTAGGAGTCGACGATTCTTTAGGTGTGAGAGTTTTGATCGTTTCCGTTGGAAGACCAGATTTTTGAGAAAATCAATTGTTTTGCGCTGAATTGAAGAAGTCGGATTACGTTTGAGTTTTTTATATGTGTTGGAATCATCTAATAATGAATAGATCTTTCTGCAGTAATCAGTTCTGTCCATAACCACTGTACAATTCCCTTATCTGCAGGTAGAATAAGGATGTTATCATTCTTTTTAGTTCTTGTAATGCTCGATGTTCTTCATTCGTTAGGTTTTGTTTCGGAATTTTTGATTTTTTCAAAATAACGGCCGATCGTGTTCTAATTTCGTTGCCAATTTCAACAGGTAATTGATAGATGGCTGTTTCAATTTCACTAATAATTTCCTCCGTAGAAATTCTATTAAGAGTTACCGCAAAATTATGACCTTTTGACAAAACCGAAATTTGATCACGCGTTAATTTATGTTCGCTGAGGTTTTTCACCGTTTCACCCATCACAGATACTGCCGCTGGGGGTTGAATTTTGTGAAACTTCTGTTTATGCTTTCCTGACCTAAGCTCGGCAGATGGCAAGGCTTGTTCGTAAGTAACACGATCAAGAACCTGCCATAACTCGTCGGACAGGGTAGCAGCCAGAAATAGATGTAGTCTAAAAAGTTCTTGCGATAATTTCGAAATTTGGTGTTTTAGGAAAGAAATTCTTTCCCTGATAAGTTTCAACGCCGCTAGTGGAAGAATGTCACTGCCCTTTTTTGATGGATAAGGGCTTCGTAATAGAAAGGCTTTTGGTATCACACGTTGGTCGCGACACCGTTTTAAAAATGCCAATGAACACAATTGAATACATAAGGATTTCCTGAATTTGGTAAAAGAATTTACCGAACCAATGATATCCTCTCCGTACAGGCTTCTAATTTTGAACTTAAGGCTTTCGCGGTTATTAATAATAAAATTAAAACACTTACCAGAATCGATGATGGATCCTCTGGAGCTGGCACTAGCACTAACCCGATTATCGACACCAACACTAGTTAAGGCTTCCGGATGGATGCCGCGTCTTATTGTAGCAAAATGCCGACGTTTCGCAAACGTTTCAGTTTGCATCTTCAGGGCTGGATGCTCTGATACTAAAGCACCCTTTGATCAGGGGGTCCTTATATACCCATGCTCATGTCATGGAACAATGCACACAGAGTTATTCAACCATAACCTCAAAATTATCAAAAAAATTTAGGGAGGGTAGTGCGCCAAATAGGATTAATTTGGAAACCTCGGTCTCTATTGAGATTGTTAGGATTTTTGATAATTTTGAGGTTATGGTTGAATAACTCTGTGTGCATTGTTCCATGACATGAGCATGGGTATATAAGGACCCCCTGATCAAAGGGTGCTTTAGTATCAGAGCATCCAGCCCTGAAGATGCAAACTGAAACGTTTGCGAAACGTCGGCATTTTGCTACAATAAGACGCGGCATCCATCCGGAAGCCTTAACTAGTGTTGGTGTCGATAATCGGGTTAGTGCTAGTGCCAGCTCCAGAGGATCCATCATCGATTCTGGTAAGTGTTTTAAGTCTGTAATTGTTCATGCATTTATGTACGTAATGTCATAAAACATTTTTCAAAATTAACGATATTTTTCGACTTCTAATCATTTATAAAAAAAATAATATTTGGCTTTTTCATAACCTATAGGTATTGAAACAGCCAACCCAATTTTTGAAAAAGCCATGTTCTTATTACAAGATTAAAACTGCACATTAACGAAGATATTATTTAATAATAATCTTAAGCTATCATTTTAGATCTTATATAATTATAAAACGTTTTAAATAACGCAAACTCTCGATAAAATATTTACTTACATAAATCTAAGAAACTGTCAAAAATTTGACGTTTGAGATCAATCATTGCAAAAACTTAAAAACGTTTTAGAAAAAATAATGCAATTTCCTTTTACGCCACAGGATTTATATGCCCAACCATTACAATTTTGCATCGGTACCACTCTTGATTGCTGTTACTACAATTATTATTGCATTTTATGCAATTAAAAGGTGGCTTTTTCATTACACTGCAGTCCGGCTATTTCAAAACATATTCTCTCAAGAAACAAAATCTCGAAAATTACTATGAAATCAAAGATTAGTCAAAAAATATATACGTTATTAGAAGGCCTAATATATCTATAAAATTATAGTGTAATCATATTATTATTAGTTTTGTACGTATAGGCGTTAGAAAACAAATAAACTGAACTCAAAACCTTACTTTTTGACGACAAAATCTTCAATACGTCGTATCGGCGCCGTTTATTGACGGTAAACGGTCAAATTTTTGTGGGGGATATCTGGCTAGTGTTGCTATCTTAAAATAATAATACATAAACGATTCGTATGAAAAGTACCGCGTAATTGATAATGGCTGTTTCAAAACTTGGCTGTTTCATGCCACTTTCCCCCTACTAATGACGATGAACTCGCAACACCTGGTCCATCACGAACAGCCAAACGAAGAAGAATGCGCAAAATTTTAAGATAATGAATTGCATGTGGATTAGGCATACTGAGGATACCACGGTTAAAAAGGTGGTGTGAAAATAAGTTTTTAGGCCAAAACGCGTTTTGAACTACACTTTGCGGCTCTCGTATGCCAAAACTATTAATTTTATGGGAAAAAAGGTTATTACATAAATTGTAGGAAATTTTCTCTAGTTTAATTTTGTATATAAATGTTTTTATCGTGGAATGAGTCGGAAGGGAGATATTATCAACAAACTGCTTTTAGGTGCCATTTTTTCAATATGGCGGCGCGAGCGGCAAAGATACGAGGTGGCAAAGTTGAAATTCGGAAAGAGCACATAAAATTATATAAAAGTACCAATTTTCAAAACTCCCGGAAAACTTTCCAGGTAAAACTACCAAATGACTGGACTATACCTATAGCTGTAATGGTATTTGCAGAAATTATTTAAAAAATAATTGTAATTGAAAAGATCTATTTTTAATTTTCGAATCTGTTGAATGAGAAGAAACCATTAAATAAAAATAATATTAGAAATATATATGTAGGTATGTCTATTTTTAAAAGGAGCTATAAGAAAACTTTGTGTTCTCACATTAATAATTGTAATCCCATAATAAGTATGAGAAGAGCAATTTCACGAATGTAGAATTGGTTTTTCTCCGGATGGCTTTGTGCTTTTTAGCAGTTCTATTTATTTCACAACGGCTTATTTTAAATTGTCTTAAAAGAGGTAATATGACTGTTAAACCGGATATAGTAGATGACGCAGTTCTATGAACCATCTTGATTATAAATAGTGTTTACTCGGCGCCTTACCTGAAGCGCCGAGACGCTATTATAACGAACAGTTTGAAGAAATAGATAAACATTGATTCAATTACATGAATCTCAATATTATATAGGTCGTAAAGCTTTAATTGGTTTACTGTGCACCAACTCATAAATATACATTTTACAACTAAACTATTCAAGTTTAATATGATGGGATAATGATTGACATTTTAATTTTATTTGTATTATTCGCAATTCTTTTAAATCAAACAAATATAAATATATATACACTTACATAGTTAAAAAAATGTTTGTTATTATTTATGTATAATAAAATATGATTTTATTTGAAGTCTTTCTGTAGGTAGGTACTCATTTAAAGATTAAACATAAAAAAAATAGAGTTTAATGATTTTCTGGCATTTACATGTAAACATTTCTGGTCAAATTCCCCTGGCTTATAAAATAAACAATTCTAAGTTCATTCACTAATGTTTCATATTTAAAATTACAATTATTTTAATTATCGTTTTTTATTACATATGTATGAATGTCCGTTAAGGTGCTTTGTTCTTAAACGATTTGTTTTTGTTTACGCTCTATTGACAAAATACTGTTCTAGAGATCTAAAAAACATATCTCACAAAATTCCAGTTCTTAATTTTAATTCAAAGTGATCACTAGTTAATTTTGTAATTTTCTCGTTATTATAAATTGTCTGTTTTTTTTTAAATTATTTATATCTCTGCTACATTTTATGCAATCGTGTTGTTCTTAACGGAAAATTGTAAAAAAAATATCGATTTTTAAAAGTATAGTTAAATCTACGTAACTTGAACGGTTTCCCGCTTAAAAACTTGAAAAACATTTTTTAATAATTTTTGCATTTTTTTTTCATAAACGGCTAAACTTACCGCAAAAATGTAATTGACAATTTTGGAGAAAAATTAATTTTTCTACAAAAAAGCTTTTCAGAATCTAAGTTGCAAAGCTATTAATTTATGAGATAAATAGATTTAAAGATATAAAAACGTTGCGATATGTTTGTATTATCAAGTTTATCGTATTAGAAATTTTTACATAACCGTTTATTTATTTAGCTTCACAGCTCTAAAGACCTTTTTTTATAGTAAATTTAATTTCCTTTAAAATTATCATTTACATTTTCCCTGTAAGTCTAGTCGTTTATGAGAAAAATGTAAAAATCGATAAACAGTGACTTTAAGATTTTTAGGGGTGAGAGCGTTCAAGTTACATAGATCTAATCCGAGACATTTTTAAACATTGATATTTTCCTTACAATTTGCCGTTAAGAGCAAGACGATTGCATGAAATGCAGCAGAGATATAGATAATTGGAAAAAAACAGTAGATTTATATGTAAACCAGTGGTTCCCAACCTTTTTTTGACCAGGGACCACTTTGAGTTCATTATTATTAGCAAGGACCACAAGTTTAAAAAGTGAACTGTTTCATTCTAAAAATAAACTTTAACCGAAACGTTTAACCTAAGTAATCGTAAAATTCTAAAGTAACATTCAAAGTTTGAAATCTTTTGCGGACCCTATCTTAGCTCTTGCGGACCACTGATGGTCCGCGGACTACTGGTTGGGAACCACTGATGAAAACAAATGAGAAAATTTTAAAATCAACTAGAGACCACTTAGAATTAAAATCAAGGGTTGAAATGTAGTAATTTTTTTTTATATTTAGAACAATATTTTGTTAATGGAGCGTAAATAACAAAAAGTTATTTAAAAACGTAGCACGATAACGTACATATACCTACAGGGTGTTCCAATATTAACAGACATATTTCATTACAATTGATTGAAAAAGTATAAGGTTTAGAGTAAAAGTAAAGAATCGTTTTAAAAAGAATTTATAAAATAACATTTTAGAAGATGGGGCTACCTGAAACGATAATGTGATATAGGCGCTTATCGAAATTCTGGGTCACGTAATGGCGCATTTTTCGTTTATAAAGTAACGGACCCAAATAAGGCCCACCTTAAGTTTATAAAGGCATAATTAATAGGTTTTTGAAAAAAATGCATCAATACTTTGTAATCAAAATGTTTATTTATATTAAACATCAAAATAAAAATAACAATCTTTCTCTTGTAACATATACAAGCTTATAATGATTCGAAATAAGGAAGCGAAAAATTTGAAAACTGGGCTTTATTGGGCACCGGGCCTTATTTGGATCAGTTACCTTATAACTATTTGTGCAAAAATGTGCTTTGTCAAGATAAAAACCTTGTAAAGACGTATTTCTTTTTTTTTTCTGACGAGCATTTCGTTGGCAAAGTTCTCTCTTCGTTTCTTGTTGTCATGAGTCAGTGTCGTAGTAACTTAAATTTTGTACGGGGACACGTGAAGATCCTTGCGTAAAATTCGATGATTTGATTCCCGTTTTAACACAAAAATACACTCTTTGATTAAATATATATTGACATTATTGCAAGTATTTCGATCGTGATTCTGACTGATGTAAACAAAATTCGTAGGTGCCGTCTATGTATTACCAAAATATTTTCCCTCTACCTAATAAATAATTGAATTTCAAATGTGTCTTTTAATTTTGGAACACCCTTCATATACTGCGCCAGCATAATTAAATACGAATAATACAAGCCTCAAGGTGTTCTCGAAACTAATAAAAACTTTTTTACTTGCAAAACTATTTCTCATTATAATTATTTTGCAAGTATTATATAACTGATTTTGTAGCAAATACATGATTTGATGAAACGTTTCATTTTGACATTATAAATACGCCTACTATTTGTGTAAACTAAATTTTTTAATTCTAAAAATGTCCAGTTTAGTTTTGCAAAATCAACAATAAGCAATATTAAAATGAAATAGTTTTCAAAAATTAAAAATAATAAAATTTGTCTGTTGCCAACACACTTACAACGTCTTTCCGGCGACGCTCAGCGTCTACGCCGATCAAGTTAAAAATAAATATAAGGGTTTTCGCTATGACTGGCAAGAGAAATAACAACACATCTGAGAAACTGAAACGTCGTTGCCGATCACGTCTTGTCTAGTTAACTTTAATTGTGAACCGAAACAATTACCGAAGTTGTAAACATAAAACACGTGCATTGAGTGCAAAAAAATTGACTTGATAACCAGTTGGACTCTGTAAAACGTGTCACTACTAACTATTCATTAGCGATTTAGTGTTGATAAATCAATTAATTCGAGTGTTAGTTGAGTTATTAGATTTTTATGTACTCGTTTCCTGTTATTATTACTTTATAAATAGAAACGGACGAAAAATTTAAAAATAGTTAAGTTTTGGTTAATTAACTAAAATCGATCGCAGATGGCCGGAGCAAGCTTAAATTCTTTAATGAGTGTAATTAAATAATTAATATGATTGTAAGGTTGAAACAAACTTTAAGCGCTGCTAATCTAATTAAAAAATGATGACGAATGCCACTTTCGATGTTCTACGAAACGCAAAGTACAAACTGAGTGGTGTAAATAAATAATAGGAAAGAATGTTTTCTTCCTTCAAATTACCATCGTTCAGGCCAAGATCCAAAAGTTTATCTACTACATCCTGTTCTAAGGATAGTCTTGTATTATGCAAGCCACCTAAAACCCCCGGAGGATCACCAAAACACAAAAAAAGCAGAAAAAGTAATTATTATTTTAGAATAGATGCGCGTATTTAAACTTGATGATTAAAAAATCAACGTTAATTAGTAACAGATGCATTTTTTGAATTCTATTTTAAAAAACAAACTTATTCAAGGATTTATTTTTTAAGACGTTGATGAGATTTTAATGACTTCTTTTACTATTATTTTCAATCTTCTTAATTAAGTTCTTCGTAAAATATTTTCTTTTTTTGATTACTTTCAATCTATTTTTAATCTGTAATTATATTTGTAGTGTATGGAAAATATGATACATTCTCAAAATTAAAAATTAAAATAGAAATAATTTATTTATTCATTAAAATACTAATAAACAAACATTTAAGAATGTTGCAAAATAAGCTTGCATAAAATTATTTATACAAAATAATAATTTATGTTGTAGAATAAATGGAATACTGAATGGTATCTACCAAAATTAACCATGATTTTCTTCTATTCAAAAGTAATTTATTTTTATTTGTATGACAATTATATAAAAACAAATTAAAAAAAATATATATAAGATAAAACGTTATGTGAATAGGTGCATATATTTGAATATAATTGTGGACGTATTATCTATTTACAGTAAAACCTCGATAATCCGAACCTGTTTCCTTAGGACTTGCCCATTTCAACATTAATATTTTTATATTAATAACTCAAATTTTTTGATAAGTCGAAGCGTTTTACAATTCCCTAAACTCTAATTTCTTTTAGTAAATATTTCGATAACTCGAAGTTAAATTTTACAACTTTTCATAAAAGTACAATACCTGGTAGGATTAAAGAACGGGTTTGTTTGGTGTTATTGCTGGTCACAATGGGTATTGTAAAATATGATGAAAAGGTTTCATATTACAAAAGTTTGATGTTTTGACGACGGCACTTCAATTGGATTTAAATACGAATTTATGTGTAAATGCTTTCTCAACAGTTATGAAATTTAAGATTGTTTTAGCGTTTCTTTTACAAGAAAAAGGTCTATTTTTGTCTTTTTGTTTTCGTTCTGGTCGTTATTCGTCGAGCACAAGTACGAACAAATCTATTTTTTGTTGTTTATTGATTATAACAGTGTGTAACAGAAAATCTAAAAAAATTAAATACTTTTTCTAAAATTATTTACCGATTAACAAGGAACGTAAACGAAAATTAAAAAAAGGCTAAAGGAGTGTCTTTTTCTTAACCTGAAGAAAGTTATGATTGAATGGTTTTGGTATACACGTAGTATAAATATTCCGGTTTCGGGAGATCATTGAAAACATTTGTAGAAACCCAACATTTTGGATCAATGAAGCAAAAGACAATTTTAGATTACTTTCAATTCAACAATAAATAAGATGTAAATAACCATATTACCTAAGTAATTAATAACAATGAATAATGTTAATAATTGTTTACAAATTTAGGTTATTTTGTGTAAAAGATGTGATATGAAAAATAGTATATGTGGCACGGGATGAAACGAAGACGATTTCAGACCAAGGCAATGACAGCCCTCGCTTCGCTCGGGCAGTCAACTCTCGCCCTCGTCAGAAATCGTCTTGTTTCACCCCTTGCCACACAATATACTATTAACTCGACTTTTTTTGATAACTCGAATTATTTTTAGTTTCCCTTCAACTTCGACTTATCGAGGTTCGACTGTATTTCAAAACCAATTATCTTTTGTAATAAGGTAGCTATAACAAAGGGGGGGTAACGGCAAAATATGACTTATGGTTCGCTTACAACATTTTTAAAAGCGATTATTTTAATATTTTACAAGGCAATTTTACAATGAACCCAACAGGTATTCAATTGTAGTGAAAATTATTTTATAATCGGTGATCGAACTTTTATTATTTACGAAAAACACTAACATAGTATATGCTAATTTTTTTTAATTTAAAAGATAAATGGTTGTTTTTGGGATAATATAATATATTTATACCTGTGCTATTAAGTCAAATTGGGCAATAAGGGAAGTGGGACAGGGGCATAAAACTTGATAACACTAAGCTACAAAAAAAGTTTGCAATATTTGTTTTTGATCTAACATAAGATAAAACTTAATTCGTTGCAGGATTTCTTAATATTAGTGTTCGTAATTGACATTACTTTACTAATATATTAAAATTGAATAGTTTTTTTTCCAATAATTGTGTTATACCTATTTGGTTTCAAAACTAAATAGATAAGTGTTTAAAATTAAATAGTATCACCATTTTCATAACGGTTAAAAAATGAAGGGAGATAAATTCAAACATGGGGGTCGTCAACAAAGTCTTTGTTAGGCTATAAATTTTTTTATTGGTTTGTAACCCAAAGTTTAGAAACGCTGTGATAAAATGTTTTCTAAAAATTCGCTCGGCTATTATGCTCGATTCATTTGAATATAATTTGTTATTTATTTAACAGTGGGAAATAATTCATGGTACATCCATTAAGAATACCTTCAATGGCGAAATAAAAATTACTTTGTTATTTTAGCCCATATTTGGCGATCCTGGAATTCTTATATGTATTGGAATAGAATTAGAGAAACTAGACTGACAGGCAAAGTCTACGTAAATTGCTAGTTTTTCTTTAGTTTGTATTTTATTCACTAGTCTACCCGAGTCGAAATTTAGCGCCGACATTGAGCCTCCTAAAGTCGGACTTATTTGGGACTCGGAGGCTCAAAGTAGAGTCTATTCCTATGTTAAATTAGGTCCGACTTTGGCCTCCAAAGTGATACAAATTTCCATTTTTACCACTTTGGGGTTCAAAGTCGAATCTGATGGAAATTAAAATTAGGTCCGATTTTAGACCGCTGTGCCCTATTTTACAAGAATTTATATTACAGTGGATTTAATTCGCATTTACAATGATTAGAATACTTTTATTTAAAGTACGTAGCTAAAGTTTAATTGTTTAAAATAACAATTACATTAAAAAAAAAATAATAATCATAAGTATTATTATTAGTATTTATAATAATTAAACTAATATTGTATGAATATATATATTTATTTTGTATTATAATATACAAATACATTGATAGTACAGAATTACCTAGTAACTTTGATAAAACAATATTCAAAATTATAAAATACCTGGATTGTTCTGAGATTTTGTAGGATGGGTTGTACTTTCTGAGTTAGTAACTTTTTAATAAGCTGTTGGTGTTTCTTTGGAATTAAAGACAAATCGGTAAAGATTAATAATAGGAGCGCACTTTTTAAGTTAGGTTGCCCGACCATAAGATTTACTTGACTGGTGGACAGTCATCATTGTAAAAGAACACATGTAAATAAGGAGTGTTGCCACGTCTTTTTCATATAGTCGAACCCATTTAATGCCATTCTCATAAATTTAATAGACAAGATTTTAAAAACATTTTAGTTATTAGTATTAACAGTTCTTTATTTAAATATACATATAATTAATTTGGATGTTAATTAATAAACGTAATAGTGTAATAACCAATGTCAACGCTTAAAACCATAACTTACATAAAAAGTATTTAGTTTACGCGTACTTTATGTGTATAAATGATATAAAAAAATATAAACGTATTCAATTGTAATATAACAGCTAACTTGTGGTCAACAAACAAATTACAATATCGAAAACAACTGGCAACGCTGCTCAGCTGATTTCGGTATTTGCAGTTATCGGACTTAGAGGTTCAAAATCGCATTTCTTGGGGAATGGTAGGAGCTAGGGGCTAACTGTCGGACCTAGTCGGGTTACAGTGCTCTAAATCGGGTCTTTTTCGGACTAGGGGAATCTATGTAGACTCTAAACATCGACTCGGAAAACTATGTAGGCTCTAAATTTCGACTCGGGTAAGTACATAAAATAAATAGGTATATAAATATTTTTCAAACCATTAACCATGCTTTTCTGATATGTAACATTTATCACTAAATGTCACAACTTTAAAAAAGTTTCTAGACTGGTTTTTAAAACTTTTGATTCACGTAAAATCATATTCCATTATATTGGAAAAAATTCAAATTTAATTATTTTGAAAATAGTCGTAAATACTGGAGTATATGTAGATACGTAGGTATTGTTATCTTTGTTATTATTTTATTATAATTATTTACATTTTTATTTATCAATAGAAGTAAGTAGCTTTAAAGCATTAAGGTACATATTTAATTATAATCAATTTTTATTAGTGGCTTCAAAGAGCATACATATTCGTGTGCACTTATTTTGATAATTACTCTTATAATTTGCTCTTAAATGATTAAATGCGGGGCCTAATATATCTTTGTATTATAGGGCTTATCGTATTAAAAAAATTATATTACATTTTCAAATAACTGTTTATTTATTAGCTTTATAGCTTAGACTTTTACGACCCTTTTTGTAGCAAATTGAATTTCCGCCAAAATATCATATACTTTTTTACTATTAGTCTAGCCGTTTATGAGAAAAATTCAAAAGTCGATAAAAATCCACTAAGATTTTTTTTAGGGGTGAGGCGGATCAAATTACATAGATCTCACTCAAGGAACTTTTAAAGATTGATATTTCCCCTACAATTTGCCGTAAAGAACATGACGATTACATAATATGCGACAGATATACCTATAGATAATTGAAAAAACCTGTAGATTTACACGTTAAGTAAATGGGCAAACTTTTAAATCAACTAGCGACCACTTAGTACAAAAATTAAGCGCTAAAGGGTGAGAATTTTTTTTTTAATGTTTAGACAAATGTTTTGTCCGTGCACCGCAAAAAAAATTGTTTAAAAGCGAAGCACTTTAATGTAATATACATATGTACGTACACAATAGATAATTTTATTAGTTAAGGTACTTTTTTGAACGTTTGCTTAAGCAGATTCTATTTTATCGCTTTATTTAGGTCTATTAAAAGCAACTATCGCTGTAAATACATAGCTAGGTACATTTTAATGTAAGCTTAGTGTCGTAATTAATGATGCTCTTTTAATTGTATTTCAACGCTTGCAGTTAAAATAACATCAATGAAACCGCAATTTCTTATTTACATACACCAAAAAAGTTTATATTTGTTCCTCTTATTTATAAATAGAATTGAAATAACAATATTAAGCTGTCGGGAGTAGTTCAACGACTAGAAGATCGACTAGACTTTCACGTGAAATTGTATCCACAAAAACTTTTCAGATGGTTTTCTATTTCGTCTAACCATTTTAGTTTGACAGCTGTTTTAAGTTTTTATATACTATTACTTATTTACATACCTACATCAATCTTTTAATAAGCAACCTACCTATCGATAGGTAAATTATTTCAGTTACATCAATATGCTTAAATTATTAATTAAGTACTTTGATATTAATTTTTTTTATTTGAAGTTTTTTGATAATTAGAATATACCATATAATTAGAACTATGTCTATACATTTATAATAACGTTTATTTGCATTTGTGTTTGCCATTAATACATATCACTACTAACAGGGCTGCATTTACCTTTAGTACCGCCTTGGGACACTGTGAAAAATGCCGCTTGACTACTTAAATCCTACTAATCTAGTTAATATTATTAGATAGAACGAATTCTCTTGAATTTACTACACTGTTAAAAATTTCCATAGTAATTTTATTAAACTTGTGTAGGAAGTTTTTACGCACCACCCTTTTGCAATTATGGAACTCAGTTTTGTAATTTTACTACACAACTTATCACAACTCAGTTTCAAATTTTTACAAATCATCAGTCGCAAAATTACTAATCATTTATTGGAACTATGCTTAGTAATATTACTATACATTATTCGTAATTTTACTAAGCCAAATGTATCAAATAAATCTAGTAATTTTATAAATTTATTGTAATTTTACTACACTGTAAAAAATTTCTATTGTATTTTTACTAAATTTTACAAATCCAATAATGTTGATAATGCTTAGTAATATTAAAATTTAACAAACAGTTTTGTAAAATTATAACGCGAATTAGATAAATACAATTTTCTAATAAAGTTACAATACACAATGTTATTTTCAAATAGGTATTTTAAAAATACAAAAAAAAATATTAAATTTTTGACATTGTAAGGGTTATTCGGCAGTCATCTAAATAAAAGACAACCACCAAAAGTGATTACAAGTAAAAAGACAGAAATAGCGTTTACTAGTATCCTTAACAACTAAGTACAGATACAGTTACGTTTTCCTTCTTGCCAATGTGGTTTTTAAATGACGCTTTTATATTGCGGCAACAAACAATCTCTTGTCGATGTATACGTGATGCGCCATCTAGTTGCGGCAATAGGTAGTCAGCGCGGGCAATAGTATAGAATGAAATATGTATTGTAAAAATGCAAACAAAATTTTCAAACAAAAAATAATGATTTGTGTAGGAGTTGTCGGAATAAGACAAAAGGTTGTCCGATCTTGATGAAATTTTCGATTCATATAGAGCTTGGTGTTTATGATAATCACATAAAAAATTGTGACGTTGAACTGACATCGATTCATTTCTTGTGTTGGATTGTGTTTCAGGTTCTGGTTGTGGTTGCGGTTCTGTTTGTGGTTTAGGTTCTGGTTCTGGTTCTGGTTGCGGTTCTGGTTCTGGTTGCGGTTTTGGTTCTGGTTCTGGTTGAGAGTCCGGTTCTGGTTCTGGTTGAGGGTATTAACCTCGGGTTCCATTTGATATCTAAATTTTATCTTAAACTATTTCTAAAGAGCTTTCAGAATCAGTAATGAAACTAACGGGAACTCGAGGTTAATACAGTTGAAATGGTATTTCTTATTTATCATAACATAGACTAACTAGCTAATCATCGTCTAGGTCACAAGTTACCATGCAAATAAGATGCAGTCATATCCACTGATTAATAATCAGAAAGAAATTTTTAATTATCATTTGCCGATACAAAGTTATGACAACTTTTGTATTCAATCTTGTTATGCCCTTGGTGCGCTTCCTCTCTACATATCAACATAGTTATTGTATTTCATCAACAATTTATCAGTCCTAATAATCATTTTTGCCAAAATATCATGTTTAAAATATTTAAATTCCTTAATCCGACAACTCCTTTCCTATCATCTCTTGTATTTGTAATTGCAAATATTGGTTAGTAATTTTACTGATAATCGTAGTAAAATTAAATTCCGAATATGTATAGAAATTTTACAAAACTTTAAATTTAATCCTACAACTTAGAATTGTAAAATTACAATAAGTGTCTGACGAATACAAAAAATTTGTAAAATTGCAACCTGCTTAGTACTCTAGCTATTACAAAATGTAATATTACAACAAATGCGTGTTAAAATTCCAATACAATAGAGTTTGTAAATTTACTATGCAATTGCTTAGTAAAAAAGTAGTAAATTTACAAAATATTTTAACAGTGTACTAGTTCTGTGACTAAACAGATATTTATGCTCAACAAAAGGGTAGGTAATTATCTACAGGTTAGATTCGCGTAAACGTTAAATGTTCAAATGTTTTCCAACACAATCATACTTTTTAAAGTATTTTTGATAACGCGAAAGAAATTTTTATTGCCATGCTCCGAATTTTGCCGCCCCAGGCACTAGTCCATAGTGTTCCTAGTATAAATTCATCATTGACTACTGAAGTAATAAGCATTTACATCTTTCTTTAATTTAAACGAAATTTTTTATATGCGAAGATGATTTACACGGTTTTTATTTTGCGTGGTCAAAAATGTACACTCAGGAAAAAAGCAAATCGCTACCCCAGCAGGCACTTATCTCAAAATATTTAATCTTTTTTCACTTTTAAGTGTAATTGTTAGAATATTTATAAAAAACCTCAAAAGTTATTTAGTACTTATATCAAGTCACAAAAATTAATTGTTAATTAATACTGCACATTTATAAACAGTTTTATAATAATCTTAAAATATTAATTTTATCTTTAAATAAAGTCGATTTACTTCAGTATTCATTTAAAATTAATAATCAAAAAGTAATAATTACTATTAAAATATATATGTAGGTATTTAAAAATTCAAAAATAGATGTGTTGGTTCTGTAAAGTTGAATATTTGTGTACTAAAAGACCTTTGTTAGCCATCCTGAATAAGTCTGCTTGCCGAGAAAGTCGGAGTTGCTGCTAAGGTAGTAATTTTCAATTAGGCCTTTTGTACATATCTACATATTTTCCTATAAGTTTTTAAATTGACAGTTTTATACAGTCAGTATTGCGAGAACAGTTGGCGGAACGCGTGACGCAGAAAAAAATTACATCCACAATGAAATGTAGAGGAATTTTCAAATATTTCATGCAATGAAGATGATGTGTTTATGACCATTGAAAAGAAAAGGGTTATTGTTTTGAATTACAGTAGCGATAGTAGAGATGTTTGAAAGACTTATGAACATTGCGCGAAGAACCAAAACACGCCAGGTAACCTTTTCTACACAAGAAACTACCTACTCTTCAACCTAGAATTATTCGCTTTTTAATAATAGTATATTGTGTGGAAAGGAATGAAACTAGACGATTTCTGACGAGGGCGAGAATTGACTTCCCGAGCGAAGCAAGGGCTGTCATTGTCCTGGTCTGAAATCGTCTTTGTTTCATCCCGTGCCACACACTGTATTTTTCATATCACATGTAATGAAAAAACGAGTTTTGTGATTTATTAAAATCTTTGACAACGATTTGATGACAGCTGTCCGACCATTATGATTTTATTCGCTTTAAACAAATGCGATTCTGACAGATTTGAAATAAAGACATAAATAATAAATAAATGAATGTGCCGGGCAGAAACAACGTTGTTTCTCTCCTAGGGGAGAAACAAAAGTTGTTTCTGACTGACACAGTCGCATTGGTCTGAAATTGTCTTGTTTCGACTGGCAAAACAGAAATCAAAACTAGTTGTTTCAATGCATGTGTTATGAAAATAAAATTGTTTCATTGTTTTTAATACATTTCATAAATTACAGAACCATTGTTTGTTTTTAATTGGATAAAAAATAAATTTCAAGACAATTAAAAAATGTATTTATCTTTGAATCGTCATTGCTTAGTCTATTCTTGAATCTATTTAAATTTTTGAAATAAGATGTTTTGTACCTTAAAGCTGTTGTATACCATTAGTAATACTTTTTGATATTCACCTACTAGTTTGTAGTGAATGATAATTATTAAATAATATTTTGATTAGACGATTGACGTGTTGATTTTCTTTTAGGAAATTCGGAATTAGAATTATGTCCTAGCATAGCATCATTACGACCAGGCTCAGTTGCACTTACAAGTGATTTGCTTATACCAGGTGATCGAATTCACAGTTTAAATGGTATAAATACCAGCCGAATGCGCCCAGAAGAAGTAAACTCGTTATTAGATAATGTGAGCGACGATGCTGTATTCGAAATTGAATATTCTTTACCAAATTATGGTTTGTTTATCCCATATACTATTTTGTACATTTAATGTTGATTTTAAGTCTTTCCAGCATCACAAAATTCATTATGTCTTACTTCTAAAATTACCGAAGTATCAGTAGAACGAATAGACGGATCTTTAGGTATAACTCTCAGAGGCGGAATGCTACCTGAACAACCTCATCTTAGTCGACCTCTTATTATCACTAACGTTCGACCAAATGGACCAGCATACAGGTAGAATTTTGATATTAACAAATGCTGTTTTCAAAATACTAATCAAATTTGCAGAAGTGGTTTAGTTAGAGTAGGAGATCGACTTCTAAAAGTAGACAATTTTTCTTTAATCAACAAAACTTTATTAGAAGCTCAACAATTGTTAAGAGAAAACGTATTGTCAAATAAGCACGGTTTCTCTCTTACTACATTAACAATTGAATACGATGTAAATATTATGGAATCAGTAAAATATGCGACGGGACCGTTACTTGTAGAAATTGAAAGAAACGATGAAGATCTTGGTATTGCCGTTACGAATTATTCCGAATTTGCAACTGATGAAATAATGGCGGCTGGGATATTTGTGGAAAAAATTACACCGGCAAGTACAGCAGATAGATGCGGTGCTTTAAATATTGGCGATCAATTATTGGCCATTAATGATGCTTCTTTAGACGATTGGGCTGGTACATCAGCAGAAGCTCAGAGATTGCTAAAGGGTGCTACAAAATTACAAATTTTACCAGCTCATATGTTGAGAGTAGCTTCAAGAAATTATATCACAGGTATAGCTCCCAGCAAAAGTTATTTTGAAAAAATAAATTATTATACGTAGAAATGTTGTTTCCAGTACAATTTAAAATAGTGTTGATTTCATTTAAATTACTTTGTCTTGAAAATGCTTAGATAAAAATGCATTATGGTATTTTATTTTCTAAATAATTGTTTCAGGTCCATATCCTAGCAGTCCAACAATGTCAGGTTTTAGTACCATTAATTCCAAACGTTCAATAAACCGAAACAGAATTAATCGAAAAAGTTGTATTCCAAAGTCTTTTGATAAAGACTCTTCTATGGCATCCAACAATTTCAGTGGATGGTCAGGAAATATGGGCGTGTGTCATGTAGAAAATTTGTATGTCACTCTAATAGCAGATAAAGGAAAGGGATATGGCTTAACATTGGCGGTGGGTGAACACTCAGATAATAAACCTGCCGATATTTTAATCACCAGAGTAACTCCAGACTCTCCAGCTTACAGGTATAGTATGTTAATAAATAATTGGAATTATTGTGACATGTGTTTAAATTAAAAAAGTTATTTCGGTAATACGCGTTGCATGCATTTTTTTACAACATAGATTCTTTGTTCTCTATGTTTATGTAATAATTCTTCGCACATGTCGTTTTAAGTCTGGAGGGCTTGTTGTGGATTGTATAAAGGCTTTTGTTCTTTGGGGTTTTTTATTTCTTTTTTGTACTTGCCTAAACCAACACAATTGTGCAGGGTCAATTTCCTCTTTAATATGTTTAACGTTAAGCAAACCACGAAGGTATTGGTAATTTCTTTTCATAGTATGCCTGAGATTTTTGCCATTTTAATAATTTGACTTGATGAGGAAATTTACATTGCCGTCAAACGAGACTAGTTTTACCATTAGACTATCCTAGATAACCACCTGGAGAATGGGGCGCTTGTTCATCACACGAAATTTAAATATCGTTTTGTTATTAAAAAAAAAATGTAGAATTATTTTTTTTAATATGAATATTTTTTATATTCGGTTATGTTATATTTGACTATGTCTGTAAACATGAAAGTACCTAATGATAAGAGACTATCGATTGAACCTATATTTTTAAAATTCTCGGTCATTGGAAGTAGCTCATCAGTTAGTTATATGGTTTATTGTGAACCTAATTGGGTTGACATTGCATACTTGACAAACATGTATTTAGTTTTCGATCTGCGGCCTCTTAATTCACTTGCCTTGAGCGTTGGTCTCCATCATTCCAAAGCTGTTTCTAGTTGGTTGCGATCTTTTGCAACAAGTATTAAGTTATCAGCATAGAGCATATTCGTGATTGCGGAAGTGCGCATGTAAAGGATACCACTTCAAGCGGATTACCACGAGAAAGGCTGGAATATTAAAAATAATGTATATTGTCACTTTTTTCATAATGCCTGAAAAAACTCATAAGACGAGGTCATTTTAGGAGTGCTTCAATTGAGTACACTCGTGCTAGCACTGTACATACTTACGCTATAGTAATTTATTCATAAGATATCTGTTTATATAATGTATAATTAATTGTATGTTAAAGATCAGTAAGTTATTTAAAGATCCTTCATGCACACTAACGTTGACTGAAAAGTTCTCCGACATTCCAGCGCCACCTTTAATCATCGTTAATAGTGGTCTATACGTTTCCATCACTGCAGCAATCAGCAATTCATGTACAATTTGTTGCCGTAGCGCGTTCTATATATGGGTAATTCTCATTTTTTATTAGAAAAATATGTAATAAAATGAAAACGTCTTTCTAATAAAAGTGACGATGGATCTTAATAGTTTTGGTCTTTTTCTTCAAGGGAAAAATATTCACCGAGCTTGCAGCCCCCAATTTAGACAATTATAGGGGTTTGAAAAAATGTCCTCCATGGTAGTGACCTCATATTCGTTGAGGTGATATTTCTTACATTAATGTAATCCATGGGGATGACATACTACAAGGGGGTGACACTTTTTGGAAAAAAAATTACCATCAACTTTATTTACCTCAATTAACTTAACATTCATAATAATAAAAAAAGTCACTTCCATGGACGATAAAAATTTGGAAATTAATTGTACCATCATCTTTATTTACCTCAAATAACGTAACATTTATAATAATAAAAAAATAACACAAATGAATTTCCAGATTAAGTCTTAATTGAGGATTTTATTATCTTTTACTTTCAATCGACTCCTTGATTCTTTCTATTCTTGGCGTTGGTTCCGGTGATCATATGGCGTCATATCACGAAAAACCTTTACTTGTACCTTTTATTTTTTTTCTGCGTACCGAGCTCTTTCTTTTTATTTAGAAGCATCATACAAAACGGTTAGCTTTAATACATGCTCTTGGTTTTTTTTTCAGTCGCGTTTTTTTTGATATATCTCTTCCCAAGTTTTTGCGGACTTTTTGGGTTTTGGTCTAAAATATAAATAAATAAAAGAAGCAAGCATCCCGCAAAGCTGCGCCCATATACTACACTATTGTCACTTCCTTGTGTCAATGGTCACATCCATGGGTAAATTTTTATCCACAGATCCATGAAAGTGATGTCCATGGAAGTGACTTTTTTCATTAAAATGTTAAAAACATAATCTCTAAATTAAGAATGAACATACAAATTTAGCAGAGTGTATTTGATTCATAAACACAATTAACCCACAAAACCAAAGTTCATAATTGAAGTGTACCTACCTTTGACGATCTCCACAGTTGTGACCACTTATGCGTAACGAGTTTTGAGATTAGAAATTTAAATATGATTTTCACGTGATGGTTGCAACGCCGGTAGGAAATGACAACTGAGGCACAATGACAAATTATTACTATGTTTCTGCCAAGAAGCCTTTGATTATACGCACAATATTTTTACAAAAAAAGAGTAGTGTGACACACATCCACGGAAGGGACAAATAAATTGATCACAAACTTAAATATGAAAAGATGCAGAATATGTATAGCTATATAGACATTATGTTTTATACTTAAGTAGTAAATTTATTGTAGTTAATATTGGTATAGTTTTTGACGTATTTATTATAAGAAAAAATAGCAATTATAATTTTTTTTTTTACAAAGTCAGAATGATCACATCCACGGAAGGGACATATTTGACACTTAATAAAAAAATAATTATGCAGTTAATTTACATAAATGTTTTCTAAATCTACAATGTTTTATCTATGCTTTATTAACACAAATCACTATCCCGGTATTTAAGTACTACAGCTTAGAAAAATGATAGTCACACTTCTATTTTTCAAAAATGAGAATTACCCATATATAAGGGTTCTGAGAACTTGATTGTAGGCGTTCTCTAGATTTACAAAATCGACTTGTAAATCCTCTAACTGCCCAATTTTTCATTGATAATCCGATGTCATTGAACTGTATCCATAATTGATTGTTCTTTTATAAAACCTTATCGACAGATCTCGATAAATGTTGATCAATTTTGCAATCCAATATTCGTTCACAAATACGGTATATTATGACACGATATTTGTTAGTCTCTTATTTCAATATTATTTTTAAAAATTAGGACTCTCCAGTTAAAAGTTTTCCAGTAAATTCTTCAACCATATATCCTGTTTTTACATAAGCTTTCTTTAAATCTTCCTGGATATCTGAATCTGTTGCTCTGCTACTTTTCATCTTAGACACTATTTCTTAGAGCGACTCTACCATGAAACCAATTTTCAGTAGGTGTAATTTTCGCTATGGAACTCATCGTTTAAGCATTTTCATTACCTACAAATAGTAATATCGTCAGTAAGTTACTTACACTACTCGTCATTAATATAAAATAAAAAGGTATGTTCTACCTATATTTGTTGCACCGCGAAGCAGTTTTGTAAATATTTTTTTTCGTTCTGGTTTTATTAGAAATATATATTTATATTGAATATTTAATCACGAAACAAGTCAAAATTAATAGTAAAATTTATTTTTTATAAGAAAATAAACATTGTAACCAATTGTTGTCAACAAATTAAAAAAAAAACAGTTCTTTAAATAGATACAAATAATCCTTGTAGTAGTTTAGATACCTATTACTAAAAAAATATAAATACACGCTATTAATATATTTTTACATTTAGATGCGGATGCATGCAAGCTGGTGATAGAATTCTATCCGTAAATCATCAATCAAATCTTACTTTACAAGAAATGTCGTCATTATTAGAACTTGGAGTAGAATCAAATAACACCTCCAAATTAGTGTTTCAAATTGAATTTGACGTAGCTGATACAATTGTACCTTCATGTGGAATTTTTACGGTCAAATTGGCTAAACGAGGTCCAGGTTTAGGCATAACAATAACAGGTAATTTTTAAATAAATTTGAATGTTTTGACTATTTATACAAGGCATGATATTCTAGCTACAAAGAACCATCCAGAAGAACCCTTTATAATATCAGAAATTCGCCGTGGCTCAATTGCACACAGAACTGGTACTTTACACGCAGGTGATCGCTTATTAGAGATAGATAATCGACCATTGGATCACATGAGTTTTGAATCAGCTTTTGATATATTTCAAACTTCTACTAACGAAATAGTAACTTTGAAAATAGAAAAAACGGAAACCGACAATGCAAATTTATTTCTGGATTGTGTGGTGTATACAGTAGAATTAATCAGATATGGGGGTCCATTAGGTATTACAATTTCTGGAAGTGAAGACTGCATGGAGCCCATTATTTTATCAAAACTAACAGAAGGTGGATTAGCTGAAAAAACAGGCGCTTTGCATGTTGGTGATCGGATTTTAGCTATTAATGGAGAAACTCTAGAACACAGACCATTGTCAGATGCTATACGTCTTTTACAAACATCTGGAGATCGAGTTCAATTAAAAATCGGTCGTAATTTGAATCATAAGAATGGTTAGTAATTTTATAAAACTATCTCTGTATTAATTATTGATTTATTTTTTATAATTATTAGACAATACAAATGAAGGAAATCGTTGTAGCTATTCGAGTCCAGGGCTAAACAGTGTGGATAGTGCAGTCGCATCTTGGGACAGCAATATTGGCGAAACTAATAACGAAACAATAATTGAATCTACTGAAATTAAAGATACTGAAAGTGTTTTAAGTGATCCTTTTTCATTTCAAGAGCTCGAAAAAGAAACATTTAGTATCCAAAAAAAGCACGATTCGCAATTACAGTATTACTCTGACGCAGAAGACACTTTTTGTCCCAGTCCTTTACCGTTACCTAATTACGGATTTATCAATTCTTTAAAATACGAATCAAGCATCTACAATCAATCTAAAAATAATTTTATAGACCGTTTACCTGGGACGTACAGTAATGAAAGCATATTGGGGCATGAAATTCATCATGTAACGTTATTCAAGGATTCTATTTATGATGATTATGGTTTCAGCGTAAGTGATGGCCTATATGAAAAAGGTGTTTATATTAATAGGATTAGAAAAGGAGGACCAGCTGATATTGTCGGACTTTTAAGACCTTATGATAGAATTTTACAGGTGCGTAATAAGATAATAACATAAAAGTTAATCAAATTAAGTTATATTGATAATTGTGGAATATATCTAATATAAGTTATATTATTATAGGTCAACGATACCAAAACTCAAGACTTTGATTGTTGTTTAACAGTGCCTTTGATTGCATCTGCTGGAGATAGAATAGAATTAGTAATTTCTCGAAATCCGTATCTACAAGATGGTTCAGAACAAGTAATAAATAGATTGTGGTTAATATGAAATAAACTATAGTTGTGTATTTTAGGGAAGTCAGGTGTTGTCCTGGATGAGTAATGAACCAGACATTTCTAACAAACAATTTCCAGTTAGTCAGAATACAATTACAAAAATATTATAAGTACATTATTACGTTTAATTTTATATAAAATTCCATATGATACAAAAATATTTATTTTCTACATATATACAGAATTTCCATTTAAAATAATTTATTCTTCGTAATATCATACTGAATGTTCAAATACTGCCTTTTTACAAATAAATATATTAATATCAATAGATATTTACATAGACAAAGGTAACAAAAATAATAAACAATAATTACGTCAACCATATTTACATAAAAAATATAAATAAAATTTATATTATTTAATTAAGTACTTAAACAAATAACAAGTTGCTACTATTATTATTAGAATTATATATAAAAGACTTAGTATTTGAGCCGTTTACAACATTACTACTAGACTTATAGCCATTTGGTGTTAAATGATTGCCTAAAGTTCCATTACTAGCACTAATATTCGATTGAGGATATAATACATAGCCATTATTTCTATCATGCCAACTTTTTTGACTAAATGGTAATAAGGTTTGAACTTGTTGAGCCTTTCTTGCGTCATATTTTGCCTGAAAAACAAAATTAATTGTGAAGTCGTAACAAAAAATAAATTACAAGTCTTACCTTGTTGTAGCAAAATACTCCAATAATAGCCAACATCATACCACAAATATTCATACCCGTAACAGGATTACCTAACACAAAAAGGGAGACTGCTATCACAAATATTCGTTTACTGGCATTTGCCACAGCATAAGTAAGTGATGTAACTAAAGACAATACACTAAAAGCTACAATATTTTGTAGCCAATTTAAAATTCCATCTATAAAAAGCAGTGCCATTACCCTGTAATTTTCTGAAGTCTAAAAAAAACAATTTTAAAATTATAAATTTGAATAAAATAATTATATATTACCACAGCGGGATTATCCATGAGATGACCAAGATCAATAAATATCCAAATAGGTAAAAACATAAATAATGCTAAACGTCCTAAAATATGTAATAACCTAAGATGATGAATTCCTGTGTCATGCAAGACTTTCTTTGAAAAAATATTTTGCAATGAAAAACTCATCGTAGATGCTAAAGCACTGATTAAACCAATACTGTCAAAACTAAGCTCTGTAATAGTTGCAATTCCAACTCCAACAATAATTGGAATTAAACTAACGTATACCTTTGTAGTTTGCTTTTCACCCATTATTACTCTAGACAAAATCACAGTAAAAAGAGGCATCGTTGCTTTTACTAAAAGAACATATGTTGATTAACATAACCAAAATACAATTTCTGTATGTACCTGTATGAGCATACGATACTGGCACTTTCCACATGCTCACATGAGAAAATACTGATGCAAAAAACTTTCCAAATGCCAAAGGAACAATAAGCTTAAAATAATAATTCCAAGATATGTCTACGTACTTTCGTACACCCCACATATTGAAAAAAGGTCCACTATACAAAGTTATAGAAAGTAATTGCACCATTGTCATTGTCATGGGATATGGAAATTCATTAAGTAACATTTTGCTAATGACATTGTTGCTTGAACTGATCACATACCATAAAACACACAAAAATAGCACAGTCAATACTTCTTTAGTATGTTTACGATCAGCCATGCTGGCACAATGCACCGATGCGATGGCAGTACGAATGAAGGTTGTCCGTATCTTACAACCAATCAAAACTAAAGCGCGAAAGTAAATTTAATTTAATGTAAGTTTCTCTTAATTTTTAATAAACCTTTTTATGTGTTTTATACAATATAAGTATATATTCCTTAAAAGTTAGACATATTAACATTTTCTTTAAAAATTAAAAGATAAGATTTTTCAGTATGTTTTCTAAATTCCCAAATTGTTGAAATTTTATACTAGTTCCAGAAAATAATTTTTAGCTTTTAATTTGGTAGTTAATTGTTAAATATATCATAGACTATTCACTTTAGACTTTAAATTTGCAAAGTAGTTATTATATATTTTTTTATAACTTTATTATTTCAATATCTTAAAAAAATCCTGGAAGGTCCTCATCTATAGTAGTCATATTGCAAAATTAGACGTTTTGTAAAATAAAAGCCGGCAAAACGTGCGCTGAAGAATACGTTAGGTACGATTAATATCTCCGGGAACTCGACCTTTGATGTTATTCAATGCGCAAACGACGTAAACTCGTTCGAAGTTTTCGAAACGTAGAATACTACCCGACCGAAATTAGCCTTCAGTAGAATTTAGGCTCCTCCTTCGCGCAATGAACGCCAAACTCGCGGTATCTTAGATATTGAAATATTTCTACCTATCTAGGTTCAGTCTGCTAATACTTACCTATCGGTTCTGTAATTTACTTTACGTATATTTAGGTAAAACAGAATATAATAGATAGATGTTGCAATAAACATTCTTTATGTCATTAAATTTATTTAGAAATTAAAAACAATAGACACATTTTTAAAGAACAATAATAAATATTGTTAAATATCAACGTATTCATAAACAAAGAAAAATCATAAAATTCCCGGGTACACTTATAATAACATAAATTATTTAAAATAAAAGAAAACATTTTTCAAAATATAAACAGTGGCATTATCAGGTATTCTATTAAAATAACTATATTTAATATCAAACTTCAATACAGGATTTAATTCTAAAGCGGATTTACAGTTCACAAGACACTAAATTAAATATTTTTCAACGACAAAGCGTTTCTTTACCGGAAAGTAGCTACCTTTGCTAAAATAAATTGTTCGAATATCGCATATCAACCAATGTTTATGAGTATAACTTCATTGAGAAAAGTAAGAGTTACTATAACTCGAGAAGCTAAAGGCAAACAAAAATCGTTGCCGATTAACTTTTTGAAGAAGTTATACTTCTTTGGCGTGCTGAGTTAAACATAACCACGCGTTATGTGACTTACCTTGCGTCTGTGTATAGTCGCACCAGTGGTTTCCAAACTATATGTTACTTGCGCAATACGCTTAAAGAAATCTAATCTTGTCTCGCCTCCCCTCTGTTCAACACTATAAACTTTAGCAATTGAGCTGTTTTCATTGTACTCTCCGCAACACATTCGAGCCAAAAGTGCCACATTTCCGAGCGAGGGAAGCAAATGAAGCACATAGCGGAGCGCTGCGCTTCATTTTCCCGAAATTCTAATGTGCCACTTTGAGCTTGAATGTGCACACTCGGTCTTATGTACGATTCACAATAATTCATTCGCTTTTTTAGATAGATAACTTCATACTGTCAAATTTTCGTTAACTGTGCGCGCACAACTTCAGTTGCTTGCTAAACTTTTACTCCCAAGACCAAAAGAAATATTACTTCAAAAATATTGAATCCAAGTTATAGAACAAAAAAGAAAACAAATAAATTCTATAATCTGTAGGCTTACATAAAATTTTATTTTAATTTATTAAAAACAAAAAATTTACTGTTGCTAGGAAAATGATGTTGATAATTAGTATGTAAACAATTTTGAAATAAAGTGTTCGTAATAAATAATTTCAAATAAATATAAAAGAATTAATAAATAATACTAACTAAATTGGTGACCCTGATAAAAATGACGGACTCACAAACGGAGGGCAAAGAAATTGCACGAGTAACAATTAAAATTCCGCCTTTTTGGAAACTTAATCCAGTCTTATGGTTTTATCAGCTGGAAGCTCAATTTGCTCTTCAAAACATTACAAAAGACGAAACCAGGTATTATCATACTATTTCTTCAATTGATAGCGACATCTTAAATTCTGTAAGTGATATAGTCATTGATCCTGCTAAGGAAGGCAAATATGAATTATTAAAAAGCAGATTAATTAACCAGTTTGCGGATTCTGAAGAAAAAGATAAAGAAACTATTAATCGAATTACAACTTGAGACAAAAACCATCTACTCTATATAGAGATGAAAGAAGTAGCGGCACAAAAATTAATGAGGGCATGATAAAGACATTGTGGTTGCAAAGGCTACCATCGCAGCTTCAAGCAATTCTATCCATTAGCGCAGAGGCTGTGGATAACCTTATTCTTTTAGCAGATAAGATTAATGACATTACAGAACCTTCAATATGCGGAGTTAATAAGCAAGACTCACTTTCTTCTCTACACGATAAAAATACACAACATTTGGAAAATTTAATAAAACCAATCAAAGATAATATTTCAGATATTCAGCAAGAGATATCTGAATTAAATAAGCAAGTTAACGAATTACGTTTTTCAAGGAGTAGAAGTCGATTTTCGTCAAGAGTGCGTAGCCCGTCGAGAGATAGATCAAATTACTGTTGGTACCATACTAAATTTGGGGAACGAGCCAGCAGGTGTGTTCA
Organism: Sinopyrophorus schimmeli; assembly: GCA_036325965.1. Classification (NCBI taxonomy): domain Eukaryota; kingdom Metazoa; phylum Arthropoda; class Insecta; order Coleoptera; family Elateridae; genus Sinopyrophorus; species Sinopyrophorus schimmeli. The sequence goes on along the minus strand of JARFIZ010000086.1, from coordinate 64,384 downwards.
ACCATGCGCTTATATAAAGAAGGAAAACTAAGTGGTCCTCATGCTTATGCGACGGAGCCGAAGGACACACTAAGTCGTCGCTTATTTGTTACTGACAGAAATTCTGGTTTAAAATTTTTGATCGACACTGGTGCAGACATTTCAGTAATTCCATCTAGTAGGATAAAACGAGGTACACCTTCTAGCTATAATCTGTATGCTGTAAATGGTTCACCTATCAGTACGTTCGGAAATACAATTCTTAAAGTAGATCTAGGTTTAAGACGGATTTTTCAATGGTCTTTTATCATTGCCGATGTTTCTAAACCTATAATTGGGGCCGATTTTTTATCTCATTTTGGCATAGGTGTTGATTTGGCAAAGAAGTGTTTGACTGACATAAATACCTCTATTTCAGTTATAGGATCGTTTCTTCCTTGTTACATAGAGACTATTACAACAGTTAACCAACATTCTATCTACTCAACTCTTCTTAAAAAATACGCAGAAATAACTAAACCGTTAAATTTTAATATTAAAAGTTGCAGTCATGATACAATGCATCATATCTTAACTTCGGGATCTCCAACCTTTTGTACACCACGTCGGTTGCCTCCAGATAAATTAAAAATTGCAAGGAAGGAATTTGATTTCATGTTACAACAAGGAATTTGCAGACCGTCTAAAAGTAACTGGGCTAGTCCATTACACTTGGTCTCCAAAAAAACCGGTGAATGGCGCCCATGTGGCGATTATCGTCAGCTTAATGCTAAAACTACACCAGACCGTTATCCGTTACCGCATATTCAAGACTTCACATATTTTTTAAATGATTGTAAGATATTTTCAGCTATAGATCTCGCAAAAGCATATCATCAAATTCCGATAGCACCTGAAGATATACCTAAAACAGCGGTAACTACACCTTTTGGGTTATTCAATTTCCACGAATGACGTTTGGGTTGAGAAATGCAGCTCAAACGTTTCAGCGTTTTATGCACGAAGTAACAAGGGTCTTGATTTCTGTTTCACTTATATAGATGATATTCTAGTAGCTTCTAAAAATCAAGAAGACCATTTAGAACATCTAGAGTTGCTCTTCCAGAGGTTAGAAAAACATGGTTTGACAATAAATACGGCAAAATGTTCCTTTGGTCAAACTGAACTTAAATTTTTGGGTAATTTAATTACCTTGGGGGGAATTAAACCACTTCCGGACAGAGTAAAGGCTCTACAAGATTATAAAGTGCCTTCTAACAGATTAGAATTACGTCGATTTCTTGCAATGATTAATTTTTATCGCAGATTTATCCCTAATGCAATTGTTTCTCAACGAATTCTTTTAGAATATATTAAGGGATCTAAAAAACAAGACAAAAGGCCGTTGCTGCTATCTGATGAGGCCAAAGAAGCGTTTGACAAAGTGAAGCAAGAATTAAGTAACGCTTCGCTTTTGGCGTATCCAGTTGACTCAGCTCCTTTAGCATTGATGGTTGATGCCTCAGATTTTGCAATTGGAGGAGTATTACAACAATTAATTAAGAAGGAATGGCAACCTTTGGGATATTTTTCACTTAAATTAAACACGGCTCAACAAAGGTATAGCGCATATGATCGTGAGTTACTTGCAGCCTATGCAAGCATCAAACATTTCCGTTCAATGGTTGAAGGACGCATATTTACCCTATACACTGATCATAAACCTTTAATTTTCGCATTACAACAAAAACGGGAAAAGGATCACCTAGGCAGGACAGACATTTAGACTTTATAAGCCAATTTACTAACGACATTCGGCATATCTCTGGGTCAAAAAATTTTGTGGCAGATACCTTTTCTCGTTTAGAAAGCATAAATTGGCCTCACGTGTTAGAGTTTGCTGAGTTAGCAGAAGAACAAAATAAGGATGAAGAGTTAAAGGAACTTCTTTCTTCAAAATGTAATCTTCGACTTCAACCCATCACGATTTCTGGTTGTAGTTTTCCTCTATATTGTAGCACTATAAATGGAGTCTCGAGGCCGTTTCTTACTTTAAAATTTAGGCGCATTGTTTTTGATAAATTACATGGTCTTTCTCATCCTGGTATTAAGGCAACTGTTGACTTAATTAGAAGACGTTTTGTGTGGCCATCCATCAAAAAGGACTGCAAGCTCTGGGCAAAAACCTGTTTGGCATGTCAAAATCTAAAGTTAGCAGACACGTTAAAAGTCCAATCGGACATTTTCAGCTCACAAATGAACGCTTTGTCCATATTCATATAGATTTAGTTGGTCCACTACCTCCATCAAACGGTTTCCGTTATTGCCTCACATGTGTCGATCGCTTCACTAGATGGCCCGAGGTAATTCCAATCGCCGATATTTCGGCAGAAACAATTGCTAAAGCTTTATATGCGGGTTGGATTGCTCGTTTTGGAGTACCTTCAATTATAACGACCGATAGAGGTTCTCAGTTCGAATCATCACTATTTGCAGAATTATCTAAATTTATCGGCTCGAAGCGCTGTAGAACTACCTCGTATCATCCTCAGGCTAATGGATTAGTAGAACGTTTCCATCGTTCTTTGAAAACCGCCATCAAATGCTATTCCTCAAATAGGTGGACTGAAAGTTTACCTTCAATTCTTCTTGGATTACGTACGGTTCTTCGTGAAGACCTTGGAACATCTGCAGCTGAATTAGTGTATGGAGAGACCTTACGTCTCCCGGGTGAATTTTTTCAATTATCGCCAAATTCAGTCCATGCACCTTTTTTTTTGAATAATCTTCGGGATCATATTTCTAAATTAAAATCTTTACCCGTCACATTACACGGGACTAAAGCTGTTTTTATCCACAAGGATCTATATTCTTCAACACATGTATTTATTAGACATGATGCCATTGGTCCTCCTTTCCAAGCACCTTATGATGGGCCGTATCTTGTTTTAGAAAAAAGATAAATTTTTACAGTTAATAGAAAAGGAAAAATCGAAAACATTTCCATCGATAGGTTAAAACCGGCATTTATACTAAATGAAGAAATTAAATTTAATGAACAAAGTAAAAACACTAATGATAAAACTAACAGAAGTCAAGATGAGAAGATAGAGGTATCAAAAAAACTCATTACTACGAAGTATGGAAGAACGGTGCACTTTCCAAAACGTTTAATAGCAACCGTTCTAGGGGGGAAGTAATGTAGGCTTACATAAAATTTTATTTTAATTTATTAAAAACAAAAAATTACTGTTGCTAGGAAAATGATGTTGATAATTAGTATGTAAACAATTTTGAAATAAAGTGTTCGTAATAAATAATTTCAAATAAATATAAAAGAATTAATAAATAATACTAACTAAAAGTCTTATTCATTCATAAAATACAAAATTTGTCTAAATTTTCCGTATTTAAAGAGGAAGCGCTTTATTTACCGAGATTGGAAATCTACTACTTTTCGCACACTGGGCTTTCATCAACATTTATAGATATTATATTTACTTTAAACAATTTTAATTAAAAGTTACAGCATCGTATTTCTACCAACGACCAAATTTCTGACTTTTATAGCCTTTGTCTTCGAATATTATAGTAAAGTAAATAAGTTATTCATAAGGACTTTACCAGCCTTTATTAAAATTGTAAAATTATGTTAAAAAATAGAAAAATAAACGCTATTTTTTTTCCATATATTAGTTTATTTTTTGTCTAGAGTGACTGCAGTCATTTAGTTTTCATAATTTGTTTATACAAGTGTCTTATAAAACAATTATAGTAATGTCTAATAACTATAAGCTTGTTGATATAATTATTTAAAAGCGTGCTATAAAACTAAACTTTAAAAAAACAAATTATTCGTTATGGAGACCAAATAAATTATTGTTACAGTAATCGCCAAATCAGACAGACACTAAAAAATTGGTCTGAATATTTTTTCGGTAAAAAATCAAAATTAGGTATAGGTTTTAATATTTTACTTCGTTAAATGAACCTAAAAGAAAACCAGGCAGGCCAAAAAGTACCTGGAATAGGTCTTCCGTGAAGCTTCAATGTGATTATGACATACCTCCGGAAATGGTTTATAATAGAAGAGAATACTCCTTAAGAACACGCCTACCCCGATAAAGGAGCAGTTGGAACAATTGCATTAAAGGCGAAGATAAAGAAGAAGACTTCGTTAATTATCATACAAAATGCCTTGCTGTCCTCCATGCGGACCTTGTGGTCCATGTTGCAGTCCCTGTTGTGCAAGTTGCTGTGTACCTGTTCCAGTTTGTCCTTGTGGGCCTCCACCACCTTGTCCTTGTGCACGTCTTGTGGTGCCTTGTTGTCCAGCTCCTTGTGTTTATGTGCCAGTGGTTAGCCCAGTATGCCCACCATGTCCATGTCCTTGTCCATGTCCATCTCCTCCTGGTGGCGGAGATGTAAGTATTCCTTTTACTCATAGAAATGTTATTAAAATATATATTCATTTTTAGTCCAAAAAGAAAAAAGTGTGCTGTCTTGCATAAAGGTCTCTAAAATATCTATAATATATTAAAATAAGTAAATAGCAACATCCTTACTAATTGCTGTAACAATCTATTTGGCTACTTTTAAATTATTTGTATTGCTATTATTACTTGGAAAAACACCAAAAACTATTTTATGTAACGTTTTGTTAAAAATATGTATAATTAAAAAATATATTACCACAGTATGCAATTAGTCTTATTAATTCCTTATCTTTAATAATTGAATTAGCTTCATAAATAACTAAGAAAAAGAAGAATTATCTTAGAAAGTGTAACAATAAAAAGATAATCCAGAATAATAGGTATATGTTCTAACTTTGAACTTTTCTGAACATTTAGTGAAATGTTTACTATTGTTTCTTCTTTAACGTTTTCATATAAACAAGTCAAAAAATTGTGCATACTTTTTAAATTATACCTATAAATTAATATTGGTTTAATAGCCTTTTCATTAAATTATAAAAAATTTTAAAAATTAAAAAGGCTAATTCTAGAAATCAAAAAAAAAATTAATTAAAATTCGATAAATATACTAGAAGTTTAAAATGTTTTGTATTCTTTTAGAGTTTTACACAATATTAATGTTCTTTTTTTGGACAGTAGTTTATTTTAATATGTATATAAAAATTCTGATTTAGACAAAATTAAAAAAAATATAACATTATCTTTTAAGAAATATTATAAAAAATATAATTTATTATAGAAGAGTAAATTTTTATAAATAACTGTAAACCTTTCGCTCATAGATGGCAGCGTGCAATAAGTAACTTTTGACATTTTTGTCAAAAGGTTTGGTAATTTAATCATAGTTGAAGGCGAATTATTATTTTACAAACACCTCTACAATTCTACTGTTATTAGTATTTTAAACATTACTACTTATAGTTTTAAACTGGGGAATTCATTTTTTAAAATGACGGGTTTTCATTAATGTAAATTGGGTGTGCCTTTTTCTTACAATTAATATTTATAATTTTTAAAACTATTATTGGTAAGTATCTTTTTGGTCAGACTTACGAAAAAAGGGCAGCCTTAAAAGGTAAGTATTTCGTTAGTTTGTTATTCATATGTAGTATATTTAACAATATTAATGGTGAAAACGCAGCAAGGAATAAAATATAAGTGTTTTCCTTTTGCTGTTTTAGTTACAAAATCGGCCATGACACTTGCCTAGTTTGGTTTAGCGAACGTTAGGTGGCGCCTTCAAGTCAGCTGTAAATTTGAAATAAACAGCGGACTCAAGCAAGAAATAGATTAAATTTAATTCACCTGTATTCAACTCAACTACTGTTTATATTATTTAAATTTAATCCAGGATACACTAATTTAATATCCGTTAGGAAACGTTTTAACACTTGGTGTGGATATTGTTCAATGTCTTTTAAAAATAATTTGGGATAAGGAACTCCGATATATATGGATTAGCAGTATTGTCTTCGTCATTTTCAAGGGAAGATCTACAAGACTTGATACATTTTTTTAGCTCTTGCCACTGCCTTTCGATTTTGTTCGTCGTGCACAACACCCCAACTTCTTCTCCAGTTACCGGATGAATTCCATGGACGGTCGTTGCAAATTCTTAGGAGTGGTTAATTTGTAAGTATGCTCCCATTCCACACCCAAATCCGGTAATGGGATTATAATCTTCCTCGACGCGGTTATAACCAGCCCAAGAATCTGTATGGATGAAGGATAGGGGATGCATGTAACGTTTTATTAGTCTATGGAGTTCCCTTCTAGTTCTGAACGTAACGGGCACTACAAATATTTGATTTGTTTCTCGGCAAATGAAACTCCATAGACTGATAAAACGTTACATGCATCCCCTATCCTTCATCCATACAGATTCTTGGGCTGGTTATAACCGCGTCGAGGAAGATTATAATCCCATTACCGGATTTGGGTGTGGAATGGGAGCATACTTACAAATTAACCACTCCTAAGAATTTGCAACGACCATCCATGGAATTCATCCGGTAACTGGAGAAGAAGTTGGGGTGTTGTGCACGACGAACAAAATCGAAAGGCAGTGGCAAGAGCTAAAAAAATGTATCAAGTCTTGTAGATCTTCCCTTGAAAATGACGAAGACAATACTGCTAATCCATATATATCGGAGTTCCTCTATCCCAAATTATTTTTAAAAGACATTGAACAATATCCACACCAAGTGTTAAGACGTTTCTTAACGGATATTAAATTAGTGTATCCTGGATTAAATTTAAATAATATAAACAGTAGTTGAGTTGAATACAGGTGAATTAAATTTAATCTATTTCTTGCTTGAGTCCGCTGTTTATTTCAAATTTACAGCTGACTTGAAGGCGCCACCTAACGTTCGCTAAACCAAACTAGGCAAGTGTCATGGCCGATTTTGTAACTAAAACAGCAAAAGGAAAACACTTATATTTTATTCCTTTCTGCGTTTTCACCATTAATATTGTTAAATATACTACATATGAATAACAAACTAACGAAATACTTACCTTTTAAGGCAGCCCTTTTTTCGTAAGTCTGACCATCTTTTTATTTATTACTATTTTAGGTAATTTTTAAGTATCTTATAGCAAAAATGACTGAGTATCTAAAGGTAGGGCAGAGAGTGGAGCTAACGGATAAAGATGTTCGTGGTGTTATTGCGTTCTATGGTACAACAGATTTTGCTCGTGGGATGTGGATTGGAGTTATATTGGATGAACCAAAGGGCAAAAATAATGGATCTGTCAAAGGGCGAGAGTATTTTCAGGTATATATATATGCTATTGAATATTAATTGCCTAACTATTAGATGAAATTGTGATTTAAGTGTGAAGAAAATTATGGTATGATGATAAGACCATCCAATGTTGTGCCATTAGATGAACGTGGAAAACCTATTCCTGTTGAGCTTGGTGCTGATGATTCAATCACCTCAAAACCTCGTACTCGTCAAAGCACGTAAGTTGTTTTCTGTTTTTTTATCTAATATATTTTACTCAAAACTATTCTTATTCAATGTTTATGCATACTAGTGTTGGTACAAAACCAAAACCAACCACGTGAGTAATGTTATAAAACTATTTTATTCTTACTGATACAATAGTGCCCCGATGATTTAAGAATATAGTAAACTAACATAGTTATCCAGAAGGTTTTAATTATAAAATTGTTGCTTGCTGCTTGGATAGAGTACGTAGGAAAACTTCACCTCAAAAAAATGTGACCACGTTATCAGCTTCCAGGTATTATAACAACACAAGAAGTTTGAATATTTCTCTTCTTTGTACAAATATGTAAAAAAGTATTTGTGCATTTTCTTCGTACATATATGCTTATTTGTAATTTAGTAGTTAGTTGTAAAGCCGATTAAATTTGAATTATTACAAATTATTAATACAGTTCTAGAATATCACTTGCGAGTAGTCGTCAATCTCTTGCTGGAAGTCGACAATCATTAGCTGGTAGCAGGCAGTCGTTAGCAGGAAGCAGAAGTCATTTAGCTTCCCCTGTTGTGGAGAGACCAGCAGAAGTGGATCAACCAAGTCAAATACCTAAACGGGCATCTTTTGTAGAGGTATGTAAAATACATGTGTAACAAAAAGTAGAAAAAATGGCACTCGTAATTTAATTTATAGACAGGATTTGTTGAAACTCTCAAACCACAATTTACACCTGGACAAGTAATAACAACTACATCCACTTCCATAGCTGTTGAAGAAAAACTGACTACTTTACAATTGCAACAAGAATTAGACAATCGAAATCAACAAATTAAAGATTTAGAAGAGAAATTGGAAACTTTAAAAATCAAAAGATCAGAAGACAAAGAAAAACTGAAGGACTATGATAAACAGAAAATACAGGTTCGTATTTTGTTACATTTTACAGTGATGTTTGGTCTGTCTGAAAGGTACAAACACTAATATAGACAATTAGTTTATAAATTAGCCTTTACACTGCTCAACTCTAACTTTGTTCTAAATATAAGAGTACGGACGAACTTTCATAAATTAATTATGAAGAGAAACCAAAAATAATTCAAGTTATAAAAATAAGCTCAAGTATTAATTTTATATAAAATCCTTATTGCCCTTTATATATAATAACCAAAATTTATGAGCAGTTATTTATATTACATGTTTAATAGAATAATAGATTAAGTATCACTTCACAAATCTTTGATTGCACACATTAGTATGAAAAACGAAAAATATATTTGTTTGTACTATTCGTTGAAATTAAGCATTAGAATCAAAACTAAATTTAAAAATAATTCTTTTTTTTGTAAAATGAATAGTAAATGTGTTTTATAAACACAAAACCTATTTCAGGAAATAGGTCAAAATCTCAAAATTTATAACTGTTTATAAGGCAATTAAATATTTTATAGCTGTGGCCTTTAGCAAACTGTAAGTAGTTAATAAAATTTTTCATAAATACGCATGGAAGCTATCATTGAGTACAACCTTTTACATCTTATATCTTACAATGAACGCTTAGACTACAATAAATAGTTTTACTTTTAATTTTTCCAATACTCACAGGTATTTTTTTGAATTTTGTGTTTTTCAAATATTATGAATGGAAAACCCAATATAGGAAAATGTAAAAAGCTTCGACTTATCGAAAAGTTTGAGTTGTCAAATGAAAATATTAACATTGTAATAGGCATGTCATTGAGGAACAGTTTCGAGTTCGTGTATTTATAGGATTTATTTGTATATGTGATTAGGACACTACAATAATTTAGCAAGCTGGGCTTTAGTTTTGAAAATAATGTTTGTATTAAATGTAAATACACTGACGAGCGTTTAAAACTGCACGGCCAATTCAATCGACAAAATATATTACTTATTATGAGTATAAAAAAAAGAATTATGAACAACTGACGAATATATAAGATAGTTCGCACTTGACACACATGCTATAAAATTTTTGATCAAAAATAATGATTTTAATGTGTTCAAATACTAATAAGTCTAAATAAAATTGCGGAATCGGCAGTGCGTTTAAAACTGCACGTTACAATATTTTTTATTTAAAACCTTTTTTTTCCAATAAACTTAATATGTTGTAGATTCTATTAAAGAATATCAATAAGGAAACCATTAAAAGTTATGTTGTAAATGAAATTATAAATGGTAGTACAAATAAGCGTCATAATAGTGTCATTTATTATATACAAATTTTATTCACAACTTGTTCGGAACTGAAAGGCCGAAATAAAATAAACTATGATAAATATTTTTATGCTTTCTTCGCCTTTTGCCAACTTATACCTAAACTTATACAAAATTACTTTATGAGTTACATTACAATAATTGCAGAGGGGCTCCCTAATTAATATGGTGCAATTATTATCTTACTTTGTGAATTAGATCCGCCGTGCAGTTTTAAACGCACTTTTTTGTATGTATGTTTAGAACTGCATGCCCCACCTAATCCACCAATTCCTGTGTACAAGAACGAATCAGCTTAAGTATTCGGCAATTGATGTTAAACATTTTTTTAATACTTATAAATAAAATATTTGTGGATTAGATACGGCATGCAGTTTTAAACTGCCCAAATTTTTTAATATATTTAATGATTTTTAGATGGAATATTTGGTTGAGTTTAAAAATAAAATAATGGAATCGCAAGCAAGTTTACAAAGGGAATTACAAAAAGCAAAACAGGACGCAAAAGAAGCAATCGAAGCTAAGGAGTTACATGCTGAAGAAATGACAGACCTTTCTGATACTGTTGAAATGGCAACTCTTGATAAAGAAATGGCGGAAGAAAAGGCGGAGACATTGCAATTAGAATTAGAAGCATGCAAGGAGAAGTTGGAAGAAGTAACATTGGATTTTGAAATTTTAAAGAATGAAATGCAAGAACGCACAAGTAAATTTTTATAATTTTAAATGAATTTTTCTACAAATTTCCAACTTTTAGGTGGTGTTGTTAAAGAAGGTGAAACTCTATCAACTTACGAAATGAAACAATTAACACAACAAAATGCTAGACTTCGCGAAACGTTGGTAAGAATGAGGGATTTATCGGCACATGAAAAACATAGCTATCAAAAATTGTTAAAAGATATTGATCAAAAAAATTCTGAAATAGCTGAGCTAGGTAGAACAAAAGAAAAATTAAGTGCCCGTGTTGAATATATGGAGCAGCAAATAACTGACTTACAAGAACAAGTTGACGCTGCTTTAGGTGCTGAAGAAATGGTTGTGATTTTAGGAGAACAAAAATTGACTTTAGAAGAAAAGGTTGTAAAGCTAGAAGAAGAAGTAGCCGAATTGGAAGCTTTACAAGAAATGAATGATGAACTTGTTGAGAGTAATGCAGAGTTAGAAGCAGATTTAAGAGAAGAGTTGGACATGGCTCATGCTGCGACTCGAGAAGTAAGTTTTTACTACTATTATTTCATTACGGATTTTGTAATTTTATTGTAGGCATTAAGGGATCGTGATGCGGCTGTAGAGACTATTACTGATAAAGATTCAACTATTATTAAATTTCGAGAGTTGGTTCAAAAATTACAAGAACAGTCACAAAATCTTCAGTATCGCTTAGAGAAGGAAACCAGTAAACCTGTGTCTGCTTTACCAGAAATTATGGACTTTAAAAAGATGTTTACTGAAACTAAGGCTCATATTAAAGCAATCGATTTAGAACTGCGACGTATAGATATTCAACAATTGCGTCAACATGTGAAATATTTGTCAGCTTTTATGCCTGATATTTTTATGAATAGAGGAGGTAATCAAAATTTTTATCAAATTTATATTTCTTTATATGATTACAAACTTTAAGAAATAATAAAACAACTTTGTTTTTGTAGGTGATCATGATGCTATATTAACATTACTGCTAATTCCACGTTTAATTCATAAAACTGAAATTCTTATTAATCAGATTGTTAACAAATTTCCTAGTGTAGATAAGATAGATAGAACAGCAATTTTTAAAGGCCATGCTGTTGAACAGTTTGCTTTCCGTTGTCGATTTATACATTACGTATATGCTTTACAGGTTTGTGTAAAATCTTAGAATTGATTAATAGTCTAACTTGAGCAATATAGAGTAAAAAGTATGATTTGAAGTTATAACTACATTGTTTTTAGACCATATTGCATCAGTACCAGCATGCTCTTGGTACATGTAAAGCAGAGGTTCTACTGAAAGTTGGTGGTGCCTATCCAGAAATTGCTGCACAAGAAAAAATTATTGATGGATTCGTTGAATTAGTTAAACGTGATCAATTAGATGAAAATTTACAGTCCGACGCAATTGAAAAGTGTATAAATTATTTTAATACTTTATATCCAATTTTGATAGGATCTGAAACTCAACAAAATCATACAATATTATTAAGCGATAATGTTAAGACTCTTGGAAGCGCATGTGATGGTATGAGTACGGATGCATTAGTTATTAGAAATCTTATTGAGGTATGTTAATAAAGCATTGTAGCAGTTTAATGAGAAAAATATGATTTAAAAAATTTCAGACTTCAAATATTGGAGATATTGGATTATTAGTTCAGCATATTATAACAACTGTAGAACAATTGCAACAACAATTAAAACAAGTAAGAAGAAGACTTCCTCCGGATCCTAATGTCACGAACTTAGGTTTAAATAGAGAGGTAGCTGAAAACTTATATCAATGTTATCAACATTCTGGTAAAATAGTAAAAACTTTACATGATATTGTTAAAAACTCTGTCCAAGTGGTTGCTACATCTGGTGGTAAGATAGAAAATATACTAAACTATATCAATGATATATATTAATTAAAAATTGTAGATACAGAGAAAGGCATTTCTCAAGATAAGATCAAAGATATAGCCATAAATTCTAGTGATAAAGTGTACGAACAAGATGATTTAGGACCTGTACAAAGTATTAAGAATTCTTTACAATTTATTGTTACTCAAATAACACAGGTTTCTCAGTTCTTACAAGATAACGAATATAACATTAATACTAATGGAAAAAATGAAGAACAGGTGAGATCTTTAAATTAATAAATTATTTATATAAGTGATGTATTTCGTATCTATGCTTTAGGTAACTCCTCCAATTCAAATTCGCGCACACATTGTTAAGAAAGAAATGGAAGAAACTAAAACGTTAACAAGCAAGTTAGAAAATAAAGAATCCGACATTAAAGAGTTGCGCAAAGTTCTTAAAGAAAAACAAGAACAATTATCTGAAATGACAATTAGAAAGGAATTAGCAGAAAAGAAATTAGGAAATGTTAATAAGGATTATGAGTTAACTATAGAGAAATTGCAGCGTAAATTAGAAGAAGAACACAACAGTTATAAAAAGAAAGAAAAGGAATTTGAAGAAACATTGGATCATCTTCAAAGCGATATTGATTCATTAGAAAACGAAAAAGGCGAAATGAAAGAAAAGCTTAAACTTTTCTCCAAGAAATCCATATTGGAAGGAATGTCTAAGAGTACCTCTGGTAAGTGCAGTTATTCAGTTTCAAATTGTTGTGGTGTATTAGTGCATATGATTGGGAGAGTATGTCCGAATATTGATTTTAATATTTTTCTTAATTATATATTATTTGGTCAAAGTTGGTGTACGTTTTTAAAAATTGAATGAAATTTTCACTAATTTTTAGCATTATAAAAATTTATATAACGATTATTACACATGATTTATTATTAATATTTAGAAGACAAATTACAAATGTTTTTATAGGCTCCCAGTTAACGTCCCTGCAATCTTTGGGACCTAACTTACCTGCCGTGGTGAGAGATTCTCCTTTGCTTATGCAAGAAATAGAAAACTTACGTAAATTGTTTAATAACGAACGAGAAAAACGGTTAAATCTTGAATCCAAGGAAGTACTTAATCAGCTTAATTCTCTTAAAAAACTACCTACATTTAAGAATAAGGCGGATAAACCAGTAGATGAACTGTTAAAAGAAGGAGCTGCTCTTAAACAGGTATCATATTTGATAAATATGTAGGTAATTCAGTAAATTTTAAATGCAATCAGTTTTGTAAAGATAAATGATGGTTTTTGTTTGATCTCGCCCAGGTAATGCCTTAGCATTAACGAATTGAAATTAGGTCAAAGTGGAACAGAATAATTTAAAGGATCTAGTATGACCTTGGTTTAAATTGAATTTTTTTAAACATCTTTTAATTATAATTTGTGCTGCATGCTGTTTATAAATTTTGTATTTCAATGCTTTATGTTTCTTTTTACATCATTCTGCTTCATTTTCCTCAACAATAATTATTTTCCACAATATTCAAACATAACAAGAATATATGACAAAAATTTATGACCCTGCTTGTTTAATTTATAACTTTTAAAGTTATATTTATTATTTAGTTAAATTCATAGGGAATAACTTGAAACATTCTTATAGCATTATTTGTAGGAAATTATGATGTCTTTAGCAACTCAAAAATTTCCTGCTATGTATAAAATTAAACCTGGTAACGGTACACATGCTTGGAAAAAACATTTTGCCGAAGAGAAAGATAAAATGTTAAATTTAAAACGCCGTGCTGAAGAATTTCAATCAAAAGTAGCTGCTGAGATTGTTGGAAGAAAATTTGGTGGTCAAATTGAAAGAGATTTTACTGTATTTCCAACAATAGAGATGACCAAGGTAAAGGTTTATTTAATATTTCCAACTTATATAAATATTAACAATCTTTTCCTTTTAGGCTTTAAATGAAAGTTCTGCAATTACTATAGGTTCCGTTAAAATTCCAAAACGTTATTTACCAGACGAAGAAAAACCAAAAATCGTTAATTTAGAATTAGATTTTCAGAATTTGCAGAATTTACTTTCAACTTTAGTTGTTTAATGGGTAAAGGAAAGAAACGCTTTATATTGATAAAATAATTATCTAATTTATTTATTTAATTACAATAATTTTTATAATTGCTTGTGTTATTAATTAATTAATCATTGTATTGTAAATTGCATAACATTTGCAGGATTTGCTAATGGTCAACTTTTGTTTTTTGAACTGTAGCATTTTGATAAATTATTTGAATATACATACATTATTCTTTTATTTTTATTTTTTTTACAAAATAATGTGTTTTTATAAACTGATAAATTAAGGATTATCATAAATAAGCATGTAAGATGCTATATATTCCAGTTAAATTTCAGTAATTTTTTAGTATCAAGGCCGTATGATTATTTCGGTTGCAAGTTATCACCAAATTCGGTAGGAGATATGATGTTTTGATTACATTATATATTTACACATACGATAAGAATATAGCAATTTTATTGATAAATAATTTTTGTGTTCAATTTTTACGATATTATTATATAGTAATAGTGATATCTTTCAGATTGGGGTGCGTAAAAAGTGTCGTTATTACTAAATGTATTAAAGGGGGTTTAAAAATCTGCGCGTAATTAAATAAAAATCACACAGTTGTAATCTCTAGGTATGTGTTATCTTTGGATTAGATTAAAACACATCTGTACAACACGGTTGTTCAATTTTTGCTTGTTTCGTTAGCGAAGAGGTAGCGAATTTTTTATTAGTTATTGTTTTCTCAAGATACGGTCATATTTTACTTTTAATCTGTTGTTATAATAGAACAGACAACAAAAATACACACTCTACTTAAAATATTCAGTGAATAAAAGCAGCGTGTTATTTGTTTTGACGTTTTTGTAAATGTTTAGATTTTCTGATCGAACACAGGGCTTCCAAGTATTTATAATGGATTGATGATTTCTCCTTAAGTGTGATTTCCTCAGTTTAATGCACGATTTTACGGGAATGCGTTTGTTTAGGGGGTGATTTATTAAGACTATAAAGTGCGGTTTAATTTGAAGATTTGCGGCTATGAAAATATGACTGGAGTCTATTTATTTATAGTTTATTTTTTTTCTATTTGTATACACGCTCAAATATTTAATGACGGTGGTAAGTTTGTTTAGAAAGAAATATTTTTATAATTGCTTTTTATACATTTTTTTTTATTCAAAAACATTTTAACTGCTTTTTTGAGATGTAACTTATTACTTAACTTACTCTCATAAAAAAATTGTTTTCGTTCAATATAAAATTCAGTGTGTTTGGTAAAAAAAACTTTTAACGTGTGTTTGTAGATTACTTAAGCGACTATCCTCATTTTTATCCACCGGATAGTAGACAGGATGTAGGATACGAAGGTTTTCAAAAACCAGAAGTTATACGACAACATAGTGGAACTGATATAACTTTAAAATGTAATTCCACATCCTGCTTATATCATAAACCGAAGATTACTTGGGAGTTCAAGGTATAATGATGACATTAATTTAAATTTAATTTTTTGTATTAACAAACGCTAAATTTGTTGTTAAGTATACAATACGTTTTATGTCTGCATGCAAACGAGACTTTTATATTTTATTATTGTCTGTAGTACTTGATCAAGTACGAATTGAGTAAATAAAATTAACTTAACGCATTTGATACAATGTTTACGTGGTCAGTGTATACAATTAGTCTTATAGCAGGAAGAATTTTCAGCGTTTTAATACAACACGCTAAAAATTAGGCGTTCTAAATTTAATGTTGTATTTTTAGAACAACAAATTTATAATTTCAATTAGATGAATGTTTGATTATTGTATACATATTAATTTAAATAAAATTATACTTTTAGCCTTGCCAAAGAGATTTGAGGAAAATCCCGTGCTTTCTGTTATATGAATCTTCTAACGAATTTTCCCGTCAAAATTCTTCATGGGATTTTGCAGTTGGACGTTTTATTAAAAGAAAATGCACTATTAATTTAGAATTACAAAACGTAAGTGAAAGTACCAGTGGACTTTATCGATGCACTAGCGGTAGTAAATTATTGAAGTTGTACGAAGTGGTAATAGTAGGTAAGTGTCTAATGAATATTATTCAATAAGAATTGTATATTTGTAATAATAGAAAGCGGTAGCGAGCGTTTATGATCCATTCTCATGATGCAGTTCAGATACACATTTATTGAATTGGGAGTTACCTACTATAGTGTTTAAAAAAATTAGAAGACATTGTGTTGTAATGAGTCTCAACATAATATTTAGTAAGAAAACAACTTCAACAGTGAAAAATATTTAGTGAAAATTTTAGGAGCTTATTATTAAATCATACGATTATTGTAGTATAAACGTGTAAATAAACTTTTCAATTTACAACGAAATATCATGTAAGATAAAAATTTAATTTGGATTATTTAATCAGTTTTAGAGATACTTTAAATGACTAATGGTAAAATTAAATTTGGTTTTAAAATATATTTATCAATACAAATTTTATCATTAATTGCAAAATATAATTAAACTGTCATTGTTTAAAAATAAAAACTAATTCAGGAAATGATTTTTACGAGATTGAATCAGTGGCGTAACAGTATTAGTGCAGGTGGTGCTACTGCATAAGGGGCGGAGTGGGGAAGAGACGTCCCAGTAAATGAAATAAAATTAAAAAATTTCAATTTATAATTGAAAAAATTTAATTTGAGCATTTCAAAATTACTCTTTTACCAGTCATCTAATTTTAAATTCTTCACCAGGGCACGCACAACTGGTTACGCCACCGAATTGAGTAAAAGCTTTTCTCATAGAAAGATATTTTTTATTGTTGTACCAAAGTTATCGACATGTCTTTGTTCCAGTAACTCCCAATTCAAGCCTTTTCAATTTATGTGTATTTTAAGCTGAAACAATTCTACTAGCTACATTTTTAGTTTTTATTAATTTTGAATATTAATGCAAGGTTGTTTAAATGATCAATTAAATTTATTAAAAAGATAATGTAATTTAAAAAAATTAAAGTTAGGGTCGCTATTTTGGTTTCAAATTAATGAAAATCTACACAAGTGTCACTTTATGTAATGCACAGGAAAACATCGATTTAAATTATATTAAAGTATGTATTAGCCTTTAATGGATCATTATAATCATGTAGAAGTACATGTATGTATCGTTTTGTCTGTGGTGAACTTATGGGGGAGGACTATCGAACTGTCTTTCTCTCCTTCAGTTATTTATAATTAAATCCAAATCAATTGCATGGTCAACCCATTAATGAAAAAATATAACCCCCCCCCCTCCTTCCTGCCTTAATTTAAAATTGTAAGAGCGCCTTTAACATTTGTTAATATATTGAAGTTTATTATTTTTAAATTAAAGCTATTTATATAATTTAATCTTTTTGAGCAATTAAATGTAAGTTGCCTGGGTGGAATATGGCCAGTCGGAAAATATGGTCACTTAATGATATATAGAAATCTAATAGCACATAAAAGACAGCAAGTGCATCATTGAAGGGCGTTCGAATAGGGTGTTCAACTGTGTAGTGCAGGTTTTCATAGCGCGTTAGCAAGTCCGTCATATTTTGTTGAAAAAAAAAGTCTATCTAGAATTATAAAGTTCTACCGCATTTTTTTGTATTTTTTTCTTGCTTTTTTAAGTTTACGTCAATATCAATTACACTAATTTATTTAATGATATAATTATTGTTTTTATGTAGTGATATAGAAGTAATTTATTGTTTGACAATTTTGTAACAAATACAGCATTGAAACGAAATGTTTTAGCTGAATACTAGGGGTTATATTTCTTGTTTGAATTTACCGATCGGAAGAATATATGGTTATTGTCGCGAATATTAGGTTATGCATAAAATATACGGTTTAGGTACATAATAAATTAGTCGGATCAAAAATAAGGACAATTTCACACATATGTGTAAAATTTAAATATTTTTTTTAAATTTAAGTTTACTGTGATTGATGGTAATTAAGTCTATCCTTAATTAATCCCGGAATGTGCCTTAAATAATAAGAGTATGTTAATTTTTGTTTAAAAACTATTAATAAATACTATGCAAGCATATTACCTACACTATCATAAATCTGGCCACTTTTTCACTTTTTTTAAATAACAAATAACGTCAAAACTAATTGAGTAGTCAGATCTATTTGTCTTTTGCGCATTTGCTAAATACATAGACTAATGAGGAATAAACATAAGAATCGGCCCATACCTAAGGAAATATGATGAATTTTACACGGAACCGTAATGTAGCCATACTCAACCGAAACTGCCAAAACTGCCGAAACTCGGTGCATTATGTGGTAAGAAATACCTAGGTTTAATTTTCGCAACGAGTCCGAATGCCGTTGACAATCCGGTTAATCGCTAATCCGTATAACTGAGGTCTGGATAATTGAGGTTTTACTGTATATCTAAAATTTGGCGGCACACTTTTAGAATTTCGCGGCACACAAAAGTGCCGCGGCACAGTGGTTGAGAATCACTGCCCTACAGGTTTGGTACTCGGTACAAGCACAGTCTCGTAATTTTTAATTACATATTATTATTTAGAAATTAAATTAATTATTGTGAATCGTGCTTAAAACCGAGTGTGTACATTCGAGCTAAAACTGGCACATTCCGATCTCGGGAAAATATTTCGCAGCGCTCCGCTATGTGCCTCATTTGCTTCCCTCTCGTGGATATGTGTCACTTTTCGCTTTAAGGCTGCGCGCCGCCGTGTATTTTACATATGCCACGACTTCTCGATTTCAGAGAAAACTAAGTCACGTAGAAAGTTCAAATTTTAGGACAACAATTTAGACCTAATTTTGGATGATTCCTTTTTTGAAAATTTGGAAAAACCTTAATAGTTTTTGAATAAACAGAAAAACTGTAAAATTTTGAAAATCAAATTTAGACGAAAAAGAAGCACGCGTTTTACTATTTACTTCAACACTGCGCAAACCGTTTTTAAAAATTTTGAGTATTTTTTGAGATAATAGAGAAGTTAGATTTAGCCAATTTTTCCTGCAGTTTTATGGTTGGTAGTTCAGTTATTGCCTCGCAGATGGCCAGGCACCAAACCGCAACCTTGAACCAATATATTACAATGGCAATCTTAATAACATACTTCATCGGAACAAGCTTTTTATTAATTCTAGAAAACGCTACATTTTTTTATGTAACCGTATATATAGATGTATATAATAAACGTAAATGGCTATTTTAAATTAAATGATCTTTAATTGTCGTAGAGAGAGTCATGATAGTTATATAGAGATGCAAGATATCGATCTTTACGGTGATTTGAAAATCGTTCAAAATATTAAGTTGTTACAGGTGTAGTTTTATCGGTCAAACTCGCATACTTCCGTCTATTTTCGACATATTGTCTCGTCTAGTAGAGAGATGATTAAGTACTTCCAATATGATTTCAAATGTTATATTCAGAGAACTTTCATGCGATTTTGATTGTTGGGGGGGGGCAAAGTAAGCGTCGGCGCGCAATTCAAAAACCAGTTTAAATTTAACAATACATATTTATTATGTTATGAATCTTAATTAATGGGATTTGTTTTATTAATATTACAAAGTAACATAAATATGTGAATAAAATTGTAAAATAATTGTTTTTTTTAAAAAAAAAAAGATAATAATTATAGTATTGCAGAAAGGCGCTAATGATTAATTTTCTGGATTTCTTTTTTTTTGTTCTGATGATATGTTTATTATTTTTAAATATAGTTCTAATTTTATTTAATATACCATAAATAAATGTTCAAAATACTTTGATATTAATGTTTTTTAGTCCAATTATTATATTTATAAATTTTTTTTTTATATAAATTTTTAATTTATTTTATATATCGAAATTATTTATAATTGTGATTAAAAAATAACTAACAAAATTTTAAGCGCAGAAAAATATTTTGTGGTAAAAATATGCACCCTGATAAGGAAGTAAGAACGAAAAAAGTTAAATTTTGCAAATATCAGGTAGAAATAAATACTTATATCGTAAATAAATACTAAACATTTTCAAATTTTCTTGAACAATTGGAAATGACCGGAAAACACAAAGTACATATTTAAATTGCATACCTTCAAGAAATATCTTCTCAAGGGGGCATATTTTTGCAGGGATCGACAATTTTGGAAGCAGATGATACCGAAATTTATTTTATTTTATTATCTATGTATGCTCCCAGAAAATATTTACCAAAATTGGCATACTTCAATTGCTTGATAGCCATTTAATAAAAATGAATATGAAAAAAATAAAATTTACGATAATTTCACAAGCTTTGCCGTTTGATTAATAAAAATATCATTATTTTGAAAAAGCACAAAAGCTTAGAAGTTGGGTTGTTTTAGGTTTTATTAATTTTTTTGTGTAAAACTCTTTGATTTATCAAAAATTCAAAATTATACTTTTTTAAAGACGGGTGATTTCTAGCTCTGAAAAAAATTCAACTTTACGTCTTCAAAAATCTTTCTAGGGTCGCGATTTTCTAAAAACTAAAAATTTTAATCAAAACATATAACATCTATAGTAGGCTGCTTCGTTTATAAACGATTTTTTTTAAATTTACGCTCCATTGAGAAAATATTGTTCTAAACAGAAAAATAAATTTTCACTAAATTTCAATCTTTAATTTTAATGGGTTATTAGTTAATTTTAAAATTTTCACATTTATTTAATATTTTAATTTATATCTCTGCTGCATTTTAGGTCATTGTGTTTGTTATGGAAAATTGTAGGAAAAATAACAATCTTTAAAAGTGCCCCATAGTTAGATCTATCACTTCGATGGTTTCACGGCTAGTAAAAGATAAATGATAATTTTAGAAGATATTAAATTTTCTACAAAAAGGTATTCAGTCAACAGTTGTAAAGATAATAAATAAACGGTTATTTTAAAATTTAATATGGAATTTTTAATACGATAATACAAATATGTTTTACATGTTTATGCGTTGGAATTTATTTATCTTATAAACTAATCGCTTTACAGCTTAGACTCTACGGTGGGCATTTTTAAAAAATTGATATTTTCTTTACAATTTTCGCAAAGAACAAGATAATTCTATAAAATGCAGGAGAGATACAGATAGGGGAGACCGGGTATGGTTGTGTCACGGGTAGGTTGTCACCATAAGCCATAACAGCAAACCTAATAAATTAATAAATTTGTTTACCCGTGTTAAAGAAGCCCGAGCACAATACCTCCTTGCGTACTTCACTTCAATTCTCTCTGAAATACCGTATAAGTAATATATACGTTTGTGTTTTTGTACAGTGAAAGTAATTTTTTGTGAATCTGTTTTGGGTCTCGTAATTATATTTAAATTTTGCATAATGATATACTTTTTCGTGTATTTATGATGTTTAAGATATGCTTCATGACATTATTCATATGGTTTCTTAAATGACCATTGATTTAAATTTATTTTGGGAGTTTATTGTCCAAAACTGTTTTGGGGAAAGTTGGCTCAAGTTAACGGGGGCTAGTTGTCACCTGTGCAAAGTAACCATGAATATTTGCGGCCTTTTTTATTGGTTTCTAGGAGTTTTACTACATAAACGATTGGCTGTAATTATACATTTGTCATTTTTCTTACCATAACCTAAGTTCGTTCGATAGAATAGATTAGGAATAGCATTTTCATTTGTTTTGTCGTTTTGTATTTTACATTTTATTTAGCGGGTGATTACCTACCCCAGACACTATGACAACCATCCCTTATACACGGGGTTGAAAGTCGCACTTTTTTTTTTCAAAATAGATATAATATCTGCTCATTGGATAATGGTAGAGAAAGTCTTTTTTTTTTCTTAAACTAGAATAAAAACACTATATATTGATATATAAATGTCATTTATAAATTAAGACCATGGGCTCTAAAAATACAAAAGAAAAAAATGTGACTTCCAACCCCGGTCTCCCCCTACATATTTAAAAAAAACTGTAAATTCACGTATTAAATGCATGAAAAAAATTTAAAATTAACTAGCGACCACTTAGAATTAAAATTAAAGATTGTTTGGAGATTTTTTTTTCTGTTCTAAAACAATATTTTGTCTCTGGTCCGCAAAAATAATTGTTTAAAAACGAAGCACCCTAATACATATATTTCTTTTATGGTGGATAATTAAAATGTTTTTTTTGGGATAAAATTTAAAAGCGAAATATGACAACTATTATTGGCCAGGAGTAGTATATAAATAATTAAAATTTGCAGTAATTTTAGTATTGGAAACGTTACGCACAAAAGTTTTATTAAAATCATTTAACTTATTATACATGTAAAAATATATAATATTAAAATCGTTATTATAATATTGAGTTGAAAGGGTTGAAAATTATTTTTTTAATATTTACACATTTTAAGCAGGTAACCAAATTGTGACTACACTGATGTGCGTAGCGGACAAAATTCGTGTAAAATTGCGCGTGTGAAATCTAGTACATATACCAGGTTGTTCAATAAGTTTTGTCGTTCGATAAGAGAGGCGTTGCTAATAGCCCAATTTTTTTGTTTTGTTGCTACACTCTTCATATGAACGTATGTAAAGTTTCATTTCAATCTGTCAATTCATTCTTTGTTTACAAGCCATTTAGTGTCGCCGTGTCACAGTATTTTTTTACAATGGAAAAAATTGAATATCGTGCAGTGATAAAATTCTTATTTTTGGAAGGTGTAGCACCAAAAGAAATTCACGAACGAATGTTAAAAGTGTATAATGATTGTTCACCTACAATTAGAACAGTAGAAAGATGGGTTGCTGAATTTAAACGTGGTCGTACAAGCTATGAAGACGATCCACGTGAAGGACGTCCAAAAAGCGCATCAACACCAGAAATCATAGCCAAAATACAGGATATGGTTTTGGAAGATCGTCGATTGACTGAGAGAAATTTAGTAGAGGCTCTACACATCTCATTAGGCAGTGTGAGCCATATTTTAAGTGAAATTTTGGGTTTTAGAAAGCTGTGTGCACAATGGGTGCCGCATTCGCCAACAATGGAACAAAAACACATTCGAATGCGACTTTCTCAGCAACATTTGGAGCGTTTTACTAAGGATAAAGTGGATTTTGTGCGTCGATTCATCACTATGGATGAGACTTGGGTCTATCACCATGATCCTGAATCAAAACAAGAGGCTAAAGAGTGCTGTGAACCTGGTTGTTCGGCTTCGAAACGAGTTCGTGTCCGGAAATCGGCCAAGAAGGTTATGGCATCAGTTTTTTGGGATGCGAAAGGAATTTTGTTTGTGGATTACTTGCAAACTGGTAAAACAATTAATTTTGAATATTATTGCAACCTTTTGGACCAGTTCAAGGAAAACATTCGTGAAAAAAGACCCGGTTTGCAGAAAAAAAAATCCTTTTTCATCAGGACAATGCACCGTGTCACAAGAGCATTTTGACAATGGCTAAAATCCATGAATTAAAGTTCGAATTGTTGGAGCATCCACCGTATTCACCAGATTTGACCCCCAGCGACTTCCATTTGTTTCCAGAACTCAAAAAATTTATGCGTGGCAAGCGTTTTTCATCAAATGAAGAGGTCATAACGTCTGTTGAAGCGTATTTTCAGACCTTCCGGATTTTTAATTCAGGGATGGGATCCACAGATTGGAGGATCGTTGGAGCAAGTGTATTAATCTTCAGGGAGTTTATACTGAATAATAAAGTGTATTTTGAACCATAAAATTATGTTTTTCTTATCGAACGACAAAACTTATTGAACAACCTGGTATACATTAACTCATTGCAATAAAAATTGATAAAATCACAATAATTTATTGTTATATAAATAAATGTTAAAGAATTATCGTTGAGTCTAAACAAAAATTACGCGCTGTAAACCTATAGGGTTTTATATAGTTTTCTGGAAAACTGTTAAAGTATGTTTGTGCAGCAACGTAGGAGCTTTGGTAACATTTAATGTAGGTACAAAACATATACTTCTCAATTAAAAATTTTGCCATTTTGAATTATTTCTAAGGTAATAATAATTATTATTCAAAAACATAATATATCAGTCAAAAATAAATATAATGACATTGACTTGTCTTATGCTGTTTTATTATTCTTTGATAATTCATGGCTACTTGATTTAAAACAGAAAAATTTAATATTGTTAATATTTTTTATTTAAATATGGATTGTTATACATGGATGAAAAGAGAAAAAAATGCTATTTAACTATGTATAGATCCAATATGGTATCGATTTAAAATAAGACAGTTGGTATCAATTTCTTGGAAGCTGCCATTTTGAATTTAATTTTGACTTAATTTCTATCTGAATTTTATGAAACCTAGTAACTTTTATATTAAACTTTCTTTTGTAAATTTTATAATTACAAAGTTATTTGACACTAAAGAAAATAACGATTTTAGTTTTTACGATTATTTCGTAACTATTCGGAATTTTACAATTTTCTTAACGGAATCTGAATTGGCACCTAAAACCGCAAAACATTGCCCTTTTAACCAAAGTTCTATCTCCACTAATAAGAAAGATATCCATGTTAGCCTACTCAATATGGGACACCCTGTATATATAAACGGTTGTTTTAAAACAAACAAACCATTGGATGCCGGTCACTCGTGCAATTCAGTTTAATAATAATATTTTTGTAATCAAAGAATTTTTATGAACAGAAAACTTACGTTTTTGCTCAAAGAAACTCAGGTTTTGGCATTTAGTAAAATGCAATTCATAATAAAGGCAATATAAAAATATCGCTCAAGCACACTAAATGTAAAAAATTGTATATGCGTTCAACACAAGAGTAGAGAACAACACATGTAAAACATTTACAGCGATACCGTTTCGAAAGTTTTTTCGTTAATTTCGTTAAATCATAGTGTGCAGCGAATATTCAAATAAAAAGCGCAAAACCATTTAAGTATAATAAAGGTCTTTTAATCATATTTATGTAATATGATTTTGTAAATCATCTATACTAAATTATTTTTAATTACACTTTTTCAAACAAGAAAATGTTTGATGCACTTGTGTAGTAATAGTCAAGAATAAGATTAAAGTAACAAATTAAAATAATCATAGTATCGTATATTAATTAGTTGTTTTAAAAATAAAGTTCAAATAATAATAATTAAATCATGTCCATAATGCATATGAAATGTATCGTATTCAAAGCAAAGCGTTTTTAAACGTAAATCGTGGTTTCAACCACCGATCGCCTAGCGGTGAGTAGTTTATTCAGTGTGGGTACGTAACATTGATAAAAATTCCAATATCGCGATGTATCCGCCACCTGGATCTTGTTACAATTTTTGTTTGTCGGCGCGCAGCCTTAAGCCGCATATTTAATTTAGTTACACCAAAAAAGTATAGCTTCTAACGCGCATACATAAGTACACGCACCGGTTTTTTATTTTAATATTGTATTGTAACGGATTTCCCAATCCAAATCCAATATCCAACGAGAGCAAAAGCGGTTCGTACTCGGGTTGTGAATAATAACACGCAGTTGGCCACTTATTTTACAATTATCATTTATTAACACAAAATAATAAACAAATTCTCCTTCACCAATAACTTAAACACTAGCACTTAACAATTATTTATTTACTAACTAACTAACTTACGGTTCTAATACACTAACTAATTTATTTACACTCGTATATTTATTTAAACGATTGACACTCGTATGTTGTTTACATCTATACCGATAGCGATAGCGCTCACCTTGTAAATTCACCGAGTGGAGTTAAGAACATTGACATTCACGTACAACTGTTGACTTAGACTGCTGTGTAGAAGTACCGCGGAGTTTATATTATTTGTTGTGGTATCTGTTATCTGGCTACTAGAGTATTCGAGATAAATCTGCTCTACAGATATATGGCCAATTCAAGGTAACTCAGATAGAAACCTCTAGTTAGTCGTGGCTTAAGAGATATTGAGATATATCCGCTTACTCAATATCTCATGGTCGCATGAGTATCTCGCGCTTGATTAATGTACATCTATCACGGCTCTACACTCGATCACCGTGCCCGTTGCAGTATTATAATAGATAAATAATATTTATGTTCAGAACTTTAATCACCTCCGTATGTAGCAATAGTAAAATGAACCTGTAGGTAGATATTAATTTTTATATTTTTTAGATTCTACACATAAATACAGTGGACAGCCACCGGAATTATTAGATTTAATACCATCAAACATTACTATTATGCAAAATACGCAAATCATAATCCAGTGTCGAGTTTATAGTAAGCAACCTCCTGTAATATGGTGGTTTAAGCAAAGTGATGGAACTAATTACGATATACAATATTCAGACAAGTACTACAATCGTATTAACACTAGTGTTCAAGTGTACGCCGTACCTCATGAATATAACGTTTATATGAGTAAACTTAACATACATCAAACTCGAGGAGGAGACAGTGGAGTGTATGTCTGTGTAGCAATGACAGAAAGTGGAAAGGATTACAAGGAGGCAATAGTCAATGTGATTACAGTAGAAAGTCAAGAAGCACGTCAGAATTCCTTCTTTATTTTATTTTTAATTCCTATAATTTTTGCATTAATTCCTATAACTATTTGGTTGTGTTACTATAAAAGAAAAAGACAAACCCAAAAAACTGTTATTCAAAATCATCAAGAAATCTGTTTAATTAGACCGATTGTTTTAAATGAAACTGCGGCTGTGTTATAGATTAACTTGTTGTAAAACAATTAACTGAATTTATTATGTTAATTTAATTTAGGTGTAAGTATCTATTTATTTTAGGAACAGCTTACGTTTCTTACAATAAGAATAAGTCTGTTATAGTTTAAAGACTTAATTAATTAACATATCACTCATCGGTAAGAAAGGAGACACAATTTTAACTCCCTGATGGACCAAAAAAGCAAAAATACATCAAGAGTCTAACTAAAAATGCTGATCTAGTCGAATGGCCCACCATAACTAATATGGAATATATTTGAGAATTGTACCTCCGATTTTGATAATTCGTTTGTCAATTGTAAGATCCTTATTAATCTATCACAGAAACAAACATGTTGCCAGATTTTTAATTTTAAATCAAAACGCAAGAGTTCAAAGAACATTTTAGCGTTTTACATGTATTTTGTTTAAAAGTATTCCGATTAGAAATTGAGGTATTATTATAGTACTTTTAGTGATAATTAAACAGTCTGTTCGAATATAGTTGATTTTGATTTTCAAATGATTGTACCTAACGTTCATAATGGCGGAATCTCAAAAGGTTGAGAAACTACCACTTGAAAATATGAAACAATTTTATTCAGAAAAACTATTTAATTATCACCAAGAATATAATAATAATCCGTCTATTCGAATCGGATCATTCTTCAACAAAGCACACAACGCAAACATGCTTTTTGCTTTCAAGGCAACTGACACATTGCTTCGAAAAAGTTTTACTTCTTAAGTCACTTTTGGAAGAGAATATTTCAAAAAGTTAGTCGAATGGTCCGATATAAACATAATCGTGGCCAGAATATCTTCTCTTGATTCAGAGAAAAGTAGATTTTTGCATATTCAACTCTGTCAGTTGCTTTGATAACGCTTGCGTTCTTGATTTAAAACTAAAGTTCGATAACCTTTTGACGTCTGCAATTCCGTCAAAATGTATATAGTCCGGTCAAATTAGACATAAAAATAGTGGTCAAATAACAAAAATTCCGACAGAGCTAAATTTTGGTTGAGACCTTGGGTACACCATTAAAAATAAAGTGCCAAAAGTTCCCATCGATCCCATGTGTGCTAAAAAAGTTATTCGAGGTCAAAAGTCAAAATTTGAGGTTTTTTGGATTTTTTCGAAAACGGTAAGGTTTATTAAAAAAGTAGTTCAGACAAAAATTATAGATCTTCAAATTATCTACAAAAATTATTCTTATACTTTTTTTCTAAGAATCACCATTCGTGAGATATCGCGATTCTACACTAAAGGAAAACATTAAAGGGCTAAGAAAATTTCCTAAATCTTTTGGTGATTTTTGACACGCTGTATTGCTTAAGATTGCGTGAAAACGGTGGCTCCTAAAAATTTTTGACTAAAAGATCTGAAAACTAGAATCTTGGAGCTTTAAAAAGCCTTTTTTAAATTTTAGATACGACCATTTTTCACTGAAATACAGCCTGCCAAAAATCATCAAAAGATTTAAAAACATTTCTTGACCCTTTAATTTTTTCCTTTAGTGTAGAATCGCGATATCTAACGAATGGTGATTCTTAGAAAAAAAAGTATAAGGACCATTGTTGTAGATAATTTTAAGATCTATAATTTTTGTCTGAACTACTTTTTTGATAAAACTTACCGTTCTCGAAAAAAATCCACAAAACTTCAAATTTTGACCTTTGACACCGAATACCTTTTTTAGCACACATGGGATCGATGGAGACTTTTGACACTTTATTTCTAATGGTGTACCAAAATTTAGCTCTGTCGGAATTTTTGTTATTTGAAATGTCTATTTTGACCGGACTAATAGTATGTTTGTAATCAGCTAATCTAAATTTTAGAATTGAAACCAAAATTATGAAAAATGGAGGTGTAATCCCGGAATACTTTCCTTGCAAGCTTTATGACACTTTTTCAGGTTCAGCAAATGGTCTTGTAGTAGAAATAATATTCAAGTCCAAACTCATAACAGTAAATTTTTAAATTATGCCATTTTTCTTGCCGATGAGATATAAATGAGCTAATAAATATTAACTCAGTGCTGTGATCATATTATGTCAAATTAAGTTTGTTAAGTGTTTCGTAAGTGAACAGGTTACCGCAAAAGTTGAATTGTATTGACTTAAGGGGGCGATCCAAAACATTAGCGATTTTAACATGATGCGGTGAAATAATGAATTACTACAGTGCGGTTTAGGGCTAAGTTAAGTCGGTCAAGAAATAAGATAAACTTATCTTTTGGTTTCTAGGTGGCTCTCCCGCTTGTCAGAAGATTTAGACAAACCCGGGGCCTTGAATTTGACTGAATACATATATTTATTGAAATTGAAAGATACATATCCATATAATCAAAATTGGTAATTTGATTATTTCGTGGTGCTTTAGGATATGTCGTTCTAAGCGGAGACCATGTTTTTAATTTTTTAAATTGATTAAGAATAAAAAGATATTTTTTATATATTAAGAAGCCTGGCTAGTGGCATGGGAACTACTATTCGTAGAGAGAGTCACGATAGTTGTATAGAGATGCAAGATATCGATTTTTACGCTGATTTGAAAAACCTTCAAAATACATAAGTTGTTCCAGGTCTAGTTTTATCGGTCAAACTCGCATACTTTCGTTTATTTTCGACATACAGTTTGGTTTACCAAAAGCTGATTACTTGCAATATTATTTCAAATGTTATATTCAGAGAATTTTCATGCGATTTCGATTGTTAGGTTTGGCAGAAATCGCAAAGTAAGCGTCGGCGCGCAATTCAAAAACCAGTTTAAATTTAAGAATACATATTTATTATGTTATGAATCTTAATTAATGCGATTTGTTTTATTAATATTACAAAGTAACATAAATATGTGTATAAAATTGTAAAATACTTGTTTTTCTTTAAAATGAAAGGATAATAATTACGGTATTGCAGAAGGGCGCTAATGATTAATTTTCTGGATTTCTTTTTATTTGTTCTGATGATATATTTATTGTTTTTAAATATAGTTCTAATTTTATTTATTATAGATCATAAATAAATGTTGAAAATACTTTGATACTAATGTTTTTTAGTCCAATTATATTTATTAAAAAAATGTTTTCTATATAAATTTTTAAATCATTTTATATATCGAAATTACTTATAATTGTGGTTAAAAAATAACTAACAAAATTTTAAGGGCAGAAGAGTATTTTGTGGTAAAAATATTAACCGTGATAAGGGAGTAATAACAAAAAAAGTTAAATTTTGAAAATATCAGATTGAAATAAATGCTTATATCGTAAATAAAAACTAAACATACTTAGTATTTTCAAATTCTAGAATAATTGGAAATGACCGGGAATGCAAAGTGCATATTTAAATTGCATACCTTCAATAAATATCTTCTCAAAGGGGCATATTTTTGCAAGGATCGGCAATTTTGGAAGCAGATAATAACGAAATTTATTTTATTTTATTAGGAGCCGTTCATAAAATACGACACGCTAAAATCAGCTTTTTTGACCCCCCCCCCCCATTGTCACGCGGTGTCACACTTCCTATGACCCCCCTAGAAATATTTTGTCACAAAAACTAAGACCTCCCCGAATATGATAAATTTCAATTGATAGTACACAAATTTTGAGAATTAAAAATATTTATTTAGTTTTATAATAAAATTTAAATAAATCAATAAATATCTTTTATAAGGAAAAAATAAATAATATGTATTTACTAAATACGAAATGAATGACTTTCTATTATGATAAAAATTTAAAAAGAAAAATAGTCGAAAGAAATACTAATTTAAAATGTAATGAACGGCGAACGTCACGTTGCCGTAGACACCCCGTCCCCGTGTCACACTCAGCAAGACCCCCTTGTATGCAAACGTATTTTATGAACGACCCCTTATCTATGTATGCTCCCAGAAAATGTTTACCAAAATTGGCATACTTCAATTGCTTGATAGCCATTTAATAAAAATTAATCTCAAAAAAATAAAATCTACGATAATTTCACAAGCTTTGCTGTTTGATTAATAAAAATATCATTATTTTGAAAAACGCACGAAAGCTTAGAAGTTGAGCTGCTTTTCGTTTTATTAATTTTTTGTGCAAAACTCGTTGATTTATCAAAATCTAAAATTATACAACCACTTCACAACATACTATAACGTTTATCAAAGTCTGTTTGTATACGTGCCTTATTTTTGAAAGATTGTGATCCCTACCATACCTTTTCAATCTGTATTTTATAAAACCTAGTAACTTTTATATTAAACTTTTTGTAAATTTTATAATTAGAAAGTTATTTGACATTACAGAAAATAACGATTTTCAGTTTTTACAATTACTTCGGAACTATTCGGAATTTTAAAATTTTAATAACGGAATCTGAATCGGCATCTAAAACTGCAAAACATTGCCCATTTAACCAGACTTGTATCTCCACTAATAAGAAAGATACCCATGTTAGCCTACTTAATTTGGGACCCCTGTATATGTATACTAACTTTTCAAACATGTAGTACTATGACAAAAGTGCTCAAATTTTTATCTGTATTGAAGTTCATCATAAATGAAACCTAAAAATAGAAAATAATTTAGACAAAACTTACTTCAATGAATTTAATAAAAAATATTTACCACAGACATTATTATTTTGGTATAAAGGAAAAAATGTAAATGGCACATTGGTCATTTACCTTTTCATGAACTATTTAGGGCTATAATGTGCGAAAA
The DNA here is from genome assembly GCA_036325965.1 of Sinopyrophorus schimmeli. Lineage (NCBI taxonomy): Eukaryota > Metazoa > Arthropoda > Insecta > Coleoptera > Elateridae > Sinopyrophorus > Sinopyrophorus schimmeli. The sequence continues at coordinate 32,708 of JARFIZ010000086.1, read as the reverse complement.
CATCGGTCAAAACCGCCTTCAAACCATAAAGGCAAAGTACGAAGCCGCATTCAACAAAGATTTTACCATTGTAAAGTTGACCATTGTCAACTCAAACTAGGCGATTTAAACCACCGCATAAAGCGCAAGCGCACACTAAGCTGATTTTAAATTCGCAATTTGATTTATATAAAATTGGTCGCACTGATTAATGAATGCATTGATATTATTAAACCATTACGATGTTACGATTTTTATCGATCTGCGTTCAGGTACCTGAAAAAAATCTGGTCCGCGGGGCAACACCGCAAAGAATAGCGCGATTACGCAATCCGTACTAGTCCTAAACGAATTCTCATATAGAAACCAGACAAATGTGTTTGTGATCATTACAGACCCTAAAATAAATCTGAGTGTAATTTTTAATTATTATAGTCTTTTTGTCTATCACTGATGTAATAACGCCATCCCAAGGCGCCATTACCCCACAACTTTCAAATACAACTGTTCAACGCTATTACCATCTAACGGACAAGGGTCAAAGTTTTGGTTAGCGAAAACGAGGAACCGCAATAAAACTCTCAACATAACCTTGCCCAGCGAGACCAAAAACAGTGCTTCGGCACTTCAATTACCAAATTGTTATTAATTACTTTTCAATACAATTTTCTAACAATATATACACAAAAGATGGCTCTACAGCATAGCATATTTCAAATTTGATCAAATTCTTTAGTTTTTGTATAATTACAGCTTGAACTATCGTTTTTTTGTGCCCCTTAAAGCATTTTAATTTCAGCAGGTTTGCTATTTTTTTTTAGATTTATATTACATTTTTGGGAAAAATGAAATATGCCATGCTCTAGTCCAATCCTTTATTGGTCTATTTAATTTTTTTTGCAACATATATTGTTATTTAGAAATGGTAATTGAAGTAAGAAACGTCTAAATTTTAGTCGATATTAGGCAACCCAGTTCTCTCGGACCGCCCCCTTAAAGACAATATATACTGGGCCAAGTGTTTTATGCTCGGGTAAAAGTAGCCAGCATTGTCTCACAGTTCTGATCTGTGGTCAAGAAAATGCCAATTACCTTACAAGAGACATTCACAAACTCTAAAATTCTAATTTGGCTAAACCATAAATTTTTTAAATCTTCATGAAAAATGAATTTTTTTAGTGCTTGAAATATCGGTGAGGTAGTGTAGAAGTTATGAATTTTTAAAGGTGTAAAACTACATCAAGTTTAAGCTATTATTATCCTTTTTGGTCATGGAAATCGGTTTGTTTTAAATAAAGATCTCGTTATCAAGTTTATTATTAATAGTGAAGAACCATTGTACTAATATGGGGCGTTTTTTTTAAATTTATTTTTTTCTCTGATCTTTCCCTTTTGCCCGACGACGCATCAGATCTCAGTACGGCAATTCTTGCTCGGTAGTTTTGCTAGTATAGTAATCCCTCAACATTCGCGAATTTCGATTATTCGCGATTATTAAATTGCGGAAAAGTTCGACATTCGCGAGCTGTGTACTTGCTTATTCGCGGAACCATTAAAAATTTTTTGGGATTGTTATACATAATGTATTTTTCAGTTGTGCAGTTGTGTAAACATTTCCCACACAGAAAAAAAAGTACACTTGGTTAAAGATAATTTTTCTTTACCCAAGAAATTTTTTAGGATCTCAAAGAAACCTCGAAAAATTCTTGAGTGAAGTAAAATAATTTCTTGACTTCAACAATTTTGAATTAAGCCAAAATTTAATAATACAAAAATTTCGTCATACTTGGTTCAACAATAAAATTTCTTATGAGGAGAATGTACATTTATTAACACAATAATTTCCTGTCTCAAGAATGTTTTATCTTTAGTTCAAGAATAAATTTTTTATATCAAGAAAATGAATAGTTATACAAAATGAGTGATTTCTGGTTACAAGAATTTTTTTTTTCATTTAAGCAGAAATTTCTTATTTTAGTTCAAGAGAATAGTAAAGAAGAAATTTTCTCACTTGAGCCAAGATATTATTTTTTTCTGTGCAGTAATAATTCCATATTTCGTGTTGGTTTCGTTCTGAGAGTCGAAGAATTCCTACACGGAAAAAATAAAACTCGACTGGTTATAGTTGTGCACACGACTCAGTTAGGTGCTGTTGAAAAATGAAGCAAAAATTGATTGAATAAATGAGTGAATCGTGTGTGCACCTGAGTAAGTCAAGTTTTACACAGTACTCAGTGTGGTGCTACCACACGAATCTGAGCACAGTAACCAGTCGTGTGTCTAACATGAATGACTCGAGTGCGCACACGAATGACTCGGGTGTGCACACAAATAGTTATTCTCCTGCACCGCAACTAGTCGTGTTACTTTTTTTACATTAAATTAGAAAATATAAAGCTCAATAAATCTCTTATTTTAAACTAAAATTAAAATTAAAATACTTTTCCATAAAAGCATAAGAACTTATATTCATGTTTTTTTGTTTATTGTTTTGAATAATAAAGCAAGTTAGTTTTTCATTGAAACATTTATTCATTTAGTAGCAAAGAATAAACATAAATCAAATAATATTTTTACAACATAACTGGAAATTTACACCCAACGTTTTGGAATATATTTTCCATTTCCGTTCAGAGTAATACGAGACACTGAGATATATTCAAGTTCTTTGGTAGTCAAACATTGTATGTGCAATGTTCTAACCAGAGCACTCTCATGTAAGTTAAAAGCTTGATAATGATTATTATAATACGTGTATTTAGTAATATTTTTGCAAACTACATATAATACTTTGTCAGAAGTTTCGATTATTGTACTAACTAGTAATAATTGCGCGCCGGATTCATTTGGGAACATTATTATTGTATTTTATGTGATTGTTCGGTTTTTAAAAGTTATTTGACTAATTTCATTAACGGTATCTTGTGGATTAATAGACAGAAATGATGAGTAAAAGAAAAATTCTACAACAGTAGTTACGGTGGCGCACCAGACTGAGTCGTGGGGACCACCTGACTGGCTACAGTGCAAAACTATAGCTATTCGGGTGATATACACGAATTAGTAGTTTGTCGAAAAGTTATTGGATTAAAACAGTTAAAAGACAGGACTCATTCGTGTGCGCACTCGATTCATTCATGTTTGACACACGATGGTTACTGTGCTCAGATTCGTGTGGTAGCACCACACTGAGTACTGTGGAAAACTTGACTTACAAGGGACCATTTTTAGTAGTCCGTGGCATTACGCAACGAGACCTACACCATTCGATAGGGCATCAAAAACTACTCTAGAAACCGTTTTCAAATTTTGCGAAATGATTCGGGTTACGACAAGACAAGCCCCAGAAGTTTGTGTTAATCTATCAAAACTGGTGTCCGCTTTTGTACATTGCGAATTGCACTTTAAATAATATGATCCGATGGTGGAATGGAGAAGCATTCGGTCTCGAACTTTTTGCATTTTGTCGCTCCGGGTTCGAATCCTCTAGGGAGCAAAGCAATGTTTCCAATTTTTTTTTGAAGGAGATTTGTTTATTGTTGATTATACAATAATTGGACTTCTTTTTAGACCAAAAATAGACCTATAAGCCGCACAATCCCCGGAAAATATGTAAACTAAATTAAAAAAATCCTAGTGGTAAAATATACAAGCAATCAGGTTAAGAGCATTGTATGAACAAAAGGTACACATAATAACATACCGTTGTTCTTAAAAAAACATTGGTCAAAGCAGTCTTCAAAAAGACTGTTTTTACAAAACTGAATTAATCACAACAATAATAGAATAAAAAAGCACTTCGTCCACACACTGCAAATCATTTTGGCAGTATTTGTACTTATTGGTAATACAACCCTGTTAACTTATTGGTAGGTACATTAATAGATTTTTAAAAATAATTTTAAAAGTTTACATATTTTCCGGAGATTTTTTGCTGTATATACCTATTTTTTGAAAAAAAATACGTCCAATCCTTGTAAAAAACGACAATAAACAATTCTCCTTTAAAAAAATTGCAAACATCGCTTTGCTCCCTAGAGGATTCGAACCCGGGGCGACAAAATGCAAAAAGTTTGAGAGCGAATGCTTCTCCATTCTACCATCGGATCATATGATGTAAAGTGCAATTCGCAATGTACAAAAGCGGACACCAGTTTTGACAGATTAACACCAACTTTTGGGGCTTGTCTTGTAGTAACCCGAATCATTTCGCAAAATTTGAAAACGGTTTCTAGAGTAGTTTTTGATGCCCTATCGAATGGTGTAGGTCTCGTTGCGTAATGCCACGGACCACTAAAAAGGGTCCCTTGTTAGTCAGGTGCACACACGACTCACTCATTTATTCACTTCATTTTTGCTTCATTTTTTAACAGCACCTGACTGAGTCGTGTGCACAACTATAACCAGTCGAGTTTTATTTTTTCCGTGTAGAACAACAAACAGCCCTCTCTTCATGCTTCGCCAACCGATTTCCTTAGTTTTCAACTCGGTTGAGTAACACTCTAGCACTTTAATTTCAATAAATAGATGGCAGTTTAATTAAAAAACTGTTGTAAATACGTATGTATTATTATTAAAACTTGTTTATATGTACCTTGTTTTGTATGTATATGTCGTAGGCATTAAGCGTAAACCGACATATTCCTAAATGCCTAGTCTTTGGCCGTACTACCGGCAAAGACTGAAATCATTATTACATTACATGACTAAAATTTTTAGTCATCTCAGGAAATCGCCATTCTTTTTCAGTCAAACAAAGCAATTGGAACCTTATGTTTATTTCATAATGTTTAACGACCGTTTTTTTATCCGGTGCCGGTGTAAAAAAAAACTTTAGTGAATATTGTATATTTCCATCGCTTCCGCGAAAAGACTTTATACATGCAATGCCTTACGACATATATATAACGTATATCAACCATCGTGAAGCGCAACCCCCCTATTTCCACATTAAGATAGCATTAACATTCGCGAATTCGATATTCGCGAGATTTTTGTAGAACGTAACCCTCGCGAATGTTGAGGGATTACTGTATAATATAATTTAGTTTTTCCAGAATATTGAAGTCCAAGCAATCTATTCTTTTGCGGTCATCTGTTGTACTATGGGTTACTAATGGGTAAGTTCAATGGAAATTAAAACGAATATACATTACAATTTGATTTATTTAGAAAAAATCCTTGAAAATAATTTTAAAGTTTATTATTAAGGCAATAATTTTGTTTTGTTAATAATCATATTCAAATACATTTAAATATATACAGTAGCGCCCAAAAGTGAGTGCCGAAACCGTTTTTCACGCATAACTTTTTGCAATCTCGGCCAATTTACTTCAAATTTCAGTATATTGTACAGTTTGATGTTGGAAAATATTATTAATAGTTAACTGTTGCGCAGATACGGTATTTTAGGTTATGTTCCATTTCTACTGCAATAGTCATTTTTTACATATTCCGCCCCGTCACATTATTGGTTTTTGTTGAATATTTGGGTTATTTTTTTTGTGTTCAGTAACAATTGACCAAGTTTTAACAATGCCAAGGGTTGAAACTTCTCCAGCCATTCGGAAAGCAATTATAGATATGAAAAACTCTAACATGAAGGCATCTGCCATTTCACGGATTCTAAAGATGCCAGCTCGTACTGTTTCAAGAATTATTCAAAGGTTTGATCAGAGAAATTCTGTTGAGAATGATAAAAGAACTGGTAGACCACGTGTTACTTCTTCCCGGCTTGATACACGCATTGTTCGTCGCTCCAAAGCGGATCCGATTCTCTCAGCTGTGGATCTGGCAGCAGAATTCAATCAAAGTGAAGGTCTAAATATTAGTCGAATGACAGTTTCCCGAAGATTGAGTGATGCTGGTTTGAATGGCAGACGTCCAGCTAAAAAACCTTTCATCAAACTCAAGAATCGAAAGGATCGCGTGGATTTTGCAAAGCGGCACTTGCATTGGACAGCAGCCGAGTGGAGTCAAGTACTTTTCACAGATGAATCTAAGTTCAATCTATTTGGAAGCGACGGAATACAATACATAAGACGTCCTCCTGGAGAAAGATACAATTCAAAATACATAAAACCGACAGTAAAACATGGAGGTGGATCAGTTATGGTTTATGGAGCCTTCTCTCGTAATGGCATGGGCCCCATCATTAAAATTAACGGAATAATGACTGGACAAAGTTACAAAGATATGCTGACTAATGTCGTCTTACCATGGGCCCATACAAATATGCCTCCTAGATGGATTCTACAACAGGATAACGATCCTAAGCACACCTCCTCGATTGTCAAGACTTCATTGCAGCAGCAACAAATCAGGATTCTTCAGTGGCCCAGTCAATCTCCTGACCTCAACCCGATAGAACACTTGTGGAAAGAGCTGGCAAGACGTTGTCGAAACAAAACATTAAGAATAAAGATGAAAAATTTGCCGAATTGGACAAGGAATGGAATGCAATGCCTGATTCAGTCTTTGAAAATCTTATTGATTCAATGCCATCTCGCTGTCAGGCAGTTATAAAATCTCGTGGTTTCCCAACTAAGTATTAGGCATTTTATGATTATAAAATTGTTTTAGTGTATTGTTATACAGTTATTTTCATTAAATCGTTCTTAGTGTTCTGTTCTGAAAATGCGTTTTTACACAAATAAGTCTGAGCTCGTTTAACTTCCGTAAATTTTGTTTATCACGTTTTAAACATAATAATTCTTTTTTCATACAAAACTGTATAACATACTCAAAATGAAGTAAAATGCCATATTTTAAAAAGTTCTTCTCGAAAATCATTTAGGCACTCACTTTTGGGGTATTAAATATTTATATCATTGTGATATTCTTGTTTTTTTTTAAAGAAAAATATCTGAAATAATCTAGTAACAAAAATTTTTCATTAGATAGCGTTTAAGTTTTTTATCTTGAGAATCAGTTATATTGGCCTTTGATTATATACCTATATATGTATAATCAAAATATTAGCTCACTTGAATGTGGTTGTGATTAATATAACAAAAGTTTGATTTATTGTAAATAAATACAGTAATTAATTTTAAAGTTATATTTTAATTTTACTAAATATAAAACAAGAATTTTGTAATTTTTACACTTATATCTTATGCTTTAAAAGAGCTGTTTTTTCATATATATATACAGGGTGTTTCACGAGGAGCTTACACTATCTATATATTGGAAACTACTCACGGGATTTTTATAGAAATTGGCATAGATGGAAAACAAGTTATGGAGAATTTATGAAAAATATTTTCAGACATGCCACTTCCGGTTATACCGGAAGTGAACAGCAACTTCGTTATTTTAAATAGAACACCCTATATATTATTAACTTTTCGGATTCTACGTTAAATTTTAATGTTACCTTATGTAAAATACCCTATACCTAAAATGTATACTTTTCGAGATATTAATTTTTTTAATGACTAATTGTCAGTTGCAGACTTTTATATTGAAAATTATATGTGAACATCTCCCATACCAAATAAAATAAGTTTTGTCGGGTTAATGAGTAGGAAGATAAAGCTAATTGGTGACATGTCCAAAATTGTTTTATTGTATACAGAATTCGTAAAAAAGGTATAAAAAGTTCAACTTCGAAAAAGTCTAATATCTTAATTTTTTTAAATCAAACTATTTTTTTCCTTTTACTCAAATCTACGGCCAAAAATAAGGGTAGTTTATGTTTACTTTCCTATGCCTAAACATGAGCGTTTTTGAGATATTAACAAAATTTTAAAATTTTAATTATTTTTGCCTTGTTGTTGCTTATTAAAAGTACGCCGTCTTATTATTTTTTTATTTTAGTAGGCCGTATATGTAGCTGTCTTAACACGTTCACGCCGGCGCTGATTTTCATGTTTTTCTTTGTGGGGCGACGCTTTTCTACTCAGCCGCCTAATTTGCAAAGGAAAACCCCGTCAACGGTTTGTCTCAAAGAAATCCTTTTCTTATTTCACATGTTCACGCAGGCGCGTACCACCGGTGGCCCGTAGGTGTTTGTCTCATCGGGCGGCGCGTACCACCGGTAGCCCGCATTCGATTCTGCTATTAGACGTTATGTAAAACCAAATATTGTAGGATCATATATTTAGTTAACTAAAAATATAATCGTACAATATTTGGTGTTACGTAACGTCTAATAGCACAATCGAATGCGGGCTACCGGTGATACGCGCCGCCTGGAGAGTAAGACTAGCGCGTACCACAGGTGACCCGCGCCGCCCAATGGGACAGACACGTGCGGGCCACCGGTGGTACGCGCCGGCGTGAACGTGTTAATTAAATAAAACGCTTAGGTTCCAGGTATAGGAAAGTAAACATAAACTCCCTTATTTTTGGCCGTAGATTTGAGTAAAAGGAAAAAAATGGTAATTTAATTTAAAAAAATTAAGATATTAGACTTTTTTGAAGTTGAACTTTTTATACCTTTTTTACGAATTCTGTATACAACAAAACAATTTTGGACATGTCACCAATTAGCTTTATCTTCCTACTCATTAACCCGACAAGACTTATTTTATTTGGTATGGGGGATGTTCACATATAATTTTTAATATAAAGGTGTGCAACTAACAATTAGTCATTAAAAAAATTAATATCTCGAAAAGAATACATTTTAGGTATAGGGTATTTTACATAAGGTAACATTAAAATTTAACGTAGAATCCGAAAAGTTAATAATATATAAGGTGTTCTATTTGAAATAATGAAGTTGCTGTTCACTTCCGGTATAACCGGAAGTGGCATGTCTGTGAAAATATTTGCCATAAATTCTCCAATAGATAGTGTAAGCTCGTCGTGAAACACCCTGTATACACAAAGGTTTTTTCCGAAACGGTTCTAACGATTTTCTTTTATTTATTATTTTCGAGTGCTATGATATTTATTTGTATCCATAGAAAACGCTCTCCACACTTGCCCTAAACTTTTCATAAAAGATGCAAGGCGTTGTAAATTGTAATTTTTATGCCTTGGTAAGCTACAGTAGCAACTTTTGGAGACAGTAGGTATGAGCACTATTTTTATCAATGCTATTTCAAACGGTGCACATTTCATTCGATTCCAAAATATTCAACTGCCATACTTCCTTTATCAAATTTTTAAAAACAAACTACAAATATTAAGTCATTTTCTAAAAACTATTAAATTTTTAATGAAATTTTTATCAACTATTATTAGAAGCACCATTTCTTTAAAATATGTGAATTATATTAATGTATTAAGTCACAAATGTTTTAAGACTTACAATTTTCTTGAAATACTTCACTTTTTATTTTTTTATTAAGTCTTTTTCAGGGATATATTTATTTTACGTTTTCATTCGCTGCAAGTACAGTAATCCCACAACATTCGCGAATTTCGATTATTAAAATGCGGAAAAATTCGTCACTATTGTCCAGGCAAGTTATCAACTCTCACAGGTGTCATCAATAATTATAGGAAGGGACTCACTTTCAACATTAGAGTTAATAAGTTTGTATTTTTCTGATATGTTTATATTCGCTGTCTAACTAAAAAAGATTATAAAAATATTCTTATGGATTTCATCATTCTCTTTCTTGTTTACATTTGTGTTATTATTCAGTGTTGTCAAGAGCTTCAAATATATTTTTTTTCTTTTAAGTTAATTAGTAAAAAATAAAATGAAATTTGTTAAGTTAAACTTTATAAAACAATGCAATTTTCATAGTGTAGACTAAAAATAATTAAATATAGGCGTATAATTACATACTTTCAATCTTATTAATATCAACTAATTTAAAAGAAATAAACACTGGCTTAGTGCAATTATTTTTCAAGTAAATCCAATACTCAAATAAACCCCTGTTTTGTTCTGTACCAATGTAAATTCCATCACGTTCTGAATCTTTAAAGTCTTTCAAAACATTAATACTTAAATATTTTTCAAAAAATTCTAAATTTTTTTTATATTCATTTACATCAGGCTTTAATTCGGCATTTTCACCCTGAACCATAGAATTATTTTCAGAAGCTCTCTTATTTTCATTAAAAATATTAAAGTTTACTGCATCAGCATTGAATGGATACAGTCCACTTGCTTTGAAACCATATGTTATCATGTCTTTTAATGATTTCATCGATTGTAGGGCTTTATTAAGTAAAGGTGCAAAGTTTTCTTTTTTTAAACTTTTTCCATCGTTTTCTATTGTATAGCCATCAACTGTTCTTTTCCATGCAGTTTTAACTGGATGAAATACTGCAACATTCAAAGGTTGCAGTATGTGAGTTGCATTAGGGTACAGAGCAACTAATTCAATATTATTTGTTTGACAAAAATTCACTAGCTGTAATGTTAAGTGGGATGAATGACTATCCACATATAATATTACTGGAAATTCAATTTTTTTTTCCAGCAGCCATGGATAAAAACAATTTACTACATATTCATAAAAATTTATTGCAGTCATCCACCCTTTTTGGGATCCACTGATAAACCAACTTTTCGGATTATCTTCAGAAATATTATAAGGAATATGTTGATATGGATAAATGATCATAGGTGGTACCATGTCACCTGCAGCATTAACCATAAACAATGTAGTAATATTATCCTCATCATTGCTATTATAAACTGCCTTTGTGCCTTTTGTTCCTAATACAGGTTGGGCCTGTGGGCATAGTTCAAAGGTGCTTTCGTCTCCATTGAAGATACGACTGGGAGATATATCAATCAATTGTTTCTCTAGGAGATAAGTTTTAACTTCTCGAAACCAATTTTGGAGAAAATTTTCATCGAGAGATGCTTGAACACTTGTCAAATTTTGCACAACCCGTCCAGCGATATCAGGATGTCGACGTAAAAATGCTTCATACCAATGGCGTCCCGGTCTGTTATCAGTGAACGGTGTTTTCCGGACCACTTCATTAATTATATCGCGCACACTATCAAGCAATTGATTTCTAGTGACTGGAAATCCACGGTCACTAAGATAATAAATGCATTTGACAATTTGGTCTTCCTCTTCATCAGTTAAATATGTTTTAGGTCCCTTTTTAGCATCAATTGGAACTTTATTTTTCACCCTAGAATGAAGAGTCGTTTTAGGTATCCCGTATTTTCTGCTAGCAACACCTAATGGTATACCATTGCGAATGTCATTTAAAGCATTGTTAATATCATCAATGCTATAAAACCTTTTATTTGACTTAATTTGCGACATTCTAGTTAAATCTGTAAAACATAAAGAAATTAATAAATGGGTAAAGGTTTAGGGTTTGGGCACCATCTTGAATCTTTTTCTATTTGGTATAGATATAAAACTGCAATCGCGTAGAGAATGCAGATTACTTTTTTTTATTGGGAAATGTATAGTTTTTAAATTATTCCATTTTGAAATTTTATGGTTGGGGGTTTAACTAAGTCAGACATATTGGAGAATACTGCTATAAGGTGTGCAGTGTTGTCAGCAGTGATCGCTATTATAATATGCTGGTAGTTCACTAGGTAGCGTTCATAATGATTAAAATTAAAGAATACACATATTGTATTAAACATATTTATAAATATATCAATTCCAAATTAGATACTATTATACATAGAGGCGTTTTTAACCTTATTTTTATTTTCTACTTTTTAAACTTAATAATACAGTAATCTCCTCTATAACACGATGCCCTTATAGCGTATTTTCATATTACGCGATTTCATGTCCTTCGTATAACACATGTCTTCCCCCATATAACGCGGGGATTTTTCACGTTGTGTCAATTGTGTTCTTATAAAATAAAATAAAATTATTTTATTAAATTTGTGTTCTTAGTTTTTGAATTGTAAGAACATTGATTATATATATATCTACAAAAAGGTGTATATAACACGTTATATGGGGTCATACGAGCGCGTTATATGAGAATTCTCGTATAACGTGTTTTCCTATAACGCGGAACCAATCTACTGTGATATAGGGAGGATTACTGTACTTATTTATACTTACTACGTTTCCACAGTCATTCAATACGGGTTGAATACGGATTCAATACTGTTGTCGGGTGAAAAGTGGTCATGGAAACCCTGATTCAATACGTATTGAACACGATTTTGATTCAGATACGATACGGTAAATTTTAGGATCGTATCTGAATTTCAACGTATTGAGTTCCATGGAAAACCGTAACTCGCAATCGTGCATGCGCAATTCGAGATCACTGGCGTTTTCTAATGATAATTTAAAATATATACACTTTTATACTAAATAGTCATAAAATTTAATAGAATTATAGCACACAATAAAATAAACAACACAATTTTATTTCGAACCTGCCCTACGTATTAACCTAGAAAATAAGTTTTCCGAAAACAGCTGATTGCTGTATCGTAAATGTATTCAATTCGTATTCAAAACTATTTATGGAAACACGTACCTATTGGATCACAAATTCGTATTCAATCCGTATTGAATAACCGTGGAAACGTAGTAACTGTTTGCTTTAACCATGTATATGAATTAAAAAAAAATTAAACTAAATAAAACGTGTAAGTGCCAAAAGCAGTGATTGTAACTGCTCCAAAACGTTTTTTATACCGTGGCGAATAGTATTGTCCAAAAATTGTAAGTGCCATATATATTTTTTATATACTACGTTTCCACGGTTATTCAATACGGGTTGAATACGGATTTGCGATCCAACAAGTACGTGTTTCCATAAATAGTTTTGAATACGAATTGAATACATTTACGATACAGCAATCAGCTGTTTTAGGAAAACTTATTTTCTAGGTTAATACGTAGAGCAGGTTCGAAATAAAATTTTTAATGACAATTTAATATAAAGGTGTATATATTTTAAATTATCATTAGAAAACGCCAGTGATCTCCAATTGCGCATGCACGATCGCGAGTTACGGGTTTCCATGGAACTCAATACGTTGAAATTCAGATACGATCCTAAATTTACCGTATCGTATCTGAATCTAAATCGTTTTCAATACGTATTGAAGCAGGGTTTCCATGACCACTTTTCACCCGACAACAGTATTGAATCCGTATTCAACCCGTATTGAATGACTGTGGAAACGTAGTAATAGTTTAAAAAGTAAATTTAAGAGTTATGTGTAAAATAATTTATGTTCTGATATAAATACACAACTACTCAAAACTATTTCTACCACACGAAATTTAAATTGAAATTAAGCGCTGCTTTAATTAAAATTTAAACCAATAATTTTAGAAAGAAAACGTGACAACACTGCCTGGTCAACATCGATACTTTTAGTTGGTTTATCGACTACTACTCCGTTGCTCTTAAGATCGTGCAAACTAACCTGTAAACTGGTGTCTCAATTCTGGACCTTTACCATTATTTGTAGTAAATATATTAATAGTTATTGTATAATATTAATGTAAAATAAAAACTATAAAATTAAGACACAAAAAGGATTTGAGGTTATATTTGTTTAAACGATTCACTATAGATTAAACAGAGTAAGATGTTCCGATCAACGGTAAAAAAAGGGAAACAAAATTGCCACTACCGCGCCGCAATTGGCAGTGCAAAGGAACTACATATAATCAGCGGCAGATTTAAATTTATTATTTGATGAGATTCTCATTGAAAACATATACATAAAAGAGGTAAATAAAACGAACTTACAATTTTTAACATACAAGGATATTTTATAAACCATTTGTTATGCTTTTTGTCATCATTAAGCCTAAAAGGAAAGTTTGAATCCAAAATCGAAATGTAAACAATTGTGTTCAAGAATTTACCAAGATTTTTAAATAAAACTAACCTTATGGTAATAATAACAATATACATAAAAATGGCTTATAAAATAGCCCTATTAATTCTATATTATTAGAAAAATTTAATATGGATTACAACTAGAACTTACAATTTAATTCACAACAATCAAATAAATATGTTAAAGATTAAAAATTATGAATTTTTTAAACATAAAAAATAAATTAAATTATAACAATGAGTAAATAGCTATATGAAAAAAAATTCAACTTTGTGAATCATTAAAAATTATATACCTAAATTAAATGACAAAATAAATACTTAAATAATTAAGAAATTTCTAAATAAAATAACTAAATACTAAGAAACGTATATACAATATGAATATACTAAAAATCATCCTTTTTCTGGCAAACTAGCAAAAGTTTCCTCGATCTAAACATTTAAAACTAACTCTAATTTCTCCTATAAGATTGATTTTCGTATTTTAATGATTGCTTGTACCTATTATGTGCCTTTATATTAAAGGTCCAGTCTATCAAATTTCACCCACTAATCCTTTTAAATCACTTAACACTTAAACACCACCGTTATTACTGTTAACCTCAAACAATAATAAACACAAATTTTAAATTTGCACGCCCTACGCAATGCAAAGAACTACATAAATACAGATTTTGTTTGTTTTGTGTTGAACTTTACTGAGTAATTCAGCTGCACTGCCGGTCGCGTCGCGTCGTTTGCTGTTTCCAGGTTTTCCTATCCAATTGGAACATCTTAACCAGGGGAGGGCAACTAACATTCAGAACTGAGCAACACACAAATTGCCTTCCACCAGCGATCGATAGGATGGGAGGCAAGGGGAAATTTCCGTTTTACAATGCTCTGAATATAGCATTTTGTTAACCTTCAAATTAGTTTTGTTTTCTTTTGGCATCGTGTGTAACAACAGTGTTTGTGTGATAGTGTTTTCAACGAAGGATTTCTAAAAAAAAATCAGTTAAGTATAAGGTAAGAAAACAGATGAAGTACAGCCGATAAATTACTTTTTTTAGCTACTAGGACAGCGAAACAACTCTATACTATTGGATCTAGTCTGTTAAAGTATGTTTTTTAGTTTAATTATGGTACTTGTTAGGTATACATATTTCTTGTACTTGTTATATATTGATATCTCAGTTCAATAGTAAGACAACATAAAAATCTTATCTTTCACATTATTTACGAGTAAAAAAACTTATTGGAACATTATTGTGGAATTTTTGTGTTAAGGAATTTATGGATTACATTTACACGATTATTTTCTAAATAAGAGTAATATAATGGCAATTTTATGAATTAATTATTTTGTAGAACTTGACATTTATAAAAATCGTAGAATAGTTAAACTATTGAACTTAGTATTGTAGTAAACAATTAAGTTTTTTTTGCTAAAATTATATGAATAACAAGTCGAACTTATTCATTGTAATGTATTACAATTTGTAATGAGTCCTATTTGTAAATGTTTTACACTGTGTGTACAATTTATTTTTTTATTAATTTAAAAATATTTAATTTAAGTTATACTTCTGAACTGATATTTGTAATTGATTTTAAAGTATTATATGCTGTTTCCTATTTGTACTTGATATATTAAGTAATAAATGCGAAAAAAAAACTAATTGTGTTTAATTTATTTAATATTAATAATTATTGAATAAAACTATCCGTGAAGCGGGAAAAGGAATGCCCATGCCTAATGGTTGTTTTTTAAATTCGCCGATATTAATTTTAGTTCTTCCACCACATAACCAGAGGGCCGTGTTGCGCACGATTTATATGGAGATTGCACTTCTCTCTATATCTTTTCTCTGATCTTAACTTCATTTATCTATGACGATTCACAAATTAGGTAGGTTACACTTACATTAGCCGTCAATTTTCTAAAAATCAAAAAAGAACTTTTTTTATGTGTTTTCAAATTTATATTAAAGATTGAAAAAAAAGTTTTTCATAAAAGTCGTAGCAGTTTCATATAGGGACTTTATTCCAATTTCCAAAACTGCTTCGCTATTCTCCGTATGATTGTTGGTTACTGAGTTAATGATGATCAAATACAAAAGGATATTTTTCTGTTTAACGTCCTGTATCTCAGTGAAATAAAATTGTATCGAGGTTTTAAAAAAAGAAACTTAAAGCTGAATAAACAGGCTGTCTGATACATATAATGGTTTAGCTGAAAAAAAATTTGTAAGTCCCTGGACACTAAACCAAAAAGAAAAAAAATTGCAAAATTTTTCTTGTGCGCCATTGCTTAAGATTGTATGATAACAGTAGCTCCTAAAAATTTTTGATTAAAGGATCTGAAAACTAGAATCTTGGAGCTTTAAAATGATTTTTTTAAATTTCAGATACGACTATTTTTCACTGAAATACACCCTGTCAAAAAACACCATAAAATATCGGAAATTTTTTTGACCCTTTAATTTTTTCCCTTAGTGTATAAGTTTAAGATCATTAACTGATTTCTTAGGGAAACTATAAAAAGGCATAGATAAGTCGTGGGTTTGCGCTATTGTTATAATCTACATTTTTTTTAATATTTCGGATATATTCTAAAGTCTAATTCATATTCTATTTTGTAAATAAAAGATTAAGGTTGTAAATAAATAAAGTTTTATTTCATTCTATCCCATACAAGATTAAATATAAAATAATGATTATTAAATCGTTCCGGTACAAGGTCCTTTATCCTATGCTTTTAAAAGAGAGTGAGGTCATTTAGTGCTCGTGTTTCATTGCTAATTGGCATATTTGGTATCCGCTTTCGATAGTTTTTTTGATTTAAACGAAATACTACATATGGCTTTAATGGTATCATTATAAAAGACTAGAATAAAAATTTTCGAAATTCTAAATAATCACGTATTTATTACACATTTCCAAATTGAAGTTTACGATATATAACTCAAAAATATTACATTTAAGGCCATTTAATTTGGGATATGTTTTTGTTTAGTCATTTATAAATTGGTTAAATTACAGATTTTATTTGTTTAATACCCGGTAATTGACCTGTGTGATGAAACGATATAATCATCTATAAGAAAAAAATATTTTTAAAAATACCCGCCATTTTAATTTTATTAAAATTGTATAGATAGCGTTGCTGAATTTCTCGTTATAACCTTTATTTATAATTGTGCGCTGATAAACGGTTTAGAATTGTTTTGTATAAGTATAATTTATCAATAAATAGGATGTTACGTTCATTTACAAACTTGTCATGCAGAGTAAGTTATGTTAGAACTATTTTATAGATAGTTATGACTACTGGTTTTGTAGGTGCCACATTTACTAAAATCTAAGACAATCTTGAATAGATGTTTTTTACAAACATGTAATGTTTTACGTAATTCCAGTAATATATTAAGTTCAGCAAGTATGTAAATATGTTTTGTATTATATTTTGCTAATAATAATTCATGCAGCACAATTGATTCCTCGAGTACAATGTGCAGCACCGGACTTTAATGGAACTGCAGTTATATCAGAAAATTTTAAAGAAATAAAGCTTGCCGATTATCATGGAAAATATTTAGTTTTACTTTTTTATCCATTAGATTTGTGAGTATGCTATTAATTGTCTATTTTTATCTCGTAATGGATTTTGTTATAGTACGTTTGTTTGTCCCACTGAACTAATTGCATTTGATGATCAGTATGAATCTTTTAAAAAATTAAATGCAGAAGTAATAGGTATTTCTATTGATTCACATTTTACACATTTGGGATGGATGCATACAAAAAGAAATGTAACTAATGATCCGAAAGTTTTAGCTTTGGATTTATTTTAAATTACTTTTTAGGAAGGAGGCTTAGGAAAATTACAATATCCATTATTATCTGATATCAATAAAACTATTGCTAAAAGTTATAATGTACTCTTAGAAAAGGAAGGCGTTGCTTTAAGAGGATTATTTATTATAGATCCAAAAGGTATTATTAGACATATCTCTGTTAATGATCTACCCATTGGTAGATCAGTTGATGAAACTTTACGGTTAATAGAAGCATTGAAATTTGTAGAAGAACATGGTGAAGGTAGGATATAAATATTAGAATATTTTATTTAAACTTATTGTTTTACCTTTTAGTTTGTCCTGCAAATTGGAAAAAAGGTGAGAAGACAATTAAACCTGATCCTAAGGGATCTAAAGAATATTTTCAAAACAAAAATAAATAAACTGAGGTGTTTCTTAAATATCAATTGTAACTTTATAATGATGTAGTGGTGAAGAAAATTTGATTTGTTATTCATTAAATAAATTTAAGGTTGGATTAAGAAACTTACGTTTTAATATTCGAATTTTATTTATTCTGAAGAATGTTTCTAAATTGTCTGTTATCAAATACTGATATGCTGTTTATAAATCATCTACCTTTATTTAGAAATACACTATTATGAAATGAATTTGTTTCAAAATGTGTTTAATTATGTCTGTTTTTCAAGAATTACATGGAAAGTGTATTTATTTATTTCTGTATTATCTTGTTAAACTTTGTGTATATTGTTTTAAATATGTAAAACTTATGAAACCGGTAAATATTTAAGTTATAAAAATTACAATACATCCTGATGTAGAATTAAAAGAGTTACTGGAACTTCCTTAAAGTAGATCTTGTTTATTCTATTAAAACGAATATCCATTTGTGTGGTAAATAATTTAACTTTGCAAGAACTATAATCTTGTTCAATGTAATTATTTATTTGTAAACATCTTTCACAAGAACTAAACTCCTGTTTGTGAAAAATGCAACACCCTGAAGGAATGCCGCGATTAAGCTGAAATTTACAGTAAATGCAAAGTATATCGTTTTATGCAAACGATTCAAATTTCAGAACAACCACGCATGCGTGGTCTGAGCAAAGCCTTCTAAACTTCTGCAAAAAACTCTACAGATAGAGGGCTGTAATTAAATTTTAACAGTAGTCATGTTCATGGTAGCTTATGGTAAACCTTAGATAAGACGTAACTATGCTTGCTCGACGGCAAAAAGTGACGTTTCAACAACTGCCGCAGTTTGAACGGGGGAGAATCATCGGGCTTCGTGAAGGGGGATTTTCTTATCGGGAAATAGCGACTCGTGTGCAGCGGAACAGCAGCACAGTGATTCGAGTTTGGAAGCAGTGGACCGACGAGAATCGGACAACCCGAAAACCTGGGAGTGGACTTTGAAAAGTGACATCAACGCGCGATGATAGACACCTGGTTCGCATGACGCTGATGGACCGTACAGCTACATCTAGACCGTTGGCAGCACATTGGTCAACCGCTACAGGTGTATCAATGTCTGCTTCGTCAATTCGTCGACGTCTGCTGTACCATGGAATTCGTGCAAGAACTCCTTTATACAGGATTCCTCTCACCCAAAACCACCGATGCCTGCGGCTGCGATGGGCTCGCCAACATATAGACTGGCGTGCAGATTGGCAACAAGTGGTGTGTTCGGATGAATCCCGTTTCAATTTGTGGCACAATGATGGGCGTATTCGTGTTAGACGCTATGCCGGTGAACGCTCCCTGCCGGAGTGTATTGTCTAACGCCATAAAGGACGAACTTCTGGAATTATGGTTTGGGGTGCGATTGCGTATCATGGACGATCACAGTTGGTACGAATTGTGGGTAATCTGAACCACAATAGGTACATTAGTGAAGTGCTGGAACCTGAAGTCGTTCCTTTCCTTCAAAGCATTTCTGGAGCTATCTTTCAACAGGATAATGCCCGTCCACATATTGCGAGGAATGTTCAAGACTTCTTGTAAGAAAAACAAGTACAGCTTCTTCCGTGGCCTGCGTATTCGGCAGATATGTCGCCTATTGAACATGTTTGGGATTTGGTTGGTCGGCGTCTCGCTCGTGATCCTCGTCCTACAGATTCTATAGATGAACTATGGGTGCGTATAGAAACAATATAGAATGCTCTTCCCCAGGAAGACATTCAAAATCTTTTTGACTCCATGCCACGTCGTATAGCAGCACTTATTAAAGCGCGTGGTGGCCACACCAGATACTGATTTCGGATACTTAATATTATTTTTTTGTTTTGAAAATTTTGTCACTTATTTGTACTATCACCAGTTCTTTGTGTATTAAATTTCATTTAATTCTGATGATTCCTTAATGGTGTTGCATTTTTCACAAACAGTAGTTTACATATAAAATAAATAAAAAAATTGGTACAACTATCGCTCCTTAAATGCGGTTTTGTTTATTCGCGGTTATAAAAACTTATAGAAAATAATCATTTGTTACTAGCCTTAAATTTCGAAAAATTGAAAACACTTAATAAATTTTTTATTTTTTTCGTTAGACCATATTCGATGTGCGCTGACCGATATTTGGTCGATGGAAAATAACTTATTTTCTAATCAATTGGTTAGATTAATTGATCAAAACTGACCATTTACGAATTTTATGATTTTTTTACAAATAGCGGAATATGTTACAGAATACTAAAATAAACACATTTTCACAGAGAATAATAATTCAATGAGGAATGGTCTACATTTTATTCGAATTCAGTGTTCAAAATTAGTCTTACCTTAGTTCCAAACATGTCATCAATAACGTCTACAATAACATTAATCGAGACCATTACACTGGCACAAAAAAATAAAAAAGTGGTCAGTACTTTTGACCAGACCCACCTAGACTTATGTATTTCGATGCCGTGAATCCGAATTTGAGGTCGGTTTACCCAATATACCTCTAAAATTTTGAGTAAATTGCAAAAAACTGCAATTTTTAGCCAATTGAAGCAGTTTTTTGCAATTTACTCAAAATTTTGGAGGTGTACGGGCCAAACGGACTTCGGATTTGGATTCAGCGCATCGAAATACATAAGTCTAGGTGGGTCTGGTCAAAAGTACAGACCACTTTTTTTTGTGTGCTCGTGATATTTTTGGCTATGTTCTACTACTTTTTTACGATTTTGGATAAATATATGAATGATCGAGATTAAGAGATTTTGAATTTGGATTAATTTCATCAAAATATACATATAAGGAAGATTTGATCTAGTTTAATCAAATTTTCTTCATTTTCATAACTGCAATTTTTAGTAGTTTTTTGCAATTTACTCAAAATTTTAGAGGTATATTGGATAAACCGACCTCAAATTTGGATTCCGAGCATCGAAATACATAACCCTAGGTGTGTCTGGTCAAAAGTACTGACCACTTTTTTATTTTTGTGTGCCAGTGTTATGATACAAGCGTAATGACCCAGTACAAGCCACATCAAAAGCTGAATTGGCTCAAAAAAGATCATACTTTCAGTTTGGTGGGCCTAAAAAGGTGTTGTGTATTACTTTGTGCTGCCAAATAATTAATTCAGCTGTTTACGGTCAACAACTGATGATATTGGGAAAAGCAATCAAAACTAAACGGTCAGAATTGGCTAATCGTAAAGGCGTTATGTTCCACCATAACAACGCTTGATCTCACACATCTTTGTAACTCGTCAAAAATTATTGGAGCTTGGTTGGGAATTGATATCACATACCCTGAACTTCTTTTATTAGTACATAATACTAAATAATTCCTATACAATTTGCAAGGATATTATTATGGTTATGAGCCAGTATTATACATTTTCAAACTAAAGTTAAACCTTCGGCTTCGCTACAAATCTGACCCTAGGTCGGACACTACAGATTATCATTTATATCCATCTTTACAAAACTCTTTAGATGGTACAAATTTCACTAATGATAAAGACCTGAAATAGCACATGATTCATTTTTTGCGAATAAGGACCAGAAGTTCCACGAACGTTGAATCATGATACTACAGTCAACTCGCGTTATATCGAATTTTAAGGGACCCAAGAAAAAGTTCGTTATATCAAAATTCGTCATTATAAAAGCATAAATTAAAAAACTTTTATAAAATTGTGTGGATGATATAGAATAATTCAATCCAATACACCACAAATTTGTTGTCGTTTAATAAAATAACCAATATAACGCATAAATGTAAAAAAAAATTAATAAAACAATAGAAAACAACAATAAAAAAAAACAATAGAAATAATAGAAATAGAAACAAGTATAATGTAAAAAAAATCCTTAATTTTAGTTTGTATGCAGGTCCGTTTTGCGTATCCGTTCATAGTTCGGTCAAATTAGACCAAAAAATAAGAGTAAAGCTACATAAATTCCCACCAAGCTGAAAATTAGTAATATTGTTTAAAATATTGAACTTAAGGCTTTCGCGGTTATCTTCTTCTTATATATAAAAATGAATTGGCGAGTGTTAGTCTGACTAAAACTCGAGAACGGCTGGGCCGATTTGGCCAATTTTGGTTTTGAAATATTTGTAGAAGTCCAAGGAAACTATAGGTGCGAAAATATGAAGAAATTTCAAGAAAAATAGTAAAAACAATAATTATATTTTCCCATACAACTGATCGTATTGTAAGAGTGTTTTTTTATCAGTCACGTTTTATTACCAATTAAGATCCTAAGAAAATAAAATAAAGCCGGATGTTGTCACAACTGAACTGCTTACATAGAAGATTTGGAGTATTTTAAATTAGTATGTTTTTGTATTCCATATTATTATTTGATACTTTCGAATCGTGTTAGAATTTTATATTTATTAATGAAGAGCTCAAACAATTTTGTATTTTAAAGTTATTTTTATTACATACAGTAATGTAATACATTTTTAGAAATGCTTCCTAGAACAATAAAATGGGCATAATAATACATAAAGTGTGTCTATAGTATTAAAATTTGTTTATTATACCTATGTTAGATGAAATATTCTTCTACTCGATTTATTTATTTTGATTAAAATATAATTAAAAATGTTTACGCAAATAAAATCTGAAACACAAACACAGTGAAAGACGCTGTGAAAAAGTTCTTGGAAATCACAATAATCGTTTAGTTAAAAATCTGGAAGGTACAATAAAAATGCAATATTATTATTTCAAAAATACACTACGGGCTGTTAGGGTAAGGTAGTTTGTCTTTGCAATTAGAGCGATGAGAAATATTTTTTCAAACTAAAAAAAAATAAAATAGTTAATACCAACATTAATATTAGATCTGTTGTCATATTTTATAGAAAAAAAAGGAAATTCAATAGCAGATATGTTTCATATTGACATTGCATAATGAAAATAATTGACTCTCTCATACCTGGAGCTCGTCTCATACCCGGGAACACTCTCCTACATATATTTATATATTTATATGTTATCGTTTCACTCCAACACCGTTCAACCCATAACCATGAAAATTGGCATGTATATGTATTTTTGTGGAAATAGTGTATGCGTATTTTATTTTTTGGTTTTCTGCTAATTATTCGTTATTGAATTTTGATACATTCAATTCTGAGCCGGTACAAAGTTCGCCGGGCCAGCTATAATTAAATAAAAATAAGAAATAAATTAGTTAATCTTAATGTCTCCTAGAGCAACAAACAGATATATTCTTTTTGAAAAGCGTCGCAAAATTACAACCTGCAAAGGGAGTCCCAGTATAAAAAAGATTGAGAACCTTTGTCATAGGCTATATTTTATTTTGAAAAAAATTAGTTTTTACTTCGAAATTCGCAATACCCGTGCGAAGCCGGGCGATACAGCTAGTTAATAATAAAATTAAAACACTTACCAGAATCGATGATGGATCCTCTGGAGCTGGCACTCGCACTGTCACTAACACTAACCCGATTACCGACACCAACACTAGTTAAGGCTTCCGGATGGATGCCGCGTCTTATTGTATCAAAATGCCGACGTTTCGCAAACGTTTCAGTTTGCATCTTCAGAGCTGGATGCTCTGATACTGTACACATTGTCAAGGCCGGTCGTGCTCTAATACTGAATCACCAACAGTGGAGGATCCGTTTGATTCCAACGAGGCGACATGCGATACATCGCTATTAACGCAGTTTACATGCACTCAGGATGAAGATGAAGAAGAACAAGAAGAAGAAGAAGGACAAGACGAACAAGAACAAGAAGATCAAGAAGAAGAACAAGAAAAAGAATTTGAAAGTTACGACTCGGACGGTTAAATTTCACTACTTTTTTTTAACTTAAATTGCTTTTATCTTTTCAATCTCTGCTAATATCCATTATTTTGCAATAGTTTCAAATTAAACAGGATCACAACTGACACGTGGAATAGGCCTACTGGGGAAACCACGTTAAAAAAAACGATCTAAGTTCACTACCTCATAGGTGGAAACGTGTGCATATTATGACGATTACAACTTTTACAACTTTTTGAATCGTTATATCTCAAAAACGGTGGCTCGTAGGAAAAAAGTATTAATACTGTAACGGATTTCCCAATCCAAATCCAATTTCCAACGAGAGCAAAAGCGGTTCGTACTCGGGTTGTGAATAATAACACACAGTTGGCTACTAGATTTACAATTACGATTTATTAACACAAAATTATAAACAAATTCTCCTTCACCAATAACTTAAACACTAGTACTTAACAATTATTTATTTACTAACTAACTAACTTACGATTCTAATTCACTAACTAATTTATTTACACTCGTATATTTATTTAAACGATTGTCACTGGTATATTTATTTACATTTATTTATACGGATAGCGATAGCGCTTACCTCGTAGATTCACCGGGCGTACAGAGTTAGAGCGTTGACACTTCACAATAACAGACTCGCTCGTTACTAAAGTGAGGAAGTGTTTCGGAGTTTATATATGTGTTGCTTAATCTATTCGGAAGCTTCGAGAAGTATCTGGGCCTTGGCGATACAGTTATTTCAAGGTAATGTAGATAGAAAACTCTAGTTAGCTGTGTGTTGAAAGATTATTGGGATATCTACGTTTACTCAATATATCACGGTCGCGCGCGTGAGATAGAAGTATTTCGCGGGTGATTAAGCAAATCTATCGAGGCCGCTTCATTCATTTATCGCGTTTGCTACAATACATTTTTTGTAGATAATTTTATGATCTACAATTTTTGTCTGAAGTATTTTTATGATAGAACTTACAGTTTTGATGAAAATCGCAAAAAACTCATTTTTTTTACTTTTGACCTTGAATAATGTTTTTTCCATACAGGGGAAAGATGGGGAATTTTCAAATTTTATTTTTAATCATATTTTAAATAATCTTACTCATTTTCAGCCCGGTGGGATTTTGTGTAACTTCGAATGTCTAAATTGACCGGACTATCAATTGCGTTCTCCAGATTTAAAATACTTGAGAATACACTGTCGTCCATGTCATGGCTCTGCAAGTAATTGATAATTGATGGTGTTGAGTTTGCATTGCTTTAAGATAACAAAATCAAAAATTGTGTAGAAACACATTATGTAAATTATATAACTTACTTACAGTACTTACTTTTTTGACAAAAAATATTACGCCCAGAATTTCAGTGCATGATTAACCATTCGTTTACGTTAATGCCTGTTTAAGGCTGCGCACAGCCATGTATTTTACATACTGCGCAGCCTTAAACAGGCGTTAGCGAAAACGAGTGGTTAATCATGCACTGAAATTCTGGGCGTTAGAGTTTGGTCAAGAAAACTTTGTTATATCGAGGGGACCAAAACCCATTAAAATTTTCGTTATAAAGCGAGATTTTCAAGGGACCGGCGGTTTCTTTCTTTATATCGAGCTTCGTTATAACGCGAGTTGACTGTATTAGAAAATTGGCAAAAGATATTTGAACAAAATGGTACATTTATAGTTGCTTAAAATCTATTCTTTGTATAAAAAAATTGTTTTTTTCTTCAAACTAGAAAACCGAAATTACTTTCTTGCTTCTCGATATTTTGCGTTTTTTAATAAATGTACCTCGTTGACCTAATAATAGTCGATATAATATCGATTTCATTATCCTACTCTAAATAAGTACTTACTTGCCGTACGTAGGTATGTTATTTTTTGTGTTTTTATTTTCCTATTTTTATTTTATAATTGCATGTTTTTATTGCATATTTTTGCATTTTATACATACGGCATAAAAATTCGAGCCCTAATCATAATCGAAAATATGATTGAAATACATTTTTTTTTGCATTTTACATTTCTTTTTTTAATCGTAAATACTTGAAAATTATAGAAATATCATAGAATATATTTCCATAAAAATTTAATTTGTTTTCGAAAAAACTGCTGTAAATGTTACAGATAAGTTTTTTAGCGATGGATGTGATTATATTATTTTCTTTGTAATTATGGTAATGTTACATTTCTAGCAAACCTAAAAAAAGGTAAAGTTTACGAATGCAAAAAATAAAAACTTGGCAATCGAGGAATAGCAAAGAAAAAAGAACAGTCCTAACGTTGTAGACTATTACATTGAAATTGTAGGTGCATATCGATACCTAGATTTTCAAAGGTAACCAACGTTCGTAAATTTTTTTTGGGAGACGATAAAAACTACTCATTATTATAAATAAGAATGTTTTTTTTAAATTAAGCAATATGCATAAATTGATGCGAAAAATAGTACACTACTACCTCTGCATGTTACGACCTCGGAAACTTACGAATTTCCACATTTTTATGATTTTCGTTCAATCTTAAAACCCCAAAAAAATTATTTACGGCTACCTGAAGTTTTTTATTGCTGCCAAGTTTGTATTGTGGGTAACTGTGCATCCGTGTAAAAAGTATCTATTTGAAATGCAATTCAAAGAATTCAAGTTAACATTAAATGACAATGAATTATACCTAATAATGAAATTTTTTTTATCTTAATAAAACTTCTATATTATACGTTTTACCTATTTTTCCATACACAATTACAAATCTTTACACCAATACCGTTATCCAAGGCACGACCGAAACTAATCTTTATACTGCCTCTCAGGATTATATGAAAACCCCAAATCTTTGTAACTGCAGAAGTAGTAATGTATTTAAAGTAATTTTATAATTATAATTTTGTCCCGCGCATGCGTATTGCGTTGCTTGACCATCGTACTCTAATAATTCGATATGAAGTAAGAACATTGTGAAAATTTTTATTGGAGATAAAGACTAAACGTCTAAGGAATAAAACTAATGAAAATTGATCAAATTGTATTCAGTAGTGTTTGTGTGATGTAGGGACAGTTGGGGTACAATGGAACGAAAAAGTTGTTTCGATTTATAGAAAAATCAGTGTTTTATATTTTTGTAATTTTTTTCTTAAACTATCAAGAACAGACCTTAAACTAATAATTGAACACAAAAAAGAAATCAAAAATTAACCCTAAACCTGAAACATTAGCGTGTTTGCAAAACACTTCCTCTGTTCCAATGTACCCCAGGGCTGGGGTACATTGGAACATTATCAAGAAATTGCATAACATCATAAAATATATTCAAATAATTATTAATTAATAGTATACTTCCTTAAGGCTCTTGGAGAAACAGTATAAATTGCTTTGTGACTTTGTCTTGCCTGCTAAACATAAACTTGTCAACAGCAGTTTTATATTTAGAATTGACAGTATTTCCCTATTAGGGTTTAGAGGAAAATAAAAGCCATTGTCAACTTTTGCACTTTGGTGCAAATACTTAATTTCAAATTCATTGTTTTCGTCCATATCACTCAATATTTGACCATTGTTCCATTGTACCCCGTAAGGTTTCGAAAGTTTCAAACACGAATTTAAAAAACTTAGGTTATTTTTTTAAATTTTATGTTAACTGTACTAAATAGTCAAAATGATTAAGATTTATGTAAAAAAATATTACATACATAGTATTATTACTTTTCTGCTAAAAACAAAAGTTCTTTGGTACAAAATTCCAACTTTTTGGTAACAAAAACTATTTTTTTCTTCTAACAGCTCTGTTATTGCAAAGCGACAAAGTTTCACTACGTTCCCGTGTGCCTAGTTAGGCGTTGTAATTAGTGCAAATGAAAGCGCGCGAATTCGTTTGAAATTTGAATATTAATCGCCGTCGTTCCATTGTACCCCGTGTTGCATTGTACCCCAACTGTCCCTACACACATCGCGAATATGAAAAAAAAATGATTAAATAGTTTGCGAGAGTGAATAATATAAAAAAAACGATTTCTTAATTCTATTATTTCTTTACTGTTCAATAATTGGACTAATATGATAAATTGCAGATAATTATTATATATTAGAAATATACATATAGGTAATATTTTTTTAATTTATATAAAGTTTCCGAAATGTTTATTAAATTAATAAGTACTGTGATAGATTGCGAGTACAGTTTATTGTATAACTAGAACAAATGTAAGTTAGATTACTTAATAATTAATGGATTTTATTTTTAATTTCTTTAGGTAAACTCTAAACGTTCTGTGAGTTTGTATACTTATGGTATTTCATCAAACAAACAGTAAAAGTACAATGCTTGAAAAGTGAAAAGGAAATGCTAGGGAAGTGTAAAACGCAGAAAGTAAATTGTTCTTTGTCGGGAGTTTACATTTTAACATGTAGCGAAACTTTAAGGAAAAGTTATTAACGTTAAAACGCCGGTGAAAACTGAACCGCGAAATAATATGGCTGAGTTTATCCGTAATCTCCAGAGGGCCATTCCAACCGCGGAATCGTAATGCATTTTCCTTATATAGCGTTTTTTATTATATCTATCGTACCGTTTCACAGCGATGCGAAAATGGCGACAATCTCGAATATTGTTCGTATGGGAGGGCTTCTTTATGATATATTGTCCTGGTTAATAGTCCACTGCGTACGACAAAATTTAATACATGAATAGGAAATGAAGAAAATATTGTTCGGTTATTTCGTTTTAAGTAATCGATTGCTGGAAAAGTTACATTTGTTTTACTAACGAAAAAAGTTAAATTTTTATCTTCGAAGTTAGCATCAGATAAAAAAAGTATTGATTGAAGTATTCTAAAATGTGTTTACATTAAGTTGCAGATGGGGATTATTTAAAAAGATTATTATCTTTTCACAGAAAGCAATTTGTTTGTGTTAATTCAGTAAAGTGTTTGATAAAAGTGGTTTTTTTTTGCGTTCGTATTGAACGTAAATTGCAATAAGAACTACTTAATTTTACAATCCCATTTTAGAAAAGCATCAAAGCAAGAGAAAAGTAGAAACCATCTCCATTCATTCTTGTTTTCTATTACCAGCAAGAAGCAGTGTTATAAAAAGCTCGATAGCTTTTATTTGACATTTAGTGGCGATTTGCAGCGCAACGCTACATTGCTGGGGCCGACAGAACTAATGATATCGCTTCTTGGATGTTCACTTGTCCCTCTACGCTTTGCTTTCTAGCTTTTTATATTTATTTTTTTTTAGATTTGTTACTTTTACTTTTTAAGTCTTACTAATATTAACTCAAACTTAAAATTGTTATATTTAATTTAAGTATAGACCTGAATCTTTTATATTAGTGGCAGAGAATTTTTTTTAAGATTGCGTGCAATTTTTTATTTTACTTTGTATACGTATAACGTGTGTCTCATGTATTGGAAAAAAATGTATTTAGTGTATATTGTAGGTAAGTAATGTCCAATCGAATATAGAAATTATTAATTTGGTATTTAGAAACAGTTTTATATGCATTTTTGTCTAAAAAAGAGTGTGCAGCTTAAAAACTCACCAAATGGAGAAATGCAATATATAAGTATATATACAGGGTGTTTCTAAAGATATATCAGAACCGAAAAGGGGTGGTTGGTGACAATTAATGGAAGAGGTTTTCGAGAGAGACAGATCAAAACGATCTTCTTTGAAGAAGTTGCAAAAATCCAATTTTTTCCCCAAAAACCGTTTTAGGATCCGCTATCTTTTCTTATTTATAAAACAATTGTAATTGAATTTTTTAAACTTATAAAGATCGTCCACGTTTCTTTAATATTGTAGGCTTTATTTATTGTTGCATAAGATTTTATTATACAAAAAAATACCTCGACTTGGAAATTAATCCTTGAACTTTATTAAGACCTACAATTATGATTACGAATAAAAGACGCATTGACCTACCGTATTTTTTACCACTGCAGTTAAATTTAAACAAGTTATAATTTATTTATGACGAAGGGTTAAACAGAGTGGCGTGGGGCAAAGGTTTAGTATGTGCACTGATGCGCTAACGACCTTGTTTCAAACTTATACTAAACCATCGTATCTTTTTACGCCTCTTTCTCTTGCAAGGCACTGGGCAACTAGCAAGGATAAAACTGCCTCAGGGAAATTTTTTCAATAATATCTTTTGTGTCTTTGAAATACATTACGATATACATGACAAAAGTCACAAGCGGAGGAAATAGCTATGCCCGGATAATGACACGGTACTTTAAGAAGAAGAAAGGGTTAAAATTTGTATGCCAAAATGTTAATTGAGTTTACGGAGTTATATATAAATGTTATGCAGAAACGACCGTAAGACTTGCCGACTAAAAAACGTGTATAACATATATTCCATTATTAATACAACTAAATATTTTCTTAATCGCTTTTTATTAATGTTGTCTTTATCATATAAATACATATAAAAAAAGCGAAATCGAAACCAAAGTTTTCAAAATATGGGCTAAATTTTGATTTTGCTATAACTATTCAAATGAATAAATTTAAAAATATTACCAAATAGAAACTATTTTAAAAAATCTCCCCCACCACACATTTTTGGCTCTGACAATTTTTTGGAAACACTCTGTATGTATGTAGAAGTTTGTTGTCTGTATTCTTCTCTTGACCAGTTTTTTTATTGTATAATTGTGATTTTTTGTTTATTGTTTTATGTATGTTTAATTTAATTTTAGATTTTAATTTTTAAATAATGATAATATCGATTAATTTTAAATAACAACTTCCTACTTGGTTGTGTAAATTTTAATTGGAAAAATGAGAACATAGAAAGGTCAGCAACTTATATCATAAAACTTATTTTCAAAACAATCAGTAAAAGCAATAAACGCCGTTTAGTGAGTAACCTTTTTATTATTAGATAATATTAATTGATATAAAGGGTAGTCGGATAAAAATATTTCATTAGGTTTGATGCATAGACAAACTTAAAGATATTAATATTTTTTAATGGCTACAACTCTTAAATTTAAATTTTCATATACTTCACATTCTCTAGGATATTCTATTTTATAAATGCAGTTATTAAAGTGTGACAGAATAACATTCTGCTATGGATTGTTCATTCAAATATGTATTATGAGAGTTATATTTTTTTTTGTTACTATGGACACACCTCTGTCCTACTCGGTATAAAAATTTATTTAGGTAAACAGAAGAATGCAATTTTTAAACATTTCTGACGACATTAAATTTGAAATATAATAATTTAATGTTATAACAAAATTTTAGATTTTTATATAGACATAATAATCATTAGAAATATTTAAAAATGTGGAGTTAAAAATGAATAAGGATAGAAGAAAATTCAAAATATCACAGATAAGTAGGGTCTCTATTGTTTTTTTGTTTCAAAGAAACAAATTCCAATTTGCGATTTTTAGTTAAAACATTGTTACCCTTTAAAGAAAAATGTCTTTGCCACAATTTTGAAGTACAAATTGAGCTGATAAATGGTAAACAAATATTGACATGCATAAATAGGACACTACCTTTTAGTTCCCCTAATAGGGGGAAAGTGGCATGAAACAGCCAAGTTTTGAAAGAGCCATTATCAATTACGCGGTAGTTTTCATACGAATTGTTTATGTATTATTATTTTAAAATAGCAACACTAGCCAGATATCCCCCACAAAAATTTGACCGTTCACCGTCAATAAACGGCGCCGATACGACGTATTGAAGATTTTGTCGTCAAAAAGTAAGGTTTTGAGTTCAGTTTATTTGTTTTCTAACGCCTATACGTACAAAACTAATAATAATATGATTACACTATAATTTTATAGATATATTAGGCCTTCTAATAACGTATATATTTTGTAGACTAATCTTTGATTTTATAGTAATTTTCGAGATTTTGTTTCTTGAGAGAATATGTTTTGAAAGAGCCGGACTGCAGTGTAATGAAAGAGCCACCTTTTAATTGCATAAAATGCAATAATAATTGTAGTAACAGCAATCAAGAGTGGTACCGATGCAAAGTTGTAATGGTTGGGCATATAAATCCTGTGGCGTAAAAGGGAAATTGCATTATTTTTGCTAAAAACGTTTTTAAGTTTTTGCAATGATTGATCTCAAACGTCAAATTTTTTGACAGTTTCTTAGATTTATGTAAGTAAATATTTTATCGAGAGTTTGCGTTATTTAAAACGTTTTATAATTATATAAGATCTAAAATGATAGCTTAAGATTATTATTAAATAATATCTTCGTTAATGTGCAGTTTTAATCTTGTAATAAGAACATGGCTTTTTCAAAAATTGGGTTGGCTGTTTCAATACCTATAGGTTATGAAAAAGCCAAATTTTATTTTTTTTATAAATGATTAGAAGTCGAAAAATATCGTTAATTTTGAAAAATGTTTTATGACATTACGTACATGAATGCATGAACAATTACAGATTTAAAAAAATTTTTTATTTATGTCTTATATTATGTATCCCTTTTTTTAAAACTGGCTGTTTGATGCCACTTTCCCCCTACTTATTAAAATAATATGAGTGGCTCTCTTAATTTAACTGCATTAATAGTCCCATGGCATATCTACATTATATGTAGATACACATGTTCAATTGTTGTATTTATTTAGTTCTTTGCACAACTTTGTATTACCAATACCAACTAAAAACCTAAACGAAAAAGTTCAATAGGTACTTCTTGTCTTCAAAAATAAGCTTCGAAATTTGAAACATTTGGATGTTTTTTTTAGAACTGCCAATCTAAAATATTACTCGCTACTTGTAAGCAATACAAAACCTTAAATTTTCTTACTGTTTGTTTTAAAATTATATTTTCTGGTTTAGTTTGTATAGAATAGTTTCATTGTTACCAACATATTTTTTGAAGTTTCTTTGCACTTTATTCTATAGTATTTAAAGTAATGGTCCGATTTAAGAATACCTTATTGCGTATTGTGA